>JACCIC010000003.1:6420000-6752500 GCA_018907035.1 Sycobia sp. Sy_11
TTTCAATAGTGTACACACTGAAATTTTGTCCCCGACTACCGGTAATTCCGGTAAAATTTTCTAGGACGAGAGGCGGTAGGGGGGGGGGTTTCAGCTCTACGCGTATATTTTTCTAAACGCGCGGTGATTCTATCGCGCGAGCTGGAGGAGACACGTTTTATATTTTCGGAACGCACGGCTACTCCGCGCGCACCCGCTCGCTCCGCTCGATAACACGAAACGGTATAGGAGAAAACTTTTATAAGAGATGCCCGAGTTCTCGTGCACATTTTGAAAAGGAGATAAATCGATGGATTGATTTTTGACGATTGTTTGGCTTCGCTCAGTTTGTTCTGTGTGTGTGTGTGTGTGTGTGTGTGTGTGTGTGTGCGCCGGGGGTCTCGTGTATTTATACGAGATGTTGGCAGCGCGATACGTATTGGGTATGTAGTGTAGTCGATAGCTGATGCATCAAGATGACGTTTTGCTTCGAAATGAATTTTAATCGCTGAAAAAATAGATAGCGTCAAAGCTATATTTCATAGCGCCGAATTTTTTTCAGAATTTTACTCGTAAACGTTCCAGAAGGACTTTATTTTTAGATATAGAAAAAGAGACGTGGATCGAAAATTTCTTGAGGTAATTTTCTAAACATGTACATTGTTGTTCAAAATGTGTCATTCAATGGTACTTTTCAACTATTAATCTGATGCTTCGCTGAGGAAGTGGAAGTTTCCAAAGATAATTCCACCCACGTTTGGAAAAGAGATTTTTCCAAAAAGAAATGAACGTTTATCATTTATGAAAGATTTTCTGGAATGTAAATTTCATTTAACTCACGGAACTGAGTTCTTATTTGCATTCCAATGATTTGAATTTTATTTGTTCTGTTAGTGAATTAGCTTCTTATGCTAATTATAGTTTTTCTCGACTTAACCTTGCATTACGGCGACTCGAGATAAGAGCTTATGAAAATGAATTCTCAAATAGTCCTTGACTAAAACGATATTTTTGCTTTCAAAACTTTCAAATCCAGGTTTGATTAGATAATGTAATTCTAAAATTTTCTACGATATAGCAAGCAAAGCTACTGTTACGCACTTAGTATTTCTTATTTCCCACGGTACGTTTTTCAATCACATCGATTTATTAATACAACTCGGACGTGTTTTTCTGTCCCTTCCACGCGAACAATGGCTCGTTCTATTTTTGTTTTTTTGCAAACCGACGATACCGTACTGCTCGAAGAATGAATCCAATAAAAAGGATTAGCCCGGGAAACGCGAGGACATCGAGTCGTCAAAGTCGTAAAAAGAAAGTATATCGCGGCTGCCGGGAAAATTTCCTCGCAGCGGCGTGCGCGGAGAAGAATTGGCCGGGATAACCGCGAGGGAGGGTAGAATGAACAGGATTAAAAACGACAGGCGTCAATATCGTTTGGGACCGGCGCGGCTTTCCGCGCTCGCGTCAGCCGCCCCGGGTAATTAATTAAACGGGATCCTCGCCCTTTCGCAATTTCCTCCGCGCAACGAAATCCCGTTTCTGATTCGAGCCGATTAATTTGTAAAATATCTGTTATTCGCTCGGTCGGGTGATTTGCGATTTTAAAAAGACAAAAAAAAAAAAAAAAAAAAAACATTCGCCTTGTCGGCACTGGTCGAGGTCGAGATTTTTGATTGGGATTAATTAAAAGTACGCGATGTCGTTTCTGATAAAAGTCTCGTCATTATCGAGCGTTTATTTTCTCTCTCTCTTTTTTTTAAGCTTTTCAAACACCGAAAACAGCTTGGTAATATTCAAATGTAAACGTTGCGGTTTAATTCGGTTAATTTAAACGCGTTTCATTTATGGGCTCGGCAATTTTGATTTAATTATATCTGTTTAAATCATTAAAATTAGCATCTTTTAGTCGTGCAAATGCGCTTAACCCTTTCTACGAGGTTGTTAATCTTTTAACTACCTTAATGCGCTTAAATTTCACGATATATACTATAATTCCAGATTTATTTCATTATCGTAAAGGAGGATAAGGTGCTAAAGAGATGGAATTTGAATAAAAATTAGAAAAAAAAGAGATTTATCAAAGTGTAATTGACACTTTGATTAACGCAACAAACACTATTACAGTTACGACAACCATAATAACAACAACGACGACGATAATCAGACCAACAATAAGGACAACAATAATAGTAACGTCATGAATTTCATCAATAACAGCAACATTAAAACATCAACAACACTGAAAACAGCAACGAAAAAAAATAATAACAGCGATTATGAGAAGACAGTACCAATCTTCTAATAAAAAAATATTTTCGTATTCTGATTTTTTTATCGTTCGAAAATAAATTGTGTATTTTACGTTAATTTAAACCCTAACGAACTGTTGTTCTCCATATTTTGCTTTTAAGAAATTTTGAATGATGTTATCCACTTTGAATGTCCAAGCCATTAGTAATTTACTAGAATATATCTATCTCTCTAAAAATGATGTTGCATCAAGCATGAAGTCGAACAGAAGAATTGAAGTGGATCTGCGAATTGATCTTTCAATAAACTTGTACCAATGAATGATTTAATTTGATTTTGAATGATTGGGCATTGGTTAAAACGATTAAATTGACTGTGTCAGCTGAATCTGCAGAATTTTTTATCTAAGCATATTGTCGATTTAGCAAATGGTCAAGCAAGTTTTTCAGTTTCTCTCTGTTTTTCTATTCGCATTATTTTGTTAAATCGATGCTTTATCAATGAATACGAAAACAAATAAAATAAAAGAATAATAGATTGACATTCAATAACGTTCGGTTAATTCGAATTTTCAGTGCTCACGATTCCTGGTAAATCCATACCATTAATTTTATTTACATAAATATTAGCCGTAAGTGTTGGATTAACTCGCAATATTACTTATTACATCGAAAAACCATTTGATCGGATAAAAATGACGATGCCGACGATCTCTTGGACAATTCTCGCGGACCGAAACTATCTCGGCTGTTTCGTCGTATCTCGCCATACTGCACGCCACTTACACGAAACAAATAATTCCCATCGCCGCCCGTCCTATACACTACACGTCGAGCGTTTAATAACGTAACCATTGCCGGCCGGAGTCCCGACGCTGCCGCGCGCGTTACATCGGCCGTGCGCGCCGATGCTTAAGTTTCACGCCCGACTCCGGTATTATTACGGGCTTTGTAAGATCGCGCGCGGCGCTCCGGGGATGGATATCGCGCGCGTGCACGTCGGGCCAACGAGTAACAATGTAAAGCCCGCCGCCGTAATGGCCGTGGGATAATTGCCACCGTTACATTCTCGGATCCGCGGCCAGCCTTTCTTCCCGTCCGCCCGCGAACTTCAACGAAACTTGGATTACGCGCCGGGTATCGACGGATACGATACGCGAGGAGTGTACACCTCACGCGCACGTATCGAATTCGCGAAAGGGCGCGCGGCTCGATTTACCGAAAATTCGGTTGCGCGATAGTTTTTGAGGAGCCAGGGTAATTCACAGTTGGAGAGCATAGCCGACGTTCGGTTCGAGTTTATTTCCGTAGTTCATTTCACCGATACGCGCGAACAGCGCGACGGTGGTTTATATATTCGCGCCTCCCGCGCTCGATATAATAATGAAGGAACGCTTTCCCGGTTGCGAATCGCCCCCCCCCCCGGGATGCTCGGCCCTGGCTGCGGTGCATAAACTCGTCCGTCAAGTTTCGTCATTGTGTGTCTCCAAATTGGCGATTGTGCGTTGCGGAGCCTAAATCTCGCCCATCAATCGCGCCTAAGAAAAGCCGGCTGATTACTTTGCGTTTCGCCGGCCGTCCATTCTGATAAGAATACAGCAGCGTGAGTTTCATTTTTTGAGAATGATAATTCTATCAGTATTGTTTAAGTCCTATCTACGAACTGATTACACTTCATTATCGTTATTTGTTTATATTATGGTTTCTTTCTCTACTCACCGAAAGGATGTTTTTATGACACAGGTTCAGTGCAATAAATTGTTTATGTGTTATTAAAAAAAAAATCTTATTTATTTATAGCCTTGCACATTGCCTTATTCACATTGCACAATATGATATCAGTTATAATTATAATTATAATATTGTTTTCAACATAATTTTAATTAATTTACTAGTTTACTAGACATCCACTAAAATATTACATTTGTTGGTATTATGAGCTTAATTATTTATTTATTTATGCTAGAGGATACAAACGTAAAGTACCCAATGAAAATAAAATAATAATATAAATAAATAATCTATGTATAGAAATATATATATATATATATATATATATATATATATATATATTTATATATAATTGACACATACGCTTTGGTTAATATTCAAGATATATTTTGTTAAATTTATGAACAGAAGGGATCAAAACAATTAAATCGTCAGATTGCAGAACAATCGTCTTATATTTAACATTTAACCACAGAATGTAGAACCTAATATAGTAACGGTTAGCTCTAATTGATCCCAATCTGTGTATCGCCAAGTTTCCCAGTTAACGCGCGTCTAACAATAAGACGGGCATCTTAACTTCGCCCCCGTCCTCCTGCATCCCTTTATATGTATAACGCACAATGAAAACTTTGGAACTTTCGGCCCAAACGCATTCGTCCTTCGATAAATGCATTTACAGCGTCGAGCGTGTCGCACTTCTTCAGTCTCGCGCATTTAGCGCTGCGACTTTGCTCTGCGTGAGGGGGGGGGCAAGTTAAAATAACGGCCGTCACGTGAACTTCAATTATAAATACACTCGGCGAGGACGGGACGGTGATGGGGGGGTGTGTGGGAAGATGGGCTTTCTCGGGTCGTCAGGCGCGCGAAGACGCGGCGCGGCGCGGCGCAAAGCAGCGGAGACTCGAGAATTAATTACCAGACGGGCGTATACCTCTCCCTAATTGCGAGGCAACTCCGCGCGCTGTTCCTCGCCCTCCCCCTTCTCATCGCCAACGAGTTTTCCCCGCGTGCAAACCGGTTTCCTCGCGTGCGCCCCTGTTGTGCGGGAGCGCATGGTTTGAGCGAAGGGCTGCGGGAGGGGTGGGGGGGGGGGAGGTCGAGGCAAGGCTCGACCACGTGGCGCGAAATCATCCCCCCTCCCGCCCGCCGCACTCTAATTCCCCGGGCGGGGACCCCGCCGCCAGTCGTCGGGCGTTTTTGCAACGAGTCCCCGCCGCGACTCGTCCCGATAGGGCAGGCAAGGCGGGCAGGCTGTACCGAGGCTCCCGCGTGCCAATTCCCTAACCCCCCCCCCATTCACCCCTCCCACCTCTCACTTCTCCTTTGTAAGGGAATTTTGGCGCTATTCCCGTGATTCTCTCTCTCTCTCTCTCTCTTTCTGTGTCTCTCTCTTTATCACTTGCGCGCCACTTCTGTAAGTCGCGGTCGTCCCGCTCGAGCATGAATGCGCGCGCGCGCGCCCGTCGGGTTATTATCTATTTGCGAGGATACCGTGTGGCGGAGGGCTCGTTCCCCGTATTTTTCTTTCGGCTCCTCTTTAGCGGGAGGCGATGATAGATGCCGACGTCTTCTTTCTGCTCGGCTTATTACGAGCGTGTGACGAGTTAATGGGATTTATCCCTCCTCTCCCTCCTCCCCCCCTCTACTGCTCGAAGAATCACGTGGGCGGGAGGGGACGATGTCGTGTCGCCTAGTTTTTTGCAAAGCCCCAGAGTGTAAGAAGGGTCGAGCTATTCGTGAATGTTAATTTATGCGCGCCCTTTGTGTTTTAAACGAATAATTGAACGGGACTTTGTATTTTTTAGAGGAAAAGTCTTCACGAGAAGCATCGATAATTCAAGGGAGTTGAACTAATGAAAAGAGCGGTGTGTCTTAAACCAATCCAATTGGCTTAATCCATCATTGAAAAGAATTTATTTATTTCAATTTTGCCGTTAATACTGATATATGTCTTAAAGAAAAAGTATAAAATTATACGGAACTGTAGTTTGTTCATAATACACTGAATTATGAAATTAGTTTAATAACAAAATTGATTGTAAATTCGGGGAACATATCAAAAGCCTTCCTGTAAAGATAATTTATTTATTGAATAATATGATGAAAAGTTGACAAAAATAATTGCGTCTTTTAATACTTATTCATAATGGTCGTTCCGTATAAAAGGGTATATTTAAAATAACTATTAAAAATCGTAGCAATATTGTAGTGAGCATATTATATTCGAAAGACTAAACAATCATAGATTTTTCTTATTTCATTAATTCCGCCTAGATCAAGACAAAGATGTCAAATATTCGGCATCTCGATGTCTCGCAATTCCAATCTCGTGTCATCTGTAAGAATATCAAATAATTGCCGTTCTACATCTTAGCGCGCAATTTATTGACGAACGACTCATGTGACTATGTAGCCGACGAGCGATTTCCCGGTAGTATAAAAACGGCCTAAATAATGCTTTATAAGTATTAAGAAAAATTATTAATTACATTTGGATTAATTCAAGATACTAATATGGAAAAATGTTGGTTCTTCATTTGACGATGCATGAAAGCACTTGATTTTTCTAGTCTTAATTGTTAATTCTTGATTGTGGTAACTTATTACTTTGACATTCCTTTTTCTAACAATGAGAGAATATAGATATTCGCTAGTATAATTATTATTTTTCTTTAAAAAATTTATGACAGTAAACTATTTTTGTTTTCAATTTCTTCATTTTTATGTCGTTTCTGATTTGAAAAGTAAGACAATCAACGATCAGCAACGAAACGTAGCACATTTCGTGAACTTCGCCACGAATTTTCGCAAATTTTCCACTCGTATTTACAGATCCAGCACGAGAGATTAACGCATTTCTATTAGTCCAAATGAATCCCTTCGGGCCCTACAAATGACTGCGAATGCCTTACATCCGCCACTTTTAATGCTTTGACGACGAAATTTCATGTCCCGCAGCTTTGTCTGCGCGCGTCGGTGTGTTAGTTTTCGACGTGGCATTGCTACACACCGTGCCAAGCACCAAGCCAACGAAACCTGTTAGTTAATTAGAAACAGCGCCAGTTGTTCCACCCAAAGCTGCGAAAGGATTCGAACCTACAAACTTACCTTTCCATCCGCCCTCCCCCCCCCCCAAGTCTTTCTTTTCCTATATGCTTTATTATTTCACAGACATCGACAGCATTGTTTATTATCGTTCCATCTCGTCGCGGCGTCACCAATTCACAATTTCCACGAAAGTCGCAGTTCCGTTTGTCTTTCCCCTGATTAATTACTGCTCGAGACGGAGCTACGGCGGCGAGACATCGGGGCAAAGCCTCCTGCGCCGGGACATCAAAGCCCCCTCGCGATCGTCCTCTCCATCTCGTGTTTACGCAGCCAATTTCATTAACGGAATATCATTTTTCGCATCATCCCGCACGGCCGTACGCGCCGAGTTTTTACATCGAGCAAATAAAATATAAAATGTTAACGTCGTTCTAAGGCGGAAAGGGCTGGGGGCGGCATGGGGGGGGGAGCGATAGAGCGTAATAACGTCGCCTTAGACTTCACGTGGTTAACATAATTATAATCAACGAGTCAATATTCGCGAATTATTTTTTTTCACGGAAGGGAAGAGTCCTTAAAAATCGCGCGGAATTCGAAAAAGAGCGGGAGGGGGGAGAGGCAAAAAAGCAGCGAAGCGTAATTCAAAAGCAGAGAGTTACGCAGGGACGGAGCCGACGCCTGCAGTTTACGCCGCGTCGCGGCCGGGGCTGTACGTTATAGCTTTCACCGAAATTGAATTCCGCCGGCGTGTAACGGACTCCGTTTTTTTTTTTTTTTTTGTTTCCCGAAGGTTTAATTATATTAAAAGGGCCAATGGTGCTTAACTGTGGCCAAAATGGATTTAGTTTCTTTCGGGCCGAAATTATCGCGTGCCTCCGGCTATTTTTCCACTGCTGGCCATTACCCCCGTCTCACTCTTTCACATATAAGCAGGTTAAATTACACATACATAAATTCTCTCTCTCTCTCGCTCATCTCCCTTCTCCCTCTTTTTATCCGTCTTTTTATATCAATTTCGCATTTCATCCCCCTACCATCCCCGCAAGCCGAATCATTTTTCATCGCTTTCGAATAATCGATTAAAATTTTTTAGGGGTGTATGGGTGCGATGTTAGTTAAGAGTAATGGTGTGAGGCAGTGAGGATGAATAGCGAGAGTAATAAACGAGGGCGTAATGTAATTTTTTTATTTTTCACCAACAATGTACACACAGGGATATTGACGCAGCTTTATTATTAGCTTCCCTTTTCGTAGCGAATAATCCCATTCTAATATTTCTATAACGTGTCACTTTTGGAAATTGTTGTAGAACGCTTTTAGCGGCCGTTTTTTATAAATAATAAAATTCGTTATATGTAGGAAAAATCTTGGCAAAAATTGCACGTATAAGGATTTTCAGTGATGCGCTTTTCGTTCGTAAATCAGGATTTGACCTGATATTATTGAACATTATTAATTTACAATTTAGCAGTATTATTATCTATACCTCTCGCCCGTTTCTCTCGGCGATAACGACGACTCTAGTTCGACAAGTTTCATTCGCACCGAAATGCAGTCTGTGAAAGAGATACTGTGTTGGCGCATTAATCGGCGTAATTTATCTGAAACCGAATGTAACGTTATGCAGATACTTTTATCATATATAAATATGCGTGAGAAAATTAATGTATAAATATTGTAGAAAAATTGGCAATGATATGTTAACAGTTTTTTACTTTCACTTTTTAATTAATTTTTTACGAAATTCGCTCTATTTAAACAATTTGGAAAATTCTATTAGTATATCAATTACATTTACATTTCTAATTCAAATCCTTATTTTTCAATCCTTTATTTTGTTACCTGTCAAAAAGGAGTTCAACACTTTCTTCAAACAGAATTTCTTCAACTTTTTTTTCAATTTTACTTGCTTTACTATTAATACAACGGCAAATTTTACGGTGCTTAACAAAAAAATTCTTAAAGTTCTCCCTGTATTTAATTAAAATTCATTATTAGACTTTTTCAGCATTGATTTCCTTTTTTTTTCTACCATTAGCTTTAGTGCCATTTAAGTAAATACCAACACTGCTGTATTCACGATTAATTCACTCAAACAATACTTTCAATACTAATTATCTACAGTATGTTGTGCTCGTAGAGCAAAAGCTTAATGGCGTGCATTGACTTCTTATTTTGCAATCTTCCTGATTCTTTATCTAGAAATAGGTTGAAACTACTGTCACTGCAATAAATTATATACTTCTATATGAGTTTTTAATGAGTAAATTGAAAAAATTTTATGAATGGAGCATCTTATGATAAATTTATCATTGTAAAATTTCTTTCTACTAGATTATAGTCGTTTTCGTGCTGTATTGATAATTGCTTATGCCAATAGGTAAGAGGAGGACACTTTTTGTTCGACGGAATTTCTTAAAAATAGAAACGGAATTTTAAATCGTTTGCTACAAATGAATAATACTAGTAATGCGAGATTTCAAATTCTACTTCTATTAATAACATGTTGTATCGAACGAAAACATTGCAGTCCAAAAACTGCAATAATAATCTGAAATATTCTTTAGCAGGATTACGTCATTCGCGTATTGTATAATAATATTTTAATGAAAGTTTTACTTCTTAGCAAAAGTTGAAACTTTATATTTCAACGAATATTGAAATTAATGTTTTTGGATGCTGCACAGAACGGCTGAAAGATTGCGTAATTGGGTCGATTTTTAAGTTCGGAAATTTCAGGATGTGGCTATCGATATTTTTATATTTTAACAAGTCTAGTAAATAATCTTCGTATGATTCACATGGTCAAAATTATAATAAAAGTAAAATATGTAAATACATTCATCATCACTCGTAAGAATTCAATATAAATTATTAATTTCAATTTATATTTATGAACTTTGTTTTAATTGCAAATTGACTATATGACCACTTTTATCGTTTAAAATCTCTTCAAAAGTCTAGTTGAAACTTTCCATGTTTTTACTAGAATCATTAGAAAATAATCAATATATAGTTCATTTATGAAGATAAATTTTATTTTTTCCTAAAAGTGATTAATAAAAAATTCCATTTCATAAGTGACACACGTACGTAAAATATTGTCCTCAGAAAGTTTGTCATTATAGTTCTATCTTCCCATTTTTCCTGTTAGATTTTTCTGATAAGACATATTAATAATGTTCTACTCTCCTTCACTGTTAAGCGTACATTAAAATTTTGAATTCGTAATTCTATAAGAAACGATATTAAATCATTATACGTCATGTGAAACTTTCAATAAATTGCAAAGAAATTCTTGCTGTATATATTGAAAAAAAAAAATTGAATAAAAATTTTGACAAACTTGCGGACAAGTTCGTTAGCTAGAGAGACAATGCAATTTTTCCACTAATATATCCCAAAGCAATAAATCTCCATGTATGTCCATTATCAAGGCATTTAAAAAATGTCCATAAAGCGGAAAATATCAAGCGTAAAGATCTCAATTTTATTGGACATACGATAAATCATTTTTACAAGTTCAATAGATATTGAAGCTATGAGAAAAATACGTTAAAAACGGGAATATCGTTATTACGATTTTTAAATTCAGACTTTGATCTTTTTAACGACTTTATTTTTTTTTACAATAAAAATTATTGTTTTTGAATTTTATACGTAGCTTTAAATTACACTATAATAGTTTAATTATTAATGAGAAATATTCCACAGCTTTTCATTTTTTATAACATTATTTTATTCTACTTTATTTACGATCTTAAGCGCCAACGAATTTCTTCCAATTATTTATAAACAAGCGAAATTACTTTTTTAGATATAACTTATATATTAAATATTACTATAGAGAGATATAACTTCCTCTAGTTATTAGAAATTCAGCTTTGAGAATCAGATCCTCTGAGTTAGAACGTCTTCATTCTAAGTAACGTAGTCATAGCATAGTTAAAAGATTTATTTTTAGAAAAAAAAACTGAATAAAATAAATGTTCCTTATCGAAACTCGTATACAATTATATTTAAAGAAGGCCACTTGATTTACTCTTTTTTGTCAGCCAAATTTTATCGTTAAATAAATTAAAATATCTTCATAAATATCTTTATAAATTATTAAATGCAACAATTTGCAAAATATTATAAGCAAAGACTTAAACACGTATATTTAATTAAATTTAATTATAATTTGTTTAAAACCAATATGAACGAATTCATGCATTATAAATATGTTTTATCTCGTTTTAAAAACTCACATTACAAACTTAAAAATCATTTTCATGAGATTTGCATGGATGTTTCATGCTTATATTATTTATACCATTCTAATGTAAACATGAGAAAAATGATAACGTTCCATGAATAAACTATTGTCAAACTTATGCTAGGTAATATTATTCTATCCAGAGAAAATTTGAAGATTGTATATGTGTTCTGTTTTTGAAAAATCACGAACAGATATGGCCAGATCTGACTTCGAATTTCATTACATTTCCTAATTATTATTAGAAATAACTTCGTTCTAAATATGATGCCGTTGTAGAAAATACCTACCCTCCTTCCCTCATTCCATTGATTTGCACTCATAATTGATAAATGTGGACGATCTAAGGACCGCGCACGATCTAAATTATTCAGCGAAATGCGTATCATAAAGCTCGCACTGTTTACCAAAAATTCGAGCGTCCGATAACATTTCAGAAAACTTAACGTTAAAAAATGTCTACTCCATCTCCCTCTCGCCCCCTGCCCTCTTTTCTCTCATTCGTCTCTTCCCCTCTCAACCGGTCTTTCTCCTTTTATACCTCTATCTCGCTCAAAGACTGGCGTTCGCGCACGATTCCACTTTTCTCCGCGAGTGCAATCGTAATCCGTGGGCTCGCAAAAGGGCTGCGCATCCCGTCGATTCGCGTGCACTGCGAGGGCGCGCGGGCGCGCGGTACCGAGAAGGAAGGGTTTGCATAGCGAAAGCATCCCTTCCGGGGATCGATGCGCGCGGCTAAGGGCAGGATATGTAGCCTTCCGAGAGAGAATCTTTTCCTTTGCCTTCTATCTCTCTCTCTCTGTCTCTCTCTCTCTCTCTCTCTCTCTCTCTCTCGATATATATCTATCTATCTCCTGGTTTCGCGAGCAAGGACTTTGCAGAAGGGAAAGACCTTAAGGGTTTGCGGATTCGCCGTAGCGCATCGCTGCCTCTCATTCCGGATGTGCGGGAGCGATAGAGGCGCGAACGCTGCGAACGCGGATGCCAAAATAAATAGCTCGCAGTGACGCTCGCGCATATAAAAGGCATTCAGTGCAGCACTCCACCCCTCTTTCTCTCTCCCTCACTATCTCTCTCTCTCTCTCCCTCTCTCCCTATCGCCCGTTTTACATACCATTCCCTCTTATTCATAGTCGATAGATCGCTTTCGATCCGTAGGCGATGCAACAAAAAAGGCAGATGATTTTACGAACGCGCAGAAAGAACGGCGCTGAATACTTTTTAATTTTCGATGCGGCGCGCGCGAGTTGTAAATTACTTTACGAGAATCGAGGATTCGCGTGTAGGGTTTATTTCATGTACACGAGATGAATTGTCGAATTTGCCACTTGCGCCAATCTGGAAAAGAATTTACGAGGATGCGGCAATCAAGTTTCGCGAGCGATAATAATTCTGGCGTTATGTCGGAAATTAATTCGCCGCGCGAATAAATTCGAGCAGTAAACTTTTGTTTATTATTCTCATTTTCATTGCCTTGTTCATTGCATTATCCCCTGCCCCGCTTCAACTCTAGCACGTGCCAAAGTTTCTTCGGACGAATTTTGAGGTTGGTGAAATTTATTGTAGAACATAGTAAAGCGCCGATTTATCAAAGTATTTAAGATACGAAGGTGGCAATAATTTATTTAATACAGCTCGATGTTAACCCTCGTCGCGTCACCATCCTTGATAATAGAAAGTGATATGTTACTTATATAGGGTGATTGTACATATGCTTTTAACTTGAATGAATTTACAGAAACTACATAATATATAAAATCGAAATTCTATTTGAATTTAAGATAAAAATTATTTTGAGTTGTATATGACGTTTTTTCCAATTCCTGACTAAAAGTCTTTCTGATCATATTTGAGTGGCTAGATGCAAGTAAAATATTGTAAATTATAATTCAAAAACGCTGAGAGTTAAATTTTACAATAATGAAATTGTTTGGTATGTACTAGAATTTATTTGTTAGTTTTAATGGAGTGTAGCTTAAAGATTATAATTATTACAAGAACAGTAGTATTTTACTGTCTTCGCCGACTTTATCATATGTTCTTTACTGATGTATTAAGAATGAAATATTTATACATATGAACATGTAACTTTCTAGTTACAAAAAGATCTACCTATAATTTAAAATTAATCTTACAATATTATATAAAATAGATAATATATACAGTATTATATACAATAAATAATACAATTTAAAGTACATTTTACTTCGATTAAAACAAACTAAATTACTCAAAGCATGTATAGAAGGATGATATATTTATCTTCGATACGACGGAATTAGCATGAATAAAAGATTGTCAAATGATATTAAGTCAAATAAAATATATTTCATTTAAAATTCTCTTACTTTACCATGGTAATATTAAATTATGGCCATTTTTATAGTAGTAGAAAATGTGAATTATCTTGGAGTTGAGAGAAGTAAACGAATACGTAAATTTTATTTCAGTATATTACGCTGCGATGTAATTTAATTTATAATTACCTTAAAATAATAAACGAGAAGCTCTATAGAAATCGGGGGGAGAGAAAGTCGATTGCGTGGCTAGTAAAAAAAAATTCACAGGCTATTGAGATACGATATTTTACAATTTCATAATTACCTACATTCTTCGCACAACCAGCGGCCCATCCAATCTAGTGCGTTTACCGCAACGACTAAACGAGACAAAAGGATTTCCCTTCCCTCTGCCCCCCCCCCAACAGCCCGCGACAATCAAAAGTAGCTCCAATGAAAACGATATTAATGGAAATATCTTAGCATCCCTTGATTTATAATAGACGAAATAGGAGGCAGCAGCCGAGGCGGCTGATGTATTACTGTTGCCAAGATGTAGAAGAGGATGCTGCGTACACGAGTGAAATAAAAGGAGAAACAGGCGGAGGACTGATGGGAAGGGGGTGACGGGGGAGTGGGAGAGATAAAGAAAGCGTTCGAGAACGAGACGGGGAAACAAAATAATTCGCGAGAGAGGAGTTCGAGCGGGAAAAAGCGCGAAGGGGCGAGCAGCTTTGTACGTGTATATAGTGCGCGCCGGCGGGGGGTGGGCCGAAAAATACGAAAAATGAATCCTGCCACTCTCTCTCTCTCTCTCTCTCTCTCTCTCTCTCTTCTCTTACTATACGCAAGCGCACCTTTTGCTTACTTCCTTTATACATGCAGTGGGTTCCTTTCTCCCCCCACGTCTCTTGCCGTTTCACCCCTTTTCTCTCTGGCCTTCTGCCTTGCTTCTCTCCTCTCTCACTCTTTCCCTGCGTTTCTCTTTATGCGCCTCTCCCTTTCTCTCTCTCTCTCTCTCTCTCTCTCATACCTAAGAACGCGCGTGCAAGTATTGAATATTCAAAACTTTACTGGCGAGAGGGGAGAAAACTTTCTTGTCTGCCCGAGCCGGCCAGAATGAGCGTCGGAGAAGGAGGAGGAAGTTTCCTTCGTTCTCTCGGATCGACTTTTCCTCCCGCCGTCTCTCCTCCGTTCCTCGCATTCCTCGAGGAAGAGAGAGAGAGAGAGAGAGAGAGAGAGAGAGAGAAAGATCGTGGGAGCGTCGGCCACCTACCCCGTAGCCGACATCCCTCCCAACCCCCACCCCCCCTCCCGCCCCGTATACGCAACCTCTTTTTATTATCCTTTTCTGATTTTATTACTTTTTGAAAAGCATACTTTTCCGCGAGCGGGTCGGAAGCGAAGTGCGCGCGCGCGCGCGCTCTCGCGAGCGCTGAGCTGCTTTTCAGGCTCGAGTTGTCACGCGGCGCATATATACGCGGGCCAGAAGTTGACGACGTTGTTGCCGAAGCTCCTCTTTCCTCTTCCGCCTCCTCCCCTTTTTTTTTGTCTTTCTTCCGCGCACTTTCTTCTTCTTCGACCTCGCATTTTCGGGCATACTTTGCAGATATATAATCTACTCGGGGAGGGGACACGAGGTGCAAGTATATGCAAATGTTTTGCTCGATGCCCTTGCGGCTGCTTTTATTGTTGTTGTTATTTCTGCCACCTTCATAATTTATACCGACAGGACTTCTCTCTCTCTCTCTCTCTCTCTCTCTCTCTCTCTTGCAGCGACCACCCACTAAAATAGACGTTATACGATCTCTCGCTGAGTAAAGAAGCCGGGGTGCTTCAAAGTTTACGATTGGTCTTAAAGCGTAAATGTATAACAGCTGGCTCAATACCGAAGATTAGTACTAGCATTAATAGCGATCGGTTTGACTTAATCGCGTGGACAATAGTATGTAAAATACCAATAATTTTCCAAATCAAATGGTTGAAGATCAATGTAAATACTGAATCTGTGTATTAAGTAGTAGAATAATATATTTCATTCTGAAATAATATATAAATATTATTTAATTTTTGTTTAATAAAAACATTATCAAATTTGTTCAATGTGCATTGCGTTCATCGAGCAATGTATTCGATTTTACTTTCAGAAGAATTATGAACAAATGTAAGTAGTAGCTTATTATTAGGTATAAACAAACTTGATCAACATTGAACTCCACATATTTCCATGATAAATAAAAGGAAATTAAAAAATATCATTCTATTGTACTTGGTTCTATAGTTATATTTTATTGAACCGTTCGAATTGGCCGCACTGAGCAAACTGCAATAATCTATTTTTCATTAAGCCACTTCTGTCGCTCTTCGCAAAACAACGAGAACTTTGTCTTCGTATTGTATGATGAATCCACCTAATTCGCCGTTCATATGTCGCATGAAATAATCAGTTTTCGAGATAATCGAAAATTTAGACATTTTACGCGTTAGGTATAGGGCACAAGGGTCGATAGGGCTAAATATATTAGAAGGGACTCGATAAACGGCAATTGGGTTATTGTTAGCTTTTGGTAGCGGCCACGCCTCACAATATCAACAGGTGAATATTCACGTGAAATTCAAACTGCCCCGAAGTTTAGAGAGATCGTAATTTCCGCTCTATAATATTACACGGGATCGACAAAAGTTTTCCGGTCCACGAGAATTTAACAAGTATTACAATAGTTATTAATTGCAATATGGATAATGAAGTGAAAAGCGTAAATTTTCGTACAGCTGTTATTTTGTTTTTGGGAATATTTCTCTCGTTTTCATAAAACTGGGAAATAAAACGATATACTATTTCGTCAGCATATTGAGACGATGAATAGGTCGCGTCTAGGACCTTGATATATCGTTAATCACGATATCAAGCTCCTGCTGCACATTAAAGAGAAACGTACGTTTAAAAGGAAAAAAGTAAAAGTAAATTTCTTTATTTCTTTAAGCACACGGACTTTTGATGAAAGCTACAATAGAAAAATAATTACGAGAAACGTTAATTAAAAATATGTATTGGATTTAGATTACATATAATAGTTCAGCAAAGTGCAGTCGAACATCAAGCACCAACTAGAGTCGAATTGCCTTATTGTACTCGATTACTTTAACATTAAGGTCAATTTTTTCATCATTACATGGTTTTTTTTATATAAAAAAATGTCGTTCTTATTCAGATAATCTCCATGATCATGCTTAGGCTAAATCCACTATGTGTTAACTAGGATTGAATCACAATAGTGTTGTATTGGTCGATATAATTGTATATGAGTATCTTTATAATTATGATTACAGTATTATATATAATTATAATATGAGTATTGAATGATTATTGTATAATTTTTTTTCTTAAGTTTGGAAATTCAGTTCTCTAAAATCTCATTAAAGATTCTATTTTAACACCTTCATGCAAATAAAAGACCACTATTATATATATATATAAGAGTGGTTATATATCAAACAAGTATAGTTTTTATTTAAAAAATTGCATATAATATACGTATGTATTCGATAAGCATATATTTTAATGAGCACTATATTTTAATTACTTGGGCATACAAATAAGAGTTCCACATTTGTTAAGTTTAATACTTTCTACTCGCAGATGTATACGTTGGTACTGCTGAAGTATGTCTAGATACTATAGTTTAACCATTTTGATGTTCCATGAAATATCGAACTGGTTTACGATAATGAAAAATTTCGGTCATAACATATCTGGTTGCAGAATATCGTATCAATAACACACTGAATGACTGTAGTTAATTGTAATATTGGCGATACAATTATCATGGTGTTTCAATCCTTTAATTGGGGGGGAAAAAATACTGCGCTGATCGTGTGTCGAGGTCCTAATCCTCGTTCGATTTGTAATCATTCAAAAAGTCTTACGCCTATGCTACGGCCACACGCCAAGATTTGAGACATATATGAAAAAAGGCAATCAGTGCTATATATTTATCGATACGTGAAATTCTACCGCACTTACTCCATAGACATAGATTTATTATCAAGGCAATCTTTTGTAGACTTTTGTAAGAACTTTTGTAGACGTCAAATGACGACCAGATAGTATCTGAGATTTAACTAATTTAAGTTAAGATCCTAGTTCAGTCCGAACAGTCAGCCGTGCATTCGTCCATGAAATTTCGCAAAACATTTGTCTCGATCACTGGGAACGCAGCGGAACAGATACGCGCTAAAAGCCATAAGTAATCATGGTCGAGTCCCTGCCACGAGCAACGAGGACGCGCGGCAGAAAAAGTCGCCGCTAATTTTCTCAGCGTGCTGCCGTTGTACAGCCGAGATCCGCGCGCGCGATCGAACGCCTCCATCCTCGATCCGATGCGATTCCCCCGATCCTCCCCGCTCGAGAGTCACGTACAGCGCGCTAGCACGGCCGCTCCGCCGAAAAGTCGCACGGGGAACGCAGAGACGGCCGGAGCTAGAGCGTTTATCCGCGCAGGAGGATGGCGTCGAGCAGGACCTCCGCCCCCTCGGCCCCCTCGCGCTGTAATTCGGCTGGCGGGGGGGGGGGGGCGGGCGCATTCCCGACGTCAAAGCGGCGTGCCCTACGGCTCGGCATCCTTCGAGCTCGATTGCATTCGTTGCTTTTGCGCGTTAACGCGGCCGCGGCCGCGGTATTTATCCACCGGCCCTCCGAGGCGGGAGATGATGCGGACCGCGCCGCGGTCGCGACGGCCGTCTCCGCGGGGGGGGGGGGGAGCGTTACCGCCGCCGCGCTTTGCGCACGCCGAGGATTTCGAGCGAGCGACTTCGGACGCTTGCGATGGTTCGGGGAATCTGCGAGTTAGCCCGCGTAGATACGCGTCTCTTGGGTCTCTACGTTCTGAATTTGGATCGAGAAAAATTTTTAACGATAATTACTTCATCGTTTTCTAATGAAAAGTGTGGTAAATTTTCGCTTATTTTTCTGTCGTTCCTTAATTTTTTCGTTACTGTTTCTTTCCACGGGTCTCGCTGTATATCGAATCATTTTAATGTCTATGTCTTCTTTTCCGAAGACGTGAATTACTTAGGTAATTAAGTGAAGCGAAAGTTCATTTGTATGAAAAATCAAATTATTTAATACAATTAGCTCTTTAACAGGACAGTTACACTCCATTTGAAGATGAAGTAAATTTTATCAAGACTGTTTGAGAAATAGAAGTAAAGAGTAAGTGAATTTCTGTTAATGAAGTACATTCTGGGCGAAATTAGTCATTTTATATCCTAACTTTTCAACGTGTCGATTTTCAAAAACTCAAGACATTTTTTTCATACACTTAGGCACACATCCTGTTCACACATATACTCCATTTAAAAAAAGATTCCAGAACGAGGCACTTCATAGTTTGAAAAAAAGCAAGGAAGATCGTGAATTTACGCGAATGCAAAAAAACTCGAAAGAACACAACGTATCTGTGAAGCTTAAGCTTGCAATGTAATGAGAATATTGTAGAAACGTAATCGGACGCTTTCAGGCCACAATGTTTATCTGTGTTATAGTAGAGCAAACCGTATCACAAAACCACTAATGGACCGAAGGTAAATCAGCCAATGGTAATATCGATATTCTATGAAACAATATTGTGGGTTCAATTAGATTTGGCATCGTATTCACCACCCGTTTACACGAAATTGGTCTATACAATGATGTTTGCTATTCTATATTCAGATATATATAATACTAAAAATACAAAGATAAGTTGAAATATTGGTGCACCGTATTTCTTTTATTAATTTGAATAGTGTTTGAAATGAACGTGGACTAAAGTGTTCGTTTATGATAAAAGTTAAGGATAGAATTAAAAATCTATTATAGGTTGTTTAATTGAGTTTTACTAAATTGTTATTATTTACAATATTTCATGAATTTGATAGTGAAATCAGTTAACTGATATATTTTAATAAATCTATAAATGCAGAAGATTCAGAATCACTACAAAAATCAGCAAAAAGAATCGACTTTTGCATTGTGCTACTTAACGTGCAAAATCAAATGATGACGGACTAAGTGATATATATGGAAGAGGCGACAACGAATATCGTTTGAACATTCTGATAATGTAAAACTCCATTCGTCGCATTTTCGCCGAAACCGAATAACCAAAACAGCGGAAGAAGGAGAAGAAAAATGGCTTGTCTAAAATTTTTACTAATTTATAAAAGGTATTATAAAGATATACATTTACTTTGCAATCGAATACATGAAATTTTGCGGATTTTCCTAACACAACCGTCATTCCTGCTTCTCTTACAAAGGGGCGGGCGAAGGGGTTGGGGGGGGCGGCAGGCCGCTCTGCATTATAATTAATTACAACCGCAAACAGCGATTTATTCTCATAACAAGAGGGAGGGAGAGAGGGCGAGAGATCGCGCGCGCATAAAGCAGGTTCAGCGTCACGTCGTTCGCCCGGCGCGCCCGGCGCGATATCTCGGGGCAAGAAACCTAATTTAAACGAATAATGTAAATAGAACCGCGCGCTCGACGTGGGGGCGTGTTGCTGCAGCGCCGGGGCGCGCAAGTGTCCGGGCGGGGGCTTCGACCCCGTCTTTTGTTTAGATAGCCCCTTCGCCATACTCCTCTCGCCCGGATGATTTGGCTGGCGTATATAATACACGCACAAACGCATACACACACGCGCACGCACACACACACACGCACACACACAAAGTATGTATATGCAACCGCGGCTAATTACCTCGAGCCGCGCCGCGTCGTGGTGGCGTTTACGAGCATTTGCTAACTCTGCTTCCGTACCTCCTCGCTCGTCGCCGGCCTCTCGTCAGCCGCGCGTGCAGCCCGTGCAGTCTCCGCGCCCGCGCGGCGCCCTGGCCTTCTACCCATGCCCCGGCAAATCTATCCGGCGAGCGCGCGGCGCCAGAGTCACGGCAATGCATTGTGACCGCTCAAAGGGGGAGTTTACGCTTCAACGCGTCTGCCGCGCGGTTGTAAGTTCATATATATGTATATATGTGTATATATATATATATATATATGTATATGGATTAAATGCTTGTGCGAAGAAATATGGTAAATAATGGAATTTCATTACTTTGCTTATATTACGAGAGTCGTATAATTTTAGATTAATTTTTCTAGTTTATACTTTCAGTAAGGATTGAGAATATCTAATTGCCAAAAATTCGTAATTTACACTTTGGCACCAACCCCGGATCAATAAACTTATCAATTTAATCAACGGGTACAATTGACATCGGATTATCGAACACTACCATTCTCGTTATAGTTACTAATGTAACCGGATATATTGGATATATTGTGGAGTTGGATGGATTTTTCGTAGAAAGATTGATGTTTCGAGCGACATAATCGAATAAAACAATTTCATGGACTGTATGGAGTTGCACAGTTATTGTCAATTCATGTTGGGTCAGTGCTAAACACTTTTGTTTAATCGAACTTCAATTAATCCTAACTAAGAAACTTTAGATTTTCAGGCACGATTTGATTAGAACTTTTGTACTTTAAAAGTATTATATGTTTTTCGATCCTGGAGCATAAAAAACGAATTATAATTAAAAAAATACTATAAACTATTTCAGTTAAAACGACATATAAATTTGAAGTCAAAAACTTACTAGGGATTATTTTAGAGGTAAAATTATGTCGGTTGATCTGATGCAAATTAATCACATATATACGTGAACCTATCCGTGTCATAACAAAGCCTTACTTTAAAGTCAAATTCAATGTTCTACATGCATAAATAATTTAAACAAAAGTTTCAACTCTATGATTACCGGTGCTGATAGAATTGTGCTATTTTGAAATTTCAAAATTGTGACGGATATCGAGAAGACTAGAATATCGATGTACGTTAAATTAAAGTAGTTTTTGCATTGATGAATTCCTTACCAAATTGGCAAATATTTACTTAGGGAGCTCTTTTACTCAAGTACGAATACTTGGAGATACGCTTGAATGGCTATCAGCCATTTCAAACTCAAACGTTACGAAGAAAACTAAAACATTTTTTTCGAAAATTTGTATAAAAAGTTTTAACTTTTTTTAATTAATTTGCTCTAATCGACGGCAATTTTGTTCATTTATATTGACTTTTTTCAAACAATCAATGTGAACAATTTTGACTAAATTATTCGGAAATTTACAGGGCTATTATCACACCCATGCCCTGTCGATCCAAAACAATCGTGAACGTTGCTCAAAGCTATTACTCGAAATTTTTCTACCAATTTAAAGAAACTAGTATGTAGACCTCCTTACACACACACACACACACACACACACACACACACACACGCACGCGCGCTCATATATATATATATATATATATATATATATATATATAGTAATTCTTAAGAGAAGAGCTAACTGAATCCTTGGGTAAAAGATAAAAAATGAACGCGGCGCTCGTGCGAAACCCCTTACCCTCTCCCTATCCTGCCCCTGGAGTAAAACTTCCCCGAGATTCGTCGCGCAATCTCTTTGATTCGCTCCTTCTATCTCGCTGCCTCCGATTCCTTTTGCTTTATTTACGCCCCACCCCCCGTTTTTATCTCTCTATCTTTCATTTTCACTTTGTGCTCGCTCACTCGCGCCACCCGTTAACTTCCGCCTTTCTCGCTTCCTGTATTTTATGTCGTGTCCCCAAACGCTTCCTTTTCCCTTTTCCCTTTAGCCTCTCTCTCATGTCTCCTCCCCCCCTCTCTCTCTCTCTCTCTCGCTATTCCTTGTCGCCCTTTGCCTTCTCTTTTTCTCTCGATCATTCCTCTTGTTAAATCATTGCCTCGCTCCGTAATAAATTCGTCGTTCTGCCCGTTTTTTTTTCTTACATTATTCACACGAGTACATTTGGACAAATCGTTGAAAAATTCGTCGAATCGTTTGCGCTTAAATAAGGGCCCGTACAAAATTTACACTGTAAAGCGGCACGCCGGTACGCGCGTTCATGCATCAAATAAGAAGTTTCCACCCAAGTGTATATTGTGAATAAGGAAAGCGCGTTTATGGGACTGTCAAAGTAAATTTTTACCGATCCAGTAGAAAAAAATGATTTATTTTTAAAGAATATTATAAATATATTCTTTATCAGAAGCTTTTGCCATTCTTCGGCATAAATGTGAAAGGTCGGAAGTCTAATATCTTCACGGAAAAAAATTATGCCGACTCGATAATTCAAAAAATATTATAATCATGAGGACAAAAGATTCCAAAAATGTTGCTGCAGACGGAAGAAAATAAAAAGTATTTTTAATAACAGTTAAAAATTGACGAGAATTGTGGAAACAAGAAAAAGTAAATCTCATTCTCAAGATTATTACGGCATCTTAAAAATCTTTAACGCTATTTAACAACGTACAATGCGGTGTCGAGAAAATCTATATGATTGTTACTTATAAGTATATATATATTAGTAAAAGAGTTATTGTTTTCTTAAAGTTTAAAAATATCGAACAATACAGACAGATAAAAATATGTTTTATTACAACAAGGGAAAATAAGAATATTCGTAGCGAAAATTCGTGTAAAAATTTTGTTTTTTATTTATTTTATTTTTCATATTGCTGCTTGTAAAAAGTTCCTATTACGCTTTTTATTTCGCAAGTCCTTATTTCGAATTTTAATAAAATATTCGTTCTTCATTATATAATTAAAAAAATGTCCTACTGTTTGAGAAATTTACTAGAAACTTTAGAGCAATCTAAAAGAGTTTTCAATAAAGAGCACAATTAACTATAATTTACAATATCTTTATAGCTACTATTCTAGTGTTCTATAAACCAAGAAATTTGCTACTCGTACTGCAAAAATCGACTATCGCATCTTACCTTAAGATGCATCGGTTGAAACATTCTCTCTCGGCATGTAAATCGTGCCGCGGATATATATATATATATATATATATATATATATATATATATATATATATATATATACAATATTATATACATACTCGGTAGAGGCGTAACTTCCAGAGTTTATGCACGATTTACGGGCCACCTTCGCCTCCTTCTCCGCCCGACGTACGAAGTTCACTCGACATTACAATTTTCGCGGAATAAATTCTGCATTTGCGCCAACCCCCCTCTCCCCGTATGGCTCGGCGATATAGTTTCGTGTTTACATAATATTCGCGAGTGCCGGTGACGTTTCGGCGAGATTGGATTAATATACGATAGAGACAGGACAAGACGGGGAAAAAATCCCGTAATCGGGCTTTTTGCATCAATTCCGTCTGTTCGTCTCTCGTCCGGGCTCCCGAGCCCGACACTCGAAATCCGCATTTTATATGGGCTCGCCCACAGCCCCGCTCCGGCAACCGGCACTTTGTTCACCCTCGCCGTGTACGGCGCGCGGATTATTTCGCGGAGAAGGGCCGAGATTATGGAGAATTATACCTGTACTGGAAGAAAGAGGGAATTATCGCTGTTTATCGTATTTCTCCTCCTCGCAGCCCTTCAGACGGGGCACGCGCTTCGCTGCCACGTGTGCCCGAGGTGCGAGCGAGAGAAGGGAGGAAGAAAGTCTAACTGAAGTCCTGCAGATTTATATATCTGTGAATATATATATATATATATATATATATATATATATATATATAAAGACGTGATGCTGCCACTTCGAGCAGTGTCGCGAATTTTGCCGGGCTGTTGAAACGCGATGAAATTCGCCGCGCTCGAGCAATATTTATATATGCAGCCCCCCCTCCGTACGAAACACCCCAATCCTCTCGTCAGGATCGAAAAACTTTCCAGCTACCTCCTCCTCCCACCTTCGTGTTTACGCAAATCAGTCGGCTTCTTTCTGCCGGGGCTTCTTTCTATATACAGCTCTCTCTCTCTCTCTCTCTCTCTCTCATCACTTTATCTCTCTCCTTACTCTTCCCGTCCTAAGCGAATTTTCCAGAGGCGCGAATTGCGCGTGGCTGCGCGGCGCGCACAGCGGGCCGCGTCTTTGTGCTCCACCATCAGCTACTCGCCGCGCGCGAGCGAGCCAGTTATCGGCAAAATCAAGAATCAAGCGTCTCGGATGACGTGCGCCGCCGCTGCTTTTTCGGGGCCGCGGGGGCGGAAGTTTACGTTGCGCGTTCCTCCCGGGCACAGGCGCGAGCAGAGTTCTTTTCCCCGGGATTTAGCGGGTTGATAGGGTGGTGAGTGGGAGAGGAGGGAGGCGCAAAGAAATTGCGTCGGAGTTTGTATTTTTAACTGGATTGCTTGTGTGTGAATCCGTCAGCATTGTGCACTATTGGTTTGTTCGAGGCAGGGGAAATAATTTTTATACACATATGTAGATAAACGTACACACGCATATGTACACACACACACACACACACACACACACACACACACACACACACACAATATGGACTTGGAAAACACACTTGTTTAATTGTAATTTATTTAATGAATAATATAATTTATTCAGTTTTTTTACGAGTAACTTTTATGAATAACTTTGAATTACCAGAATATAGTTCTTTATATTCGTTTCAAAAATCTTTAAAATGAAATGATTATATCAATTCATCTGTACTGATTGGATCCTAGTAATGATTAAAACAAGTGTGAAGAATAAATTTCTTATGATTCAGATAATTATTATACATTATATTTGATAATATAGTAATCAATCACCGAATGTATTACATTTATAAAAATTTATTCTATGAGATTAATACTTTATGGAAAAATTTCGAAGATTCCTTATACTATACGAAAAAGAGTACTACAAGTTGATTTTTCTTTTACATTGCTAAATCTACGACGTTATTCGCCGTTTTAAAGTATTTTTGAGCTTTGTTATTTTAATGCATTTTAAAGATATAATAAAAGAATTGAAGCTTAATCATCAACTAAAACATTTACAGAAAATAAGATATATGAAAGGGAATTTTTGTCCTATCTATAGTTGTGGACAACAACGCAAATTTTGCAATTTTCTTTTAAACATTTTATTCACAATCAATGATTTTCGTCTTAATGATAAATCTTTTTTAACAATTTTATCATTTTACGGCAAAAGTCATTAAAATCGCAGATTATCTTTTTACAGATACACGTCTACTTTATATACCATCCTATGAAGCTCTGAAGAATTCCCCTGCTGTACGAATAAATACATACTGCCAAGCAAAAAGAATCCAACTAATCTGGACGATCCGAGTTCTAATGACCCCGGGTTCTTCACGCTGGCGAAAGGACAGGAATCTCGGGGCAAAAATCTCTCTCTCTCTCTCTCTCCCTCCACCCCCTCTCTCTCTCTTTCTCTTCATTCCGCTCGTTTTTTTCTTCCCGCCCATTTAAATTCGCGCGCGCGCGCGCGCTCGCAAGATCCGCCGTCTCATCGGAATTCTTAGCGCACGGCGCGAGAGAAGAAAGAAAAGGATCAAAAATTCCGAGCGCCGGGCGGACGATGGGGCGGGGGATGGGGGAGTGACATGGAGATTCTTGAATTTATCATGCCTGGAACGGAGAGGGAGCGTGCAATTGCTTTCGCCTCAGTCTCGTTTTATTTTCCCCGTTAATTTTTTCCGTCGTCCAGTATGTATATTATGATCAAGGCGGGGTTTCCGTTTTTATGAAGTTTGCGGGGTCTTTGTTTGCCTTTTAACGAGGAAATAAAGACGTGTAATGGAAATAAGATTACTTATATAATATTGGTTAAAATTATAATTAGGAAAATCATCGGCTAATGTCGTTACATACATATCACGTTCAAATTGATAAACGTGAAATATAAGTTGAAATTTTTAAAGGAATTGTTTTTGATGTTGGAGATTAGTAAATAGTAAGTTCATAGATGTTATTATCGACTTCTATTTTTTAGTTGTTTATTTAATCAATTACCTGGCACTAAAAACAGATGATAATTTATATAAAATTTCAATTAAAACTCTTGCAATATTAACGACCTTTTTCATTATTATAATATCCCCTTTCTTCGGTAATTAAGTCATTTTGTAGATGTACAACCAAATATATATATAATTATAAAGTCATGATTGAAAAATCAACTACAAATTTGACAGACTTAAGGTTGTGTGATTTGTGTTTAATATTTATCTTTGTCTTGCAATTTCAGGCACAGGTGTCTAATCCTCCACTTATATAAACAATGTTTTTATAATGATTAAATGATTATCAAATGAATAACTCTTTCAATTTCTGAAAAAAGAAGAACGACGCCCAGGGGAGGCAGATGTAATAATTAGTCAATTACTGATTAACTGAAAATTTTTTTCGTTTCTTAGATCATCAAAAAGAAGAATAAAAGAAAAATTGTTGAAAAATATCAAATGAGTTCACTTACTACAATAGCTAATTGATTTGCTAGATTTTTACTAGTTGTCAATATTACTATTTTCTTTCTATGTGAACATCAAAGTTTTTATTAATAATTGAATTGATCGATGAGAATCAGTTTTTAAATTGAAGTAAAATTAGACATGAGTGAACCAATAATTTGTTTATATAAAACATAATTATAAGATGTAGTCCTATATATTAAATATAATACAATATATAATCAATTCCACGACACTAGTGTACGAATTTTACCTATGTAGTAAGTGAACTATTATGATCATTTTCAGTTATTTTTCTTTTATTCTACTTTTTAATTATCCCACAAGCAAATTAGCATTATTCAGGTAATAAATAATGAAATAATTTCTGTACATTCTTAATTTCTATACTTGTATAGTATTTTTCATTTTTCTAAGATTCTCAGAAACTGAAATAGACACTTAATTTAAATAGACATTTAATAATTATTTAATTCATTCTAAAACATGTATCGCTAAGATTAAACCACCTGCGATCACACTGATGAGACCAGTAGTTTGTCTGAAGAGAAACGTAGAAAATTATGATTTCGGTTGATTAAAAATTATCTGTATTTTGGATTCTGTCTTTTGTCTTCGCAATAATTTTATTCTTGCATAGTTTTTGTAAAGTAAGAGTATTAAATTGTGGCTTAGTTGCGCAAAAGACGATGTAATACATTAAATAATTCTAATGCTGTGAAATATTTCTCGTGCTCTTTAATAAACAGGATATAATCTCTATATATTACTAAAATTAGAAATGGATAGTTAATACAAAAAGTATTTACCGTTAAAAAATACAATATAAAAACATATCTTGTTTTCATTTTTACAGATATTTTCTCTCCATAGATACAATTTTAAAATAAATGCCATAAATTACAGAAATCAATAAGCATAATTTATAAAATACTTATATATCGATTTTCACCAAATTGATACATATTGGTAAATTCAATTACCTAAAATTGGCTATAATTGTTGAATATTTATAGGAAAAACCTGGTCCACATATAAACATATTGTATCGTTGAATTAATAAATCCAAAAGTATAAATAAAATTATTTTTACAAACATCCAAGATAACCAAATATTTAAACGATACGTGTCATTTTACACTACCAATTATTATTGAAGTAACTTTTTTCTTTTTTCCGATTTGATAGAAAATACATTTTCAATCATCATATTAAACATCTTGTTACGAAATACGGGTGGATAAATGGCTCTGCCCGATAACTTAATAATGAAACTTTGTAAAATATGAACGAGTTGATTTTTTGTTTCCATCAAAGCAACGCGATTTCCGATAGATTTCCTAGGCTCAGCGTCAAATGCTATAAGAGCAGACTGCTGAATATTTTTCTTGCTTTCATCGCTAAATCTTTCCGGCCGAAATTCGATTGGATCTAAAAAATTCATCATTATATCACAAGAACTGATACCAGGATATGTCTGTGAACTATATACCGAGTGGGATAATGAATGATTTTATACAGACTTCCTTTGCCATTGGAGATGTAGTAATTACAGCAATAAAAGGATAATAAGTCACTCATATTTTCTCAAATTATGCTTTGACTTCTCCAGGTGGTTTCTCTTAAATGTTTGGGTTGGCCGCTAATTCAGAAATACTAAGAGACATTAATAATCAGGTAATCTCCAATTGAAGAAAAAATAAATGCTTGTAAAATTATTTATCCTTAGCATCCATCGTTAACTAAATTGTGTCCGATTCTATAACATCTCTATTATCTGTTAGTCTCACTGTAGTTGCAGTCAAATGATTAAAGAATCGATTGGAACTTTTGATAGATATGTTTCGTCCGTTATCCCAAAAAATTTTGGGAAGTAACAAAACGGAAGAATATTAATTAGTCGGAGAAGCTCTGAAAGTAAACCAGCGTCTCTGTACATGCTGTAAATAGAAAAATCGTTATCAGGATCTCTCATCGAACCAACATTACATTTAATAAACTAAGCTCTAGCCTTACATCAATAAAAATTAAAACAATTTTTCAGCTAATTCTAAAATGTTCAAAGTAGTTTATTGAATATAAATTGAATATAATGTTGGTTCGATGAGGGATCCTAATAACGATTTTTCAAATTTTTTAAGTATTTTTGAATTTATTTCACCGCTTGTTTTTCAAATACAATATGTGACGTCCTATTCTTCTTTTTGGAAAAAACCGGTGAAGTAACATATGATTCTGCAAACAGGATGAATTACTTAGATATATTCATGATAATCAAGTATCTAAGCTGTGTTAATCGTTGCAAGCAGTAGACAAAGTGTGCAGAATCATTCTTTATCCTATCCTCTAAGAAAGTATACTCGGATGAAGAAGTTGAATATCACCTAAATATTCTAATACAATTTATTGGAATGTAAGGCGATTCACACTATTGTTTAGATTCCGTAGAATTTCGTCCAGAAAAATTTAGCGATGAAAGCAAGAAAAATCTTCAGCATTATACTTCTAACATGTGATCATGGGTCTAGTAAGTATATTGGAAATTGTGTTGCTTTGATGGAGACGAAAATTCTATTCGTTCATATTTTGAAAAAATTTCTAATTAGGCGATCGGCCAAAGCCATTTACCTACCTGTATTTCGTAAAAAGTGGTCGAATATGACAAGTGAAAATGAATATTCTATCAAATCGGAAAGAAGAGAAATGTCACTTGAACAACAGTTCCAGTGTAAAATTAAATGATTCATTTAAATATTTAGCTATCTTGGATGTTTGCACAACTAATTTTATTTGAACTTTTTCATATGCTAATTCCACTATACCGAATATTTATGAGAAAAATTAACTCTCATCAGTCAAACAGTTTCAAAAGCCATGGATTACATTGGCTTGTCTTCTGGATAATTCAGAAAATTTCAAGACTTTTTTTCAAGACAATTTTTTCTTCTCGAAGGATATAATTAAAAATAGAAATCATTTCAAATGATTTGAGATAGCTTACTGGGCCTGTTGGTAAGATGATATATGGTCTAATCATTGAGGTATAATCCTATCAAAAGGAAGTAAAGATCTTATATACAATCTAAAGTGTATTGATAGTGGGAAGTGAATATTGCAAAAATAAATAAGAGTAGTAAATCCATTGGTAAGCTATGTAACTGTAGTAATCATCATTAAGCAAACAATAACTTGAATTTATATCGATATGCCTTCATGTCTGTAATTTATTCTAGTAGTTAATGTTGGTGATGTTACAGCCTCTTTTATTGCAACACAATTGTAATCATAATAGAGCCACCCGTACCACAATAACCCGCACCTCCTAAATCCCATATATATTTTTTTTCACCGTGTACGATCTCTTCGATCGCACCCACACTTCTTTGCCGGCGAGAGGACGTCGCTCCCGCGACTCTTGGCCAGGAGCGTAGGGTCGAGGGCCCCAAGGAATTAAATGAACCACGGCAGCATGAAGTCGAGGGATCAGTAGATAAAGTCAACCGGGATTCCCCTGTATCTCGCCGTTCTTATACCCACCAAGTCGCCTCCTCCTCTTGCTCGGGCACACGGAGTGGAAGAGTGCTTTCTCGCGTCGACGATAATCAAGGGCTTTTTCTAGCGGACGATCCTCGTCACGGGCGTCTTGGTCTCCGCGGCGGGGCGTCTTCGCGCACAGGCGCGCCTCCTACCTGCCGGCGGATTGTATGCCCGGTAAGTTCTTGAATGATGCATTCGGTCGCGCTGTGACCAGATGCACGGAGGAGGGGGTGAGAGAATCGTTTTCTAATAAAAGATTGATTATCTATATGCGCGCGGGCGCGCGCGCGTGTTTGTGTATACTTGTAGTACCGTGGAGACTAATGGCGTGGGTGGACTGGTGGGAAAGGGATAGGGGCGATACGGAATTATTTAAGTGCGTGAAATTAAAATCGTTAGCAGGAGGTCACTGATTGAGGATAAATAAAATTATTTTTTACACGCACTGAGGTGACAAATTAAAAATCTTTTATTTTAATGATTTTTGTAATCTTTTGTTCGTAAGATAATTAAAATTTTAATTTCTCAAATTAAAATGATCATAAAATCATGACTTTGCTTTTATTCAACACATTTTCAAATATTCAAGTAACATATAAAGGAATTCCTTTAAATGTTATATAAACGAATTTCTTATGTGTCATTATCACAACTTTCACGATCGAATAAATTTTATTTATTGATTTACGAGAAACACGATGTAAAGTTAAAAATTTAATTAATTTCTATCTTGAATAACGTTTCTTTTTCCTTCTCAAAAGAAAATTAAATGAATTCATAATAGGGCCACTGAAAAAGTATCAAATGAAAATGTCTACTGAAGAATGAGAAAAGACAAAGTATTTCGACTCACAGTAAGCCATAAAAAATTTTCCATGCTTATATCATCTATACAGTATCTGTATCATAGGACTAGTTTTACTGCAAGAGAAATTTACTTCTATCCTAAAGTAGTATATCTATCATGTAGAGTATCTTATCGTAGACTATAAATGTTTTATAGTTTCGAATAAAAATTTCCATACCTCTCGGGTAACTTTTACTTTGTATATACTATCATAGTTTTGTGATATATATATTGTAAAGAACAGTTGAGTATAATTTTCTTTACTTTTCTTTCAATGTAGCACTCAGATATTCAACCTCCCTTGTTCTCTCTCTCTCTCTCTCTCTCTCTCTCTCTCTCTCTCTCTTAAAAGTCTGCGATTTTCACATGTTGCAATAATAAAAAACAGTTAGAAAATGTTATAGTATTTTCTAAAATGTTGATCATATTATTGATAATATTAATTACCTTTTTTTTTGTAATTTTCATCGTGAATAAATAAATATTATCTATTACACCTGTAATGATATTTAGGCACTTACTATAAAGGCAACGAAGCTAACCAATCTCATACACTTAATCTGCTTACGTATACGATCGAATTTTAAGCCAACGTGTACGACATAATAATTGAAACGATTACCGAAAGTCCTCGGAATATCTAAAATTCAATCGCTGCCTCTGTATCGATGCAACAGATCATCCTCAACCCCACAATTCAGTTTTATATAAAATTAAAATCATTTTCCTCTCACGAATCGTTTCGAGTACGAATTAATTATTTTCGTTTCGAATACGAAGCAATACTACAAATCATTGTAGTATTGCTTGCACGATGAGACGCTAAATGGTTTTGTACGACTGTTAAACGAAGGCCCGGTCTTCGAAGTTGCCTAAACAGTGAAACCAGATAGGCAGGCAGATAGATAAATATAAGTGCGAAAGGAGGAGGAATGGAGGTAGGTGAGACAAGCGATTCGAGCGAAAGTAATTTCGGGCTGCTGTTATGCGTGCGTATATGTGTGCGAATGTGCGTGTGCGTGTGCGTGCGCGTGCGCGTGTGTTCCGAGCTCGCTCGTTCGTTCGATCCCTCATTTCCACGCATACGTGCTTGCGCCTTGGAAACTATATACACATAAACATTCGGCGCGTTCGTTCCGCAGTCGCGGATTGTCGGTGGCAAAGTGGGACCCGGGATGCGCAGGACTTATATACTGTAACGAGCTTGATGCGAATTACTTAGTTGGAGAGACACCTAGATTGCGAATTTATACACATGGTAGCGTTCCTCCCCCTCCCCCCCCCATTCGCGGACTCGCGCCACAGGGATGCGCAATTTCAGCGCGTTACAGTGCCTGTTCATACTCTCGTTCGACGCGCGGCGTATTTGCTCGGGGCGAATGGCAGCACTTAATCAGGTCCCGTTTCTTTTGTCTTTTAGGAACGGGATGCGGGCAAATTGCGCGTACTCGCGCGACGTATCGATAAACGGAGGCAGAACGAGGTATATTGGAAATATGGATTTTCGCGTTGGGATTATCTGGATTTGCGTTATCGCCGATGGCAAAGCCGTTCTCCCGATTCGACCCGGTTTAAATTCAATATAAGTTATTATGAAGAACGAAAATGAAGGGAAAGATATAGCTGGCTCGAAAAGTTCCCTTTCCATTATAATGCTCTTATTTCTTTTATCTGTCCATAACGCGACACCTTCCATTATTCCATTATAATCTTAATTTTTCGTGCATTTCGCATATATCGAAAGTCAAATCAAACAAATAGATAAAGCATCGCAATTCGCATCGATTCGTGTTAAGTAGCATTCGCGCGCGCGAGAGAGAGTGTGAGAGAGAGAGAGAGAGAGAGAGGCGGGGGGGGGGGAATGATTCTATCAAGCTATATAGTTAATTCCACAGCAATCGTTTGCCCCGGTATTCTCCTAGGAGTGTTCCTTGAATTAACCGGAAATTAAAATCGATTGCAAGCGCGTTATTGGAAAAAATATTATGGCTATTTAATGAAAATTGAATGATTGATGTACAGAATAATATTATTACATTCAGACTTTTCAATGTGTTGCCGCAATGATACTAGTTTTTATCGTTCCAAGTCTAAAAATATTTGTCGAATTTTTTTAAATTCCTAAAATACGTAAGCGAATGGAAAAAGATCTTAAGCTCGTAGGTTTTTATTTAGCATTTATTCAGTATCGAACATTTTTTAATGAATTTTTTTTCTGTTCATTCATTCGCGATAATATGGCCTTGAGACATCAATTAAGGTATTATAGTTAATTGTAATAACTTAGTAAATTATACAGATTCTCATTTGGTATTTGATTCGAAATTTTCTTTTTTGTACTTCCATTTTTAAAAGCATGCATTCAAATGATTGGAATGGATAAAGGCACTCTTACGATGAGCAAGCGATGTAGGGAAAATCAGTACAATTTGGCAAGTTCTTTGTATCGCCTTGATATAGTACAATGTGCTAAATGTAGGTGCCATGTTGATGAAGAAGATCTGAACACTATCATCTTGTTATCATCTTGTTATTAAAATTAAAAAGATGTAAGTTCGATCTTCCATTATGAGTCAAATGTACAAGCTTGTGGCCAAATCGTTAAGTTCCTTGATAAATGTAATTCGAAAATTTGATTATAAATTATTAATTGTATAAAAGTTATGTAAATATATAATATAAGTAGCATACGTAATGCTCTTATGCGATATGCCGTACATACAATGTCTTTAATTTTGGAGCCATATAACTCTCATTAGAGAGTTTAAATGCTTAAATAAAAAAGGCACTCTTATAAGATTACTTTATCATAATTCGACGAATTGTGTTTAGATGTTTTTTTATTAACATTAATTAAATCTGGACAATTAGAGTTTTTAATAAATTAATTGTCAGGTTTATTGTCAATGAATGAAAGTATGTTCGAAGAACAAATTTTATTAAATTTCTCAGTAACTTATTCATTCTTACGTTAATTAATTATTCGTTTGGTAAAGACTACAGCAACAGGTAAAGAAGGAAATGGGGTACAATGAACGAGGCAGAGAGGAATGAGGGATAATGGAAAAAAAATAATTAGACCGTGGGAGAAAATCGTGGACAGACATAATAAGGAGTTTAAAAAGAGCGAATATTTAGTGAGGAAAAATAGCCAAGTGAAATAACATTGAATTAGGAAAAACAGGGTAATACTAACCAGGCCAAATAAAAATTTAGGTGAAAAAGTAAATTTTTGTCTCCGATATAGAACAGATTCAAATTGAAATTTAAAAGAGCTTTCTTGTTATTATATAATTATATGTACATTATTTCAATCTAGAAAACATAAATTTAGCATAATTTTTCGAATCTCGTAATGTAAGACATCGTCAACACTAGTCTGCTAATCGATTATTCACCTCGTCAGACTTATCTTCCTTGCTTTGCTCGGACGTATACTTTTACTGGGTAAATAATTAACTTCCACGCCAGTAATAGAATACATACGATTAATATTCAGGAATATTCTTTAATATTCTTATACAACTATTTTAATAGTAAAATTTTTTTATATGAATTAGATCGAATTTTGGCTTAAGATAACAATTTAATTCATTCAGTTAGTTGAAATGTATATAAACTAATTTATATTGTGAGATATAAATTAAGATATTGATGAAGTTGATAAGAAATATGGAATTGTACTACTAAATTATAGGGTAAAAATGTTTTCTATTAAAATCGATTTACACCGCCGTATTCAAATAATATTTAAGCAAAAATAATGAATAGTTATAATAAACAAAAGCATTTTTGAATTGCGATTTCATAAGCTAACAATAACGAAAATCATAGGTTCATAATAAAAAAGTATTTTTAAATATGGAAGGAGAAAATTTATACGATGTGGGAATAAAAATATTTTATATAATATTGTCAATTAATTATGTATGTTGATAATTTTGGAATAAGAAAATTTGCAATATTTTCATTATTGTTTCATGTAAATGTATGATTTATGAATTTTGAATGATAAACGGTTCCACTACTTTGATGTCTAATATTATAATCAATATTTAATAGTATAAGGATATACGTAAAGATAGCTGGTTTTAATATACATAGTTAATTTATTCAACTTGAAATTCATGAAGAGAATTTGTACTCTTATATCTTTACCGAAACGAGGTTAGCTAGGAGTCAACTCTTTCTTTTTGAAGCTGTAAGTCAGATAAACCCCAACTTCATAGAATTGCATATATTTACATAGAATAATGGAAGTCTGGTATAATTCTATCCCCATGTATTTTACAGTCCAAAAGTAAATTTAAATTATGTTATATAATAATTATTATTATAATAAAGGTATACCTTCATTATTGATAACGATTTGATAAAAATTTCGAACTGAGATTTTTGTTGAAATTCTGTATTTCAAGAACAACTATAATTTGGACTAATTTTCAGTTATATCTTTAAATAGTTGCTTTGATTTAAAAAATATATAAAAATAGTTATGAACAGACAACTGTTATCTCAGCTCGAATTAACTAAACCATTCCTGTGTCTCCACTCGTCTGCTTTTACCGAAATTGTCGGTACAGTTACCTAGGATGGAATAGCGGCTCTATTAGTAGTCTCTCATCCCAACCCAGGATAGTATGGTTACCCGTCGAATTACGTAGCAGTATGACAAGTCTATAGACAGGTTAAGGTATCCAGTGGGTAAAGATCGTGATTTTGAACACTAATTAAGAGCAGTATTTTCTCTGCTGCTCCATAACACTTTAAGAGTGTTTATTCTACAATCACTAGAGTTAGATTCAGCGTATTTCAAACACTCCAGAATAAAAAGACAATATATATAATTGATTTTCTAAAACCTGTTCTACTCAAACTCTTGCAACTTTCTTAATATCAAAATAATCAATAAAATTGCCGTTCTCTTAGTTCATAATACATACTAATTCAGTATTTTGTCAAACTCCCCAGACTGAAATAGTGTTGTGTCGATAACTGGAAGTAAACATTGATTTTGGAGTACAAAATTTTCCAAGTGTAATTAATAAAATGTATTCTTAAAGGGTAAAGGCAGCACAAACCTTGTTGATGCAAATCTCGTGCAGTCGAAAAAATGTGAATGCTACATTAACCTTCAATTCTAACAAGCTACATTAAAGAAAAAGCGTCTCCAGAAGAAGGTTAGGTTAGCGGAAATTCCACCGATTTCGCCAAAGATAATCAAACAACGGTTATCGATGCTATTGACGGATGTACATAGAATGAATGTGTGATTCACATACCCAAATTGATCAACCCAGAAAATTTTATATAAAAGCTATCTCACGAATATCAAATAATAGAATTTATGTGTATTTCGTTTGGAAAAACTAATTGCAGATGAATTAGTTGCCCCGGTCAAGACCATTATACTTGGTTATCAACCGCTAAAATTTCGATCACTCAATTAACGAGCAAAAAGAATTTTATTAAAATTCAAAATTGTACTTATGTCCACTGTTTTGAATTAAATTAATAAATATTTTTATCGGTTTTATAGTCTGTAGAATATAATATATCAACTAAAATAGTGACAGTCAGACTCTCTTTGTTTATTAACACCCCCGAAGAATCTGAAATAAAACATATTTAGAAATAAAATAAAACTAAAAATAAATTAGATTCAAAATTAAAAGTAATTAAATAAAATAATACTAAAATAAAATAAAATAAAAATAAATCGAACCTCAAGGAATGTCTAATAAAGAATACGATAGCAACTTCGACAATCTGCTCAACTGCATAAGAAACTAATTTGTATAAAAAATTATTTGAACGAGATTAATACTCTGCTTACTAACTATCAGTTTATAGATCTCTGAGAAAATAAAAAAGACTAAAATCTAATTCACATAAAATTCTAGTAAACCTGAGATATATTAATACTGTATAAAGTTTAATAAAAAGGCATCTATCCAAATTTTAGAAACAGCTCTATTAATTCTAAATGTACAATGTTATTTACCAGTATGGAGAATACAAATAACTCTCAACACCTAACGTAATTAAAGACTATTATCGAATTAGTAAACCTTATCACTTAGAAATTACAATTGGGCAATGTAAAGCAGAAAGCATTAATAAATAATTATCAACTGATAAACTTTATGAAAGAATGCAACAATCAATGCAATAATAAGGAGAGCTTAATCTATAACATCTAATTAATTTTTACTAATAAACTCCATTGCAAAATTAAACAGATAAAGCCATGTAATTATAAGAAGGCTAGGTATCGTGTATACACTACAAACACACCAATATCTATCAAATAATTCGAAAGAAAATTTTTCAATCATTTATTAAATAATATCTGAGTAATTGTAAAAAAATAAAAAACTTTTGTATAATCATATATCTATAATGTTAATCAACACTGTATAAAATGTAAAACTATAAAACGGGATATTGAAGCATATGACGATGTAAATGACGATTGTAGTCACTAATGCCCTTAATAATTCCAAGCCTTACTATTTTCCTCAAATACAGATATGCCAACGAAATATTAAATATCATAATGATAGATTCAATTAATCATTCGCACTAATGGATAATAATATAATAATATTATAACGTTACACAATATTCTGAACTTACCAAAATCAGATACATGTACATAGAGGATAATCGATCGAAAATATTTGTGCAATCTGGAGTGAAATAGCAATCTTTGTCCATCTACGAATCATCCTTTTAAGGGACATTTCTAAAGCATATTGCTCTTGAGATTAGAGGGACAGATACAAGAAGAGAGAGAGAGAGAGAGAGAGAGAGAGAGAGAGGGGGGAGGGGTATAGGGAGAAAGAGAGAGATTTGAAACAGTATCGCCTTATCCAATTATTGTAATAACGTAGATATTTGGACAGTGCCCAAGCGAAGCACCAAGAGGCAGTAAGAGATGGAAGGAGGAAGAGAGAGGATCAAAAACAAGCTTTGATAGCTGCTACTTTGAATACAGTGTATAACTATGCGGCCGGAAGCGACAGTAGCGCCACTGCCACTCGCACTCTGGCTGATCCCGCGATCGGCTGCATCTACGTATATGCGCGATGCTGCGTACTAGTGGCCCATTCGGCGCGCATAAGAGTCGCGCGGGGATGGTACGGTTGGGGGGTGGGTTGGGGAACGACTGCCGCGGTTCACCGAGAATGGGACAGTTGAGCTCCCCCCCCCCCCCAGAGCACCGCACCGCGCGAGACGTCTGCATCCCCCAGCGAGGCGTTACGAAAGCGACGCCGAATCGATCCCTTAAGCCTTGTAGTACAGACATTCCGCTTCGATTGCGGGGCTTTTTTGTGAGTAGGTATGTACGGCGAGGTTGCTTCTATATACGGTTCCGATAATACTGATACGGAGATTTTTCTGTTTTTTCTTTTTTAGTATATAGAAAGTAGTGAATCTTGCCAGTGTTTTCAAGTACAAGTAAAATATTTTTAGTTTTAGGTAGAGGAATTGATGAAAAAAAAATATATATATATATATATATATATATATATACATATGGAATTAAATAAGAAAATCAAACGTATAAATCTTTGTTGACTTATCGCGTTTTGATTCAAATATTTCAATATTTCAGTAAGATTTTTTTTCAAAGGTGAAAGTCAATTTCATGTTGGAGGATAGCCTAGAATTTGATCCCATACCTTATAGATCAAATAACAAATTAGTTAATTCAGTTACAAGGAAAATCAAGGACAGGTTATTTATCATTAGATGTATTTAGAATATATTGTTAAAAATTATTTAAGTATTATAATAGTTTTAAATATGTCTTCGAAGTCTCCAAGAAATAATAAGGCGTTTAGTCTTTGAAGATGAACCGGAAGGGTTCGAAGGTCGGACATTTGAGGTAAATTTAAGGTAGTAAGGGCATTCAGGTTGTCCTGATAATTTACTAACATATAATATCGATTATTTAATTTTTATTTTTTTAATTTTTATTTTTTTTTTAGTTGTACGTATTTTCATTTCCGTGTCTACGGAGGTTATTATAAACAAGGATAGTCTGACTACCATTATATTATCATAGTATATTATTGTATAGAGACTGTAAGGCCTATAAAAATAGATACTAATTCAAAACAATAACGCGCTATTTTAGAAGTATTTATATTGAGTCTTAAAATGATTTTCAAGATTTTTCTATTTGAAATAATACTTGAAATTAAGATTTAATTAAAAAATATAAGCTTGAAAAAGTTATAGAATTTCAATTTTAATTTTTTGATATTGAAAAGTTGAACTAATAATCATAGTTTCGAAAGGAACATCCTTTGAAAGGTAAGAGTCAAAAATAGTTTGCACTGAAATCTCTTTAATAAAAAGAAAGAGATAGTACACCTTTTAATGATTCGCATCACACCCTACGAATGCCCGATTACCATAGCAAATTGGCTGATGCGCTTGACTCAACGACCGATTCAAAATTATCTTAGCGCACATTACAAGCCTAGAAACGTCGAGGTTTATAATATGCAATTAGTCGTTAAAGAAAACGTGCCTCTTTGCTTGCGTTCGTGCGTACATCCGCGGCTCACGAAAGTAAGATTCAGATATATATATCACAAAGGCGCACACAACTACATGATGAAAACGATAGAAATAAAAACTGTGCAAACCATTGAAAATTTTTACTGTCTCTACAAAATATTATTAGATAAACCACGGACATAGAAGGAAGTCATGGAGAGTTTCTGGCTGTTGATGGAAAATTATAACTTACCTGAAACTAAGGCATGCTCGATAAGCGATTAAAAAAAAAAAACTATTGAAATATATTATTTCATCTCCAATATGTGCAAAATAATTAGTTCGTTAAAAATGTATGCTAATTCTTTTAAGTCGTCATTAATTGTAAAACGTTTCTGGCTTCTAATAATTTGATCGGTAAATGCATGGGAGAATTAGATATTCGTAATTGTATTTCGTATTATGCAAACAACAGAGTATTTTTATGTCTACGTCTTTTAGCATTGACCGGTGTCGTATATGGCATAATACATATACTATGAAATGATAATACGGTATCGAGTACGAAAAAGCATTTTTTACGAAACAAGGCGTTTAAGGCCTAGAAGCTATTTCGTACTAGGTCCGGACTATATTTTCCGTCGTGAGAATCGGAATCCAGCAGCGAAAGCATGATTTGTAAGTTAGAATAAGAAAAAATATGTATTGACATACATTAAATGACATCGAGAATGTCATATATTAAAGAGCGTCAAAAAATCTATCATTTTTGATCTGTGAAAGTAAACAGAAGTTTACAGACAAAATTTCTTTCTTGCACTGAAATTGTAGAATTACGCGCCAACAAAACGGCATATGCGGGAATTTTTCTTTTATTGGTTGAATTTAAAAGAAAATACATGTTAAGCTTATCGATTGCTCTCAGAACCATTCCCTGAATATAGTTTAGATTTTAGAATGTGTCGAAACTCGTCTATGCATGCCAAACAAAAGAAAAACTTGCTGCATCGTTGTGCATAGCAGTGTAACATGTCAAGCCTTATCCAAGCGAATCAAATCACTGAGCTTCTTCCAAAACTTAGGAAAATACCTGCCGCAAGAACTAACGTCAACAAATTTCGAAATCGTCTTTTAATTTTGGATTGAGAAATCTATCCAAAGTAGATATGTATCCAAACGAGCAATGCTCTGTATTTAGAGCGAACGGTGGGTTCTCGTTTACTATGAATCTATTGGCCATAAGCCCTAATTTTTATCGAAAATACAGATTGTTGAAGTTATAGATACAATATATTATTTTATCGAAACACAGACGCATGTTTTCAATAGCCATTTGAAACTTAGGAAAATATCTCCAAAATAAAAAATGTTTCTACGATTAAATTCTAAAATATCTTATATTTAAATTGACGCTCGTCGGTTGAAATGAACCACGCGCTTTGCTTAAAAAATAACTCCTGCAATATCGAACATCTCAATTCTGTAACCACGTCAAAAATGTTCAACATCGGTTCCGATCGCGTGTATGCAGTCATTGCAGAATTAAAAAAAAAGAAGGAATCGTTAGCTGGAGCCGCTCGCGGTATCTCATATCTGGCGGATAATTCAATAAAATTGAACAATTCGAAAAACTACGTTCGCGTTCGCGTCGCGTTCTCTCGTCGCTACCGTATCGTCTACTAAAGCCCGAAAAACAAAACACGAACAAACCGAGATAGAAAGCTATTTCGCGTGCGTGCCCATATCCCCGTGCGGTAAAACAAAACGGAAAAACGGCAACGACAACGGCGACAACAACAACAAAAAAGGACAGCGATAAACATAAAACAAAAACATCGTCGCTCGCGTCATTCTCGCGGCGACGCGAGCGCTACCCCGCACAAAAGCTCGGCGCGCGCGCGTAGCGAATGATTTATCGCGGCGAGAACGCGCAACCGACCGACGCACGAGGCCGCCGCCACCGCGCCGTTGGCACAGGTGGCTGATTGTGATGTATCGCGCGTCCCCTCGTCCGAATAAGCGGCGAGACAGAGAGAGAGAGAGAGCGCGTCGTGCGCCCGAAACGTCACAGGACGAATATGACATTGGGGCGCCTGTCTGTTGTTGAAATCGTCGGGCGAAATAAAAAAAAATGAAGACAAAGTCAACAAAAGAAAAAAGAACAACAAAAAGAAACGAAGAAAGAAAGAAAACGGGAGCGGACGTGGAAAAGTTGTGACCGGATCCCCGCTTTTTTTTTCTGGTTCATACACACATCGCGAGTATCGTGCGTCGAGTACTTTTGACCATTTTCCCGTCTATCGACTGCGTACACGCTGATTTCGAGATCATCGAGATAACGCCCCTACCACTGGCACGCCACTCCATATCATTGTACGGAGGAATGGAGCGCTTGGAATCGGAAACTTTCCATTTCGCTGAGAGCTATATACCAATATACGTATATCGGCGCGCCTTTTTTCGCCTCCCATCGAATGTCGCCTGGCTTTCGCGCTAACAATGCTTTCGCCTCGGCTCTCGCTGGAAGCTTAGCAATACAATTTCATGATGTTTAAATCACGCGTATAGACGCAGACGTATATATTCGTTTGAAACATCCGCAAATTATTATAATTATTTATCTGGACGAGTATCCGGGCCAAGCGTCTCGCCGTATTGGTTAAAATACTTTTAATTGAATTGGCTTTTCAATATTTTACGCGCATTCTCTGGAGCTGATTTTATTATCTGGCGTTTGTCCCGTGAATTCCATGAAAATCCATGAAAATGAAATATGGGATAAGACTTTTTGATGGCCATTGGGCTTTTATGGCGAATGAAGCTGGAAAACAGTAATTGATATTAAAAATTATATCGTGATTTTGTAAAATTTTCAAATAATAAATATTTTTGCGAACCTCCCGCGTACAAATATTTTGATAGACACAATTTAAAGGTAACCGTTAAAAGAAAAGCTTCGTTCAATTTCAATAATGAAAGAGTTTCACGATAAAAATTATTTTTAAAAAATTATATAAATATACATTTTCTGTGGAAACCAAACCGAAATGTTCACTAAAAAGAACATTAGCCGCTTTACACTTTTTCGCGTGACAAACTTTAAAAAGGACCATGAAAAAAACAATCCCCTAAGTAACAAATTTACGGAGGGACTTTCGCCCATGCTGCTCGCAATGCGTCGCTCTTCCTTAAATCCCTCATGTGCTTGCCGCGCTTTATTCAAACGCCCCGCCGGGGCGAAGCATTGCCCCGAGCTCCGAGCACGCGCGCGAACTCGCATAAAAACCCCGCGCACTTCTTCCGCCGACGTGCACATATAAGCATACACAGAAGCGCACGCCCGTTCGCTACGCGATGGGCAAACATCGGTCGCCGCCGTTAAGCGTCAACAATACGTATGTGTAATCATGCGTCTCGCAATCGCATCGCACTCACACACCTATGGCCATACACGTACGGAAGACTGCCTCGGCATTAGTCTATAGCGAAAATGCCACAAATAGTGTTTGTGTGTGTATGTGTGTGTGTGTGTGAGAGAGAGAGAGAGAGAGAGAGAGAAGAGAGTCGTTGCAGGGGGTCTGACTGTCGGACTCGATGCTTATTCCGGTCGCGTACGATATATAAGCGGGGGCGGGCAGAAGGATGGGAGGGAGGGAGGGAGGGGCAGAGTACGCGTATGCGATACTATTCCTATATACGCGCCAATGCGATCATCCTCGCGCGCGCCAATGGAATTCTCGTCGCTCGCTCGAGCGCGCCGATGAACCGCGCCGTGCGCTATTGCCACCGCGCGCACGTACGGATATTCAAAGTATTTCGAAATATTCAAAGTGTTTCTTGCGCGCGCCACGCTCGCGCGCTCGCTCGCTCACCCGGGCATCGGGCGGGCGATCGATTCTTTTCTACGGGGAGCCGAGCGCACCGGCGAGCGCGCGAAGCGCGTCCGGCGCGCGGAGGAAAGACGGCCCTCTTTCTCCGGGCGGGAGAAAGAAAATGAGAACGGGCGAGAGCGAGAGAGAGAGAGAGAGAGAGAGAAAGAGAGAGCGCGCTCAAGGACGACAGGCTTTCGTCCCAAGGACGCTTCGATATTAAGGTAGAGTCTTATAGCCGACTTTCGATTCGCGACTACGGGCGCGCGTGTGCACGCCTGCCCACGTTTGTGGTACCGGAGTTCTGGCATTTCTATTTTACCCTTGATACGGAATTGGTGAAAGAAACGAAAGTTTCGAGGTGATGCTCTTTTTTTTTTGGAGTGCCGCTACGTCGGAATTAAGGCGGTACGTGACAAAGTCAGGCTTGAGCGGATCTTCTTCGCGTTTGACACTTGAATTCGTCGTTTAGTATAGATTAGTAGTGGAAATTTAAGCTAATACCGTGGATTAAGGAGCCTTCGCAAGGGGCTGACCAAATTTTCTACAATAATATAATCTTGAGGGTTTTTCAATGTTTATAACAATATGGTCAATATTGAAAACCTTGTATTTTTTACATATTCTTATTAATGTCACATGGTAAGATGAGTCTCATAGAGCCTTAAAACTATAATTATTTGGAATCCAAAGGTTAAGTAAATATTGATAGTTGGAAAGCATTATGAATTGAAATAAATCATTAAGTCCAATGGATACAAAGCTTGTATGCGATAAATCTAATTGAACTGCTTATTGAATTAATCCACGAGCTATATATTTACTTGAGAAGTAACAAGTATTTCAAGATTTCTGGTATTATGATTCGAAATGATTTTAAATTATTTTAAATAGATAAATTAAACAGTGGGATATTTGTTGAGGTCTAAAATGACAATAAAGTAATACGGAAGGGAAAAGCCTATTTCCTGAATAATTTCTTTATTCCGAAGATACTAAATGTATGAAAAGAATTCAAGAACTAAAATTAGCACTTTATAAAAAACATGCCATTGAAACACAAAGAATCCTAATTAAATTTTATTTCAAATTATTATTTTATAATTCTTTGTAAAAATGTTGTAAATGGAATTACTTAGAAACGAATCGCGCGCTCGTCCTTGAGTATCAAATCAAACATGCACTCGAAGTGCAAATTTCTTCAAAAATAATATTTTAAATATGTTCAAAATCGCACATATATTGAAGCATGAAATATACAATCAAAATTCCATCTATTTTTCTAGCAGATACGTTTGCTATTTGTAGTGTCTTTAGTCGATTCTTATTCTTAAATATTAATTCGAATAGAAAATGGCGCCATATAATTTCTAGGAAATTTTGTTTAATTTATTCATTTCATTATTAAACTAAAATTTTGCTGTTTTTTCAATGTAAAATTTAATTATCAATTATACAATAAAATAGGCGGGTATAGATATTAAACATTATTAATGATAGATTCTTCGCAAAATAATTTAATAATATTGATAATTTTTTAGTGTTTTTTTTTGTAATTAGTATTTTGATTATGAACGTTTTAGTAAATAAATTATATAGATAAAGGCAAAACTCGCCATATATATATATAATATAGAGGAATTACCTACACAAATTTAAAAAATTTTCTATCAAGCCTAGTCATTAAAAAAAAGATCACAATACTTGTCGTCCGGTCGACTTTTCGATTACAAACTCTTGCTCCAATTTTTGACCGTACGATGTACCGTCCACATATACCCCGTGCTAAGCAAGTTTATTAATCCGCTGGTATGCGGTTCTAAATGTGTGACTGCGCCCATTGCCCAGCTAACGGGTCTGTCGTAAAAATTCATTGAGCGCGTCCCGCTGCGGCACGTACCATCTTAAACGAAGAGAGTCGTCGGCTTCGTACGTGCATAATAATGGCGAAATCGACGTTATAAGCGAGTTTTAAATGTTAGGAACGCTGACACAATATATATATATATATATATATATATATATATATATATATACACATACATACATACATAAAGAACTGCATGCGCGCTCAATTTCGAGAGGAATAAGGCACTGCTGGCGAAAATATTGACTTACTTAAGTTTGTATTGTAAAGCGGATATTATATATATATATATATATATATATATATATATATATATATATATATATGTAAGTATTACGAAGAAGCTGCTTGCTGGTTTTAAGAACTTTTCAGCTCATCCTGTGAAATTCACTTTTATTTTCGCCGAGCTATACTATTGGCATTGTGCATTCCGAACTTTTCCCACCTTATTTTATAAAATAAAAATAAAATAATATAAGTATATTTGCAAAGAACAATCAACGTATAAAATCAGTCTATAAAAGAATTGAGGACGATTTTTCAATTCGCTATTAATGTAGTTGTTGACAAATTGCTGAAGTTTATAATTATTTTATGGTGCGTCAAATCTGTAAAAAATGATGTTCTTAAATTCTCAATTTAAAAAGCCTGAATGGCTTCCAAGTTGGATGAAAATTTAATTAAAATACAATATTATCGTGTATATATGTTTAAAAGTAAATCTTACGGAACTTCCCATTGCAATTCGTTCTTCATAAGTAATTTAACTTTGCGTTAAACTTCTTCAATTTTCCAACTTTAAAATTATACGGCGTACAACAAAGGAATAATAATTACGGGATAGCCGATTCTTATAGACCTGTTAACTTTTATTTAGTTTTTCGGAAGTTTCAATATAATATTGGTAATAATTATGTTAATTCTAATAACTCTTACGAATATAGCGTTCCATCTTTTTATAGCATATTTTGTTAGAGATTAATTTATCCTTACTATTGACATCGGTAAACAGATGATTTTGAGCGAAGTTGGGTATACTTAAAGTACAAAGTTTCCTTTGTTATATATTGATATTCCACTCTTATTCTTGTATACTTTTTAATGGTTTTTGATTGCAGTACATCAATGCAGCAACATTCAATACCTTAAGAATTTTGTAAATCATATGTATATTAGATAGAACTATAACGTTGAATCTGTAATGAATATTGGGCTGTACTAAATCACTAAATTTGAATTAATTGCAAAGTCAGCTTTGAATTCTTACGTAATCTGTTATATTTGTTATTTAATAAGTTTTTATTGCTGAATGTTTATATCTTATTGCAATACAAGTAAAATTATTTAGAGCTATATGAAAATGGTTTAATACAGTTGAACGGCATTGAAATTTAGTTTTGACAATAACTGTCTACCAGTCTGCAGATCATTAGTGCGCTGAATGACCATTAAATAGTTTAACATTCACATCAGAAGTACCCCAAATCTATTGGATTTACTTGAGAAACTTGCATGTAAAAAATACCTTGACCAAGCGTAGGTTGGATAGTGACATTAAATTAATTGTTACTATCCACATTAAAGTTATTCAACATGCTACAGTTGGGAGTTTAGATCAGATAGTTTCGATCGGATGATTTAGTTCTAAAATGGTCCAGTTAATGAAATGGTCAAGTTTAAATCTATTGTATCTATTGTATTAGTCTGTCGATATATAGATCAATCGTGGCCATATCTCGTCAATACCAACGATATATCATTTATTGCTCTTTATTTCACTTCGAGGTTTGAACTCAATGCCTATGAATCAGAACATTAATAATCGTGCCACGTGCAGAATTGTGTAGGCAAGTTATAGTGTGATTTAAAAAAATAAAAAAGTAACCTCAGAATCGTGAGCGATCAGCGATCCTAAAAAGTATATTTTAGTTTTGGACGATTTAATCTGCTTAATTAACGAGACTAATCGATATCTTTTAATAATTTCCAGTAAGTGAATCGTCATTAATTAACACGACGAGTAATTTGGCGTTTTAGTATTTAATCATCGAGAGATCCCAAATAACTGAGGAAAATTAGGTTGCTTTAGTGAGAATTTCAATTTCGAAAAGACCTGAACAAAATTCATCGAAAGTTACATAAGGTACGGCCGAAGGAATTATTGCACCTATCGACGCTGGAGAATTATTCATCGGTTAATATTTAAAATCGTTGACTTTCATTTTTCAGTTACTTAGCGAGCCATGCAACGGCGGAGAATTCGTGCGAGCTGCGCACACAAAATATTCCATGACGTTTCAACAAAACTGTACAAAATGCAAATTTTCCATAGCCTTATCCGACGTTACTTACACGTCTTTCATTCCGTTCTCTACGGGGCAAGAAAGAAATACCGAATCACAGAATATATTCGCAGGCCGATCTATCTATAAATTCAGGAACATGCCTCTTGCGCTTAAAAGAAATGTCCGCGGAACGGCCTCAGAGCCCCCCTCCCCCTGCCTCTTTCTCACGTGTTCCTATACGGAAGTACAACGGGTAGACACATCTCCGCCGATATCTCGCATGAGTTATCGAGCAGGAAGCTCAAACATTCCCGCCAGCCCATCCGCCTAAACGGCACGCTCGTCACGTATCTAGGAAGCGGTCCCCCCCGAAGGACGAAAGTGCCGGTATTCGCATTCCGTACATCTACACACACACACACACACGCACACACACACACACACACACACACACACACACACACACACACACAATATATATATACAATAATTGCCAGCTCGGCGAGCGCTCGTGACCTCTCAGCTTTTATAATTATTTCTTCGTTAAGAGCATGTACGACATATCGCGCGAAGTATTATGACGTGGTGTACTACTGTTGAGCAGCAGACAGAACCGTGACGGAATCCTATATACCGAGTACGTTGATCTTCTACTATTTAGTTTTTTTGCCAATTTACAATTGGAGTTGTAGGATTCAGTAAACGGTTTTATAGGATCACGTGTAGACGGCTTCGTTTTTTTTTTTTTTTTTGTCTGGAATAATTCTTCGGTCCATAATTGTAGGTTAGACGCTCGATTTTATAAGTGGTATGAATATCATCTTTGCGAACCATGAAAATTTATTTTTCCTGTGGTTTCAATTTAATTTTTTAATTAATCAAGCCTATATTCTTGCATGGATTTTGAAGATGTCATATTTTATTTCGAAATTAAGAATTAATGCTAACATTATTGTTGAAAGCTATGTTTAGCAGAAATGTATGGGCTCTAAGTAGTTTATTAAATTTCATATTTTCTATCTCATAAGAATTTAAAATTGTAATTAATTTATTTTCATGTTTAATTTTACCCAGCCTGAGAATGAAAATGAAGAAAAAGCTGCTAATTTCTACATTATATTATTGTTGACTACAGGCACACGCGGAATAATACATAACTGTATAATTTTCAATCACTAATAAAATACTGTTTAGAGAATTTTACGATTATTTATTTTAACGAAAGACTATTTTTCTATCGATACTCGTATATGATTAATAATTGAAATAGACTAAAACTCAATAATTCCCAAAATATTATAGTAGAAGCACAGGATGGACTGCAATCAACAAACAATTTTAGTAATGATTGTTAAAATGTAGCGGTAAAGGTTGAATGCGTTACCATATGATTCTTTATTCAATAGTCTTTCAACACAAAATGAAATTATACGAATATATAACTTATAATAATTTATAATAAGTACCGATATCAGGGTAATTATTCTCTGGGTATTCGCATGTTTATTACGATCATTCCGACCATTGCGTGTCAATTTTGCAGCTGTCCAATTTCCCTCGAAGCGTCGATGCTCAAAGCCAGAGAATAATTTTCAGCGATTTCTCTGGCAAAAACGGTGATGAATAATGCATACTTAAGACGATCGAGAATCGGTGTTCTCAAATGGAGAAATATTTTAATGGGAATGGAATCAATGTAGGATGCATCGACGCTGATTTTCTTTCCTAAACATTTACAGGTAATAATATGTGAAAAAAATTAATTTATTATAAAATTTAAACGGAAACGAAATAACAATGTTTGAAAATCAATTAATTTGAAAAGAGAAGAAGATAATAGCAGAAGGAAAATCAAAGGTTGCAGGGTCAGAACATGATAAAAGATCTTTCGTACGTCCGGCTGACAATATATATAGGGGCTATCCTCGCTATACTGGTCAGCATTTAGAGATTTTTAATTTCATTCTGGAATACAAACACCGACAGAACATTTGCTGAAAATCATTTTTTTTTTTTTCATTTATTCCTATGAACATTAATTATTTTCCGATCTGGTATGCATTTCTAACTATATGTAACAATTTTTGTAGTACGTTAAGTATATTTAGGCATACAATATGCATATTTTTCATTGGTTTTAGATAATTTACAATTAAGCGATTACTTTTAAAGTATCTACCAGATTTGTTATAAATTCTGCATATTGATATGACTGATTTATTATGAACATAGCTGCGTGCAATTTTAAAGTCATTCAAGATTGAAAAATTAAGACTGTTAACAGAAATAAATACAACATTTTTTCTATTTCAGAGATTTTTTCTTTCAGAAAAATTATCTTGCGACGAAATTCAATTCATTAAAACTTACCCTGCCTTGTTTATTATACATCCTTGACTAATAAAAATTATCTGATGAAAAAGAAGAGTACATTTTAAAAAAGTGAGTATTAATTAGATAATTGCAGGTCAATATTAGAATATATATTTTTGCATTATTAGTGACCGACTGTTGCACTCTATACGATATAAACAATGAGTAAGTAGTATTTCTGTTGTATCGTTTTTTTTTAGTAATGCAATTACATACGTAATCTAATTGCATAGACACAATGCATTTGGCTTTTTCTTATTATAATGATCTGAAACATTTTTAACGTTAAACATTCATACATATATAATATAATCAGTAACATAGATAATTAACGATAATACTATAACTGAGAAGCGCATCATATTCGTTGTACATAGATAGGATCTTTTTTAAAACTCTTGATTCAGAAAAAAAAATTGTGGCTACAAATCATCGATTAATAAATAACTTAAGTAATAAATACTAATTAAATCGATAAGCTACGCTTGAAAAAAAATATTAATTAGGCACAGGCGATGCGTTGAGCAATGCGCGCGATTCCCCGGCAGCTGAGCTCCAATGCTCCCTATCTCTTGCTTTGGCTGACACGGTGCGAATTGCATATTTCTGGTTCATAATCACCGCCTAATCCGAACGACCGAGCTGCCTCAAAGCTTCGAACTCGACTCCAGCGATCTCGGCGTTTATCGCATTATGGGCGCTATGACAGAGCTGGGGACTATAAGGCTCTTATTGCCTTTCTTAAGAAATCGCGGTGAAACGTGGAGACCGGCCATTTATGCAGTTCAACCGACCGTTCTCGCCTGTCTTCGATGCTCTCGCAAAGACGTGTCGTATATACCAAATATCAATGTTTAGAAAGTTCGTGTATTTCATATACTATGCATGAGTGTGTGTGTGTGTGCGCGCGTGCGCGCGCACGTGCGCTCTGGGCTGATTGTCTTAATCCCGCAGCTATATATATATATATATATATATATATATACAAGAACAGCGCTCGCTCAACGAAGTTTATACAATTTCCGTATATAATTTTGACGTTTTGCCCGAATGGCCCACTACGGCTATTTTACACAATCGAGCACTTACGAAAGTGGCGCATTTTCCACCGTCTATAATAATGTACTTTCACTTTTCTTATATCGACGAGGGGCTAGTCATCGTCTTGAAGATATATATATATATATATATATATATATATATACGATCCGTACAGGCGCGATGTTTACAATATGCAGTATTTTATAATGATGAAAAAGTAGAAAGAGATCTTCGCAACAGCCTCCAAGTGTATAAAGTTGTAAGAGCGTGTAGTATCAGAAGTTTTCTGTCACATCAGGCGTTCTGCTCCGATCCGAGCTGACGTACGTTTAGTATACGGATTCGGAACCAAAAGAGTCGGAGAAGGTCAGAGTATAATTATCGTGTCAGGGTTTTGTACACAAGAAAAATTAGCCATACGAGATCATAGAGACACTTCAGCAGATACTATTGTTAAAAAATTCGAAATTATTCTTGCAACAGTTTAGTCTTGCATGAAATGCTATAGATATAATCTTTTTAATAATTAATAATACAGCATCGATCAATGCACAACAGAAATGTAAATAAGGTGTTTGATACAGCCTAATTTCTCCGCGCCAGCGTAAATGATTTTTGGATTGCGGAACCCTAATTATTATCTATTACTTACGTGTATATATACTGTTACGTTCGGTATTCAAAACGATCACTTCGTCGTTTCATAATTTCTTACTTCTTATTTGTAATGAAGATAAGTAATTTAGGTTTTCTGTAATTAAAAGTTAAATTCCATACCTGTCAATTTCGTTCTATGTACAATCTTAAAAGTTGATTTTGAGATTCTATTTTTCTTGATTGAGGACGATCGGCAGTTGGATAGTATATTTAAATAATCATATGGACGTTAAAATGTTTTTGATAATATAATGATTATTATTTTTAATAGAAATATACATATAAATATACACTTAAACATTATTTCGTTACAAAATTTAAAAGTAGATGCCGATTTACGAATATAATAACAAATATCTATATATATTTATAATACAAAGAATATAATTAGGATCCTAAGTTTTTGAATATCGAACCGTTGAATATATCTATATATAGAAATAAAGTTAGTTATTAAACTTTACAGGATTTCCTCAATATTATATATACATAAAATTGTTACTTGTCTTTTTTATCGCTACGAACGCGCGTATAATTGCGCATAAAGCAACGACAAAAGAAAGAACACAATTGTTGTAGCAAAAAAAAATATGCTAGATTAGGATGGACATTTAAAATCTAGTGTGTCACGCATTTATACATTGCAATTTAAACTTGGCGTTGGTTTATAAATGTATATAAACAGCGTAACGCATCGCTGAGGCGCATTGGCATTAGCAATTATATATACGAGGCCGCGAAACAATGGATTCTGTGCTCGAGGGACTCCCGAGCGAATTAAGCCATCAGCGCGCGTAATTCAAATGTATGATAAAATAAAACAAAGGACAGGTAGAGGTAGAGAGAGAGAGAGAGAGAGAGAGGAGAGGGAGAGAGAGAGGTAGAGAGAGAGGGAGAGAGAGAGATAAAAAGACTTTTTCTTCGAAACACCGCACCTGTGACTTGATGGAGATAGAACTTAAAGAAATATCGTCGTGTATAGATGGAAATAAAGCGGTATACATATACATACACACGGACAGATATATATATATATATATATATATATATATATATATATATATATATATGAATAAATGAATGTGACGGTTCTAGTATCACAGAAGAACTCTACTTAATGTGTAGTAGAGGTATACAGGAGGTATATAGGCGAGTGCAGTGCACCATAGATAGAGGAAATGAGAAAAAGAGTGGGAGGGAGAAAGAGAGTGGGAGAGAGAGAGAGAGAGAGAGAGAGAGAGAGAGAGAGAGAGAAAGAGAGAGAAGGGTGTGGGAGGAGGTCCGGTACGAAAGAATCAAGTGTCGCCGTGGCGGCACGACGAAACAAGCTGCAGGGTCAGAAGTACATGTGCGCGCGTACATCCCCTCTATCTCATTCCACCATCTCTTTTCGCCACCCGACTCAGAGGTGACAACAGAGGGTATAGACCAGCTTCTCTTCCCCCTGCCCTCGTCATCGCACAACCCCTCGTATACATCGGATATCGCTCGAACGAGTCCGCTAATTAAGTTTCAAAATTACTTCATCCGGGCATATACTGAGGGGCCGGAAAGAAAGGGGGGAGCAAGAACAGAACCCTGTGATTTTCTCTGTTAAATAGCCTCTCGTCATTTATACGTTTTGTATATATATATTATATATATAGTTCAAGCTATACGATGGTCGGGGCTTTAGCAGCGGGAGGCAGCGCGGCTGACACGTCGTTTTTCCTATACCCGCGCTCCTCTTTCCTAATTCCGATGATATGCGTCCTAAACTTTGTTCTGTTTCACCTTGATACATTGTTGTCCTGATTATACAATTGATTGCTTCTAACTTCCGTGGTTAATTATTGTTTTAGGACTGCAGGGAATGCACGGGGGTAACGGGGATCAACATTGAATTAATCGGCCGGGAGTCGCACCGCGTTGAAATTTAAAACTTGCTGTTGAAGCTTTAACCGTGGCCCGTTACACGCTATATTATACCGAATTCCGGTGTAAAGTGTAAATATAGAGCAAAGAAACTGAGAAAGACACGAAGGTTTATTATATAAGAGTGAAGTTCGATGGGTCGTAACGATTCTGGGACCTTGAAGCCGATCTGCAAGTTATAAATTTAGGCATACCTTATACATACCGAGTGTTCCAGTTTCGTGCACTGGAATACGAGGAGAGCGAATCGGTCGAAGCAAAATTCCAAGAGATTCAAATTTCAAACGTTCAGGAGGTTATCCGGATCACTTAACCATTTTTGGGCTCGATAATTTGCCCAGACGAAAAATGCCTCATTAACTGTCTCGTTAACTCATATCTTATATGTTCTTCCTAAATTCTTATCGTAAGCTAGAAAATTGGGTTAAATATTCGGAAAGACTCTTTGATTTTTTGAAAGATTTGTCACTTGACCATTGTTTTTTATTGAACTGCTTACTTTTCGGTCGAGTTGTTGTCGATAATGCATCGTTAGATCGAAAATGAAAATCGTTCCAAAAGTGGATGCTAAAAAACAAATATTTTGACACATGTTTAGGCGTATTTTGAACCATGGATTTTAAATCTTCGACAAAAAGTGGGGTCCCCATTATAAAATAAACTTTAGCCTAGATCCCTTGATTGCGTAGATATATGGTAAAACACGGAACGTTTATTCCCAAAAAATCGATCGATTATTTCTCACAATATAATGGTTTACAGCAATATTTTACAGTTCACCTAGTCAGAGCGGACAACCCGCTAATTTCCGTCAATTCCAGAGCCAACGTCCCCTTTGCCCATATACCGCAGGACAAATGACGAAATATTTTTGTATCGAGAAACTGTGTCGGAGAACTGTTTGTTAAATATCGCATTTACAGATGTCGTATTTCGTTTATGCATGTTCGGATGCATAGTCGGGCCCACTGAATATGGAACTGATGTTTGCAATTGACATTGCAATTTTGATTTGTCCTTGATATATTGAAAAATACTCATATATCATTTATGTTGGCTAGTAATAGGAAAGGCTATTGCAAGCTGCACTTGGGTCTTGACTTTGATTTTAATTTCGATCGTAAAATACTATGTAAATTCATCAATATGTTACATGATTTCTAAATGAAAATAATTAATATTTTCAATGGTATGAAATTTAAGATTTTTTCATTAATTTTTGCTTCGTTTTATAATCTACCAATAACATGAAATTTCATGTCCATGACTTATTGTTCCGAAATTACTTTGACAAGAATTGTAGTGCATTTTGATAGATTATTAGCATTTATATATCGAATATCAAACGAAATCTACGAGCAACGACTTGATACTTCCATCTTGCACTTAACATTTAATATCAAAACACCAAGTTCTCATTCCATTCCAACAAACGCACAAGTAATGCAATGATAAAAACGTGTAAATAGAGTCCTTCGTGCATTATTGCTTGTCGCCAAAAAACGTATTACACCAATCGCTACACAAAAGTATAATTTCATCTCTCCGAATTCGCTTTTTCATATATTCACAGATGATCACAGCTCGAGAGCAATAAGAGAGACAGTAGAGGGAGGGGTATCGTCGATAGGAGGAGGAGGAGGACGGGCATATCTATCCCTTCCACAGGCTCTTCTCGGTGACGAAACGCACCATTATCGACAGTGCCATGAGAAAAACGATGACCGTCGCGGCAATCAGGATCGCTCCGTACTCTGGAACAAAAGGAAGATCGACGAAGCGTTCTATCAGTATAATCGGCGCGCAAATTCTCGTATTTTTATTTTTTATTTATTTATACAGGAGAATGGATTGTAAATATCGATTACTGATTTGTCGATTATTTAAAATGTTCTAGGAATTTTCATTTATTATGGTTTAATTGGCATTTCTGACGTTAATTATACTCAACGTTTGGCCCTATACTTTGAACTTTACAAAACTTGTGTATTAATTTTCAAAGTGTACGAAACGTGTAGAATAATTTAAAATATTTCAACAATTCCAATATTCCTATATAATGTTCTCAGCTTGACAAAGTAAAATTTTAATTGTCATTCTATAAAAAATCAATGTGAACAATTATAAAATGATATTTAAAATATAATAAATAATACTAACAATTATGTAGGTTTATGCATTGGAATGATGCTGACGTTTTAATGAAAGTTTAAAGCTTTACAAGCGGCAGAATACAATATTTCAGATCAAATTAAAGTTCTATTTTATTGTTTTATACTAGCCACATTATAATAAGAAATAAGATTGATTTATTTGTTGTAAATCTTAATGTATGTATACCTCTATACCTACTAAAAAATAGATCTCAATCTTATTTCTTATTATAATGTGGTTTGCATAAATAGAAAATTAGTTTTTTTTTTGCATAAAAAAGTAAATAAAACCTTAAACATCTATTACTTTGAGTTGAGTTATAAGCAAATGATACATTTAACTATACTTAAAATCGCTGTATATATAATATGTTTTTTATAAAAATACTAAGCTATTTTTTAAAGGATAAAAAAAGTTTTTCCACCTTTCTCGTATGAAAAAAGGCATTTACTGTTCAATATAAATAATTTTTTATTGAATTCAAAAATTTTTCCCTATCTTATATGCTTCGCGGTTACGTGTCAGCTCTAAGCGCATCCTCATCGAATGAGTGACGTTGATTCACAGCTAAAATGGGGACTCGGCGACCTGACTCGGCGATCGGTTTCGCGTTTCTGTTCTCCGGATCGGTAAATCCGGCGAACACTTATCTCGAGAACAATTTCATGTTCATTCTCGTATTGACATCTTACTGTTAAGCGAGAGTCACCGATTGTGCAGATTGCCATTCGTGTTTTGTTAAAGAATTCCTCTGAATATTGTTAAGATTAGTTTGAAGGGACTATTCATTGTAAAACTTTCATTGGTGCGTTGTACGGATATCTGTTATAAATGTATCGTTCGAATTAATTGTATTTTTATCTATATATAATTATATGTATATTATACCCAGTAAATTTAAAAATATAGAAGTTTTAATTTAAAAATATAGATAAAATAATTTAAAAATATAGAAGTTTAAACCTTGCCCTCCTTTCGATGAACTTGCTGATAAAATTTCTATATATTAAGCTAAGATTTATTTATCCCCATTTTTTACCTGCTGTACCGAAATAAGTTTTAAGTCATTCTTTTATTCCAAACTCAAACATGTTACTATTATTTATATGCTATCATTATGCGTTAGATTGAATAATTGGTACTTCCTGGTATTTCTTGGTTTTACTTACTGGTTATTTCAATAACAATTTTTAAAAATGGACATAAGTGTTTTTTGATATCGATTGAGTAAAAGTGCTGCGTTTTAATTATTATTATACGTAAATATTAAACTGTTTCATATCTTATTGAATCATCAAATTTACGTGTATTTTAGAATGTAGCAAAATTAGAAACAAATTTGTCAGATGCTTTGATAATTTTAGTTAAAATTTTAAAACAGGTCGCTCATTTTCCTATCATATCAATTAAAATTAATTTTTCTCCTTCGCTACCAAATTACTTCGACAATCCCTTAACGAACTGGGCAAACATCTCAAATTTTAAAAAATTCCCTTCACAAATTTTCAATAAACCACTCGCACAACTTGCCCTTAATTAATTGTGGCGTTATTACCACGTAATTACGAAAGGAAGCGGAAAGAAGGAAAGACGTTGTCTTATTCTCGTAAAGTATACACTATATTTTTTGTAAAAAGCATTTTCGCTTGATGCAGGTTCATGTTTTATAAATTCATAGTACGTTTCGAGACTTCATTTCCTGATTGCCATTCATTATCGTAAGTACGTTTAATAAACCTCAATTATTAGCGAGGAGAAAAAAGTTTCTAGAAAAACCACATGTTGTGCTAATTTCCGTGGAAGAAATTCCTCAGAGATTCAATAAAAAGAAAAAAAAAACAAGAAATTAAATAATGCGACTGGTTATATAATTTGCCGTGAATAATTATCATTTTCAATAAAATTATGCTTATTTTTTTAAATCGAAAAAAACATACTTTATTCATACTTTACCATTAAGTATCGGCCAGTAATTTTGGCAGAACAATAAATTTCGTGAAAATAAATTATCCGTCCGACTGTATCCCACAGCGAATTAATAAAAAATATATAAATAAAAATCCTCGGAAAATGTGTTCTACCGCACAATTTACCGTTTACTCTAGCGACCAAGTTGCCGTTGAGTTGCTTCCAAGAAAAGTCACATGTCGCACTAGATCTTCCGTAAAAGTTAGCAGTGACTTTTTCGATGAACAATCAGATCGGTAAATTTTTTCTCTTCGCTACGATTAACGGCTAATTAACGGTAAATTATAAGGCTGGTGGGTTGAAGATTACGGTCGAAACTTGTCGTGTCAACGTCAGGGATGTATTGGAAAAGTTCCCGATACTTACACAATTCTATTCGACGTTGACCTTGAAATTTTCGGCACGCATTCTCAAAAAACCAAAGCCCGCCTATTATTTGCTCTTTCAACCGACCGCGCGCGCAGTACGCAATCTAATGCTCATAGTAACAATGGCAATCATCGATTGCTCGTATATCTCACTTCTGCTCGAGGACGAGGACTTGACGGGGGCGCCGCTCTCGGCGACGATCCTCGGGACCTGGTGCCTCAGCTGCTGGGCCGCACCCATCGCCGCCGGCGGATAGGCGCGCACCGCCGCGGCGTACCTCGGCGGCTCGATCTTGAAGATGCCGTAGCTGGTGAGCGGTATCGAGACGAGGGGCCTGGATATCGAGCAGCCGCCACCGCCGCCAACGCCGTCCTCGTAGGGCAGGCCCGGGAATACGTAGGAGCTCCAGGGATCGGCGACCAGGGACGAGTACGAGGGCGGCTCGTCCTCGCACCAGGCGTGATGGCGCTGATGGCCGCAGCTGCCGCAGTAGGGCGAGGCGGTGGCGGCTTCATCTGCGTTGGTGGCGGTCGTCGTCGTCGTCGTCGTCGTCGGCTCGGGAAGCGGGGAAGCGGCCCGAAACGGCGCCGCCGGGGCCAGGCGCTCGGCTGGACTTTCTTGAATACAGAGAAAGAGAAAGAGAGAGTTTGATCGACTGTTTATATTGGATACGACTGCAGCAGCACTTTATTTAGCTTTTGGCGGCGACATTTGTCAGTTGTGCGTCCCGCCGCTGGTAGAGCATATTATATTAAAATTACCGGAATAGTTTATAAAATCCCGAAAAATCTGTAAGAGCGCTTTTTACTCGATTTGAACTGCCGAAAAAATGTAATTGTAAAACTTATTATTGGTTTTCGATTCGAAAATGGCTTCTGTATTCGAAAAATTCAAATACTCGTTTGCGCATAAAAGACGATTGATTCAAGACACTTTTTTCTACTACAATCGTTACAATGAATTGGAAAGAACGACCAAAATCCTATCAATCGCTTTCAAAGACTTTGAAAATGAACCTACCTACGAGTCGTACTTGGAATATGATTATAAAATTAGCTTAGAGTTTTTTGATTAAGAAGAATTTTTTGCTAAAGCTAGAGGAATAGATACATGGAATTCTGTCTTACCATAAAAAGAAATTTGAAATACGCACCGAGTAATCATTATTCTTGAACATCTTAAGAAGGTGTACAAGTATTTGTCAAATTTTAATTACTCCCAATAAGCGTAAGGTATTTATTCCTTATACTCTAGCTCATAAAACACAATTCATAACATTGGATGACACCCTTACGCAAGCAAAGATAAAAAACTGCTGGCTGATGTATATCATGTGTGTGTGTGCATTCAGCAATATTAGTGTTCAAAAAAATTATTAAAAAAAGAAAAAGAAAATAGCGGATAACATCATAGCGACGATCCGTTCTTACACACACTCATATATCCTTAGAATACAGAAATTATTTCTTAAGAATAAATCACCTCGTATAATTCTTAATGATCCTTGAAACGCTATAATCTCCCTCCAAACAGTCCACTTTGATTTTGAAGAGCATTATTGAGCATTTGAACAATCTATTATTTAATTTGCAGTCTTGTAAAAGTCACATCGGACAAAACAGCGATGAAATTCAATTAAAAAATGCATATAAAAAACACTGAAAGCTGATTTCGAATAAATTTTTTATTTCAATAATTTAGACTTTTTATCGTATTTCTATAATTCACAAAGAAAAAATAAATTAGAAACTATAATTAACTGAATATAACTATGCAAGCCACTGTAATCTCGCCACTTCATAAGCTCGAATGAATATTATACATAGGTTCGACTGCGCATGCGAAACTGCAGACCAAAATCTAAGTCGTATCCTAGATCAATGTCCATTAATTGAAAGCAAATGAAAAATATTATTAAATAAGTTTAAAAAATTTCAAATAATGCCTCCAAATAGAGTTCGGTGCCTACCCCAAAGTAACAATAATCCAAATATTTTCTGAATTTTTTGAAAATTTTTTTCCAAATTCTAATTTAAAGATTTAAATGCTATCTTCAAAATGTATATATATAGTGTATAAAATAAATGTACAGCTGTATTATTTAATGCTAAATAATTTCATATGAAATGAATAAAGCTTATTATATAAAAAAATTGGGCAGTATTGTCATTCTTAAATTACTATTTGAACACTCGAAAATAGAACGGAAAATCTTTTAATATAGCATTTGAAAGGTTCACCTGATTATTAGAAACTTTCATTTTGACATTTTTTCTCCACGACATGACACCTTCTTCTATATTCAGTTTTTGAAATTCTCTTATCGAACTTTTGAGCTCTAGTATTATGTATACATATACGGTGGACCCTACTGTAAAAAAATATCTATACATATATACGCCCAGTTACGCGAGAAATGAAAGTCGAACACGAACTTACACACGAGCGGGATAAGCGGGCGAGATTAACGTAACGATCCTTTCCTTTCGCGCGGCTCTCGCGCGCCGGCCGTCCCGTCCGGCTATTGCGTCGCCCTCTATTATGTCGTCGTGTTATAATACGGTCACGTGCGCGCGGCCCGAGTTTTTATCTCATAATATAAGAAGCGCGGAGGATCGGTGCGTTTTTAAAAGTGCCGAGCGTGTGCTCTGATTTTTTACGCTATATATACATACATATATATATATATATATATATATATATATATATATATATATATATATATATATAGATGTAAATCCGAGTCTGTTGGCTCTTTATATTCTTTTCCGTTCCGATTGTGTTTAGACTTATTTGAGAATTGACGCAAGCGCTCTGAGCTTCTTTTTCTCAATACCGCTTGATAAGAGCAATGAGAACAGCGTTATAGAAATTGTTCTAGACGTTTTCAGAGTAATCTTTTTATACGTCGTACGTGTATTCTATAATTGAAAACGGAAAAAAGGAAAATTTATCGATCTAATCTAGAAATTTACAATGTATGAGTTTTCATAGAAAAAATGATCAATATATGAATGAAATTAATGAACGTAATGATAAATAATGACTAGTGTGAGATGAATAATAAGAGAATTGCAAATTTATAATTTCTCCTCGAGCGTAAAATTTTCTTTTTTGTTTGCTTTGTTATGAGAAATTAATGTGAAAACGTATAAATTACACTCGCGTAAAATTTACACTCGTTATTGGCGCCGCTTAAACCAATAAAGTCATTTGCAAAAGAATGAAAAAGAGACAATTAGCCGGATTGTCAGAGTCCAGGGCCAACGGTGGCCTCCACGCGTTCATGATTTTCATTTTTATCGAGCAATTATATCCCACCAATATATATATATATATATATGTATATTCCCAAATACCCAGGAATCCCCGTAAACTTGGTGAAATTATTCATTCAGGGAGCGAATATTTATATTGTTTGTCCTCTGGGTGTATATATACGTTCTATAGCAAATTGGGACTAACTTCGTTATTAGATTCCGTGTATATATACATAGATATATATAGGTATTAGCACATTTAAATGCGCGAGATTCGCGATTATTCAAACCGCCTTCGAGCATGTCCCGCGCGCTTGCACGATATAAATAATACAACGCCATTCGCTGTTTACATTATTTTTTATTTACATTAGTTTTTCCGAGCGTCTCTTTCCTGCATTTATTATTTCGCTCGATCGGCAATAAAGGCATATTTATTAATAAGAATCAGGAGCCAAGCAGGCACCGACCGCGCTTTTACAATTGTGTAAAGACGCTTCCTCTTCAAATAATACAAGGAGAACGCGCGTCTTTTTTACCATTATGCTCGACTCGCCAGTGAATTGTATAGTTTAAACAAATATAAATATAATCCATTCGTTTTATTTATCATCGACGAGTGTAATTGAATTCTCAGGCATAGCACAATTTAATCTAACGGAAAAATTTAAAACACGAGATCGATACAATGTTTTAATTTAATGTTAGTATTGGAGGCCGCACCGGCTTACCATCTAGATGTGCTCTACCCGGCCCTCACATCCTTTTTGCCCAAGAATTAAAAATTTAAGACTGTTAACTAATAAATATAGCCATTGTGTAACTACAATGATGTAAAATTGTTATTGGCAAATTTTTCGAAAGTTTTTCATGCAATCGGCAAACTGTCGCTTTTCTAATTGTATTAATGTTTACATTATGATATCGATATTGTTATAAAACTCGCGTTTGCATAAGACTTTTGCGCTCGAACATATCTCTATATCGTGTACAAACAATTATAATGGCTCTGAGAAGTTTTTCAATTTTATCGTTTTATCAAATGTTGAGTGTATTTTTACATCCATCCAGAGGATCGAAGCATCGAATCATTAAAAGTGCCTACAGACGCCTTTTTATCAAGACCGAAAAATTTTTAATGTCCAAGCAACTGGAACTTTGTTCGAGTCGATCGAACCTTCGAAATAGCAGCTCGAGCTTATCTGACGAGTCAGCCGTTGGTATTTGTCGAAGTTTTAGAATAGTTCGGGCTGTACACGAAAAGTAAGTACGTTTGTTGAACAGTAGGTGAAATATGTGCATATAATTATGCAAAATAGAGGATTAACTATATTTGGAAAATATATCTATTGTTAAATAATATTTTTATGGATATTCGGTAGATGCGAAAAAAGGAAATATTCGGACTTTTAGAAAATTATGATCAACTCCAACCTAGAAATATTATGACGATTTTTAATTTTTGGAATATTATGCTGCACTCGAACTGCCGAAATAATCGGACAAGTTTTGAGAATTTTCAAAAGACTCGATCTGTTTCTAGAATAGGATCAGCTACAATCGCTAATCAGTTCGAATGTTGCTGGTGCGCCTTGAATGAATCAAAAGGCTGCAAACCGGCAACACTTCATATTTTCAACCAGATCGAACGGACTTGTGAGCGCGCTTACAAAAATCGTAAGGCAGTTGCCAATCTCGAAACTCAATGAAACTATTCCACAGGAATAAAAAACACGCGATCGCAGAGATCTAGCGCATATTTTAACGGAGATGTTTAACGGAGATAGACGCGCATTAGCCCGGGAAGGCGGATAAAACCGCCACCTTGATATCGTCGATCATAATATAACTCCGTGCGAACCCTCTAAATCGCGTGTACATATATATATATATATATATATATATATATATATATATATATATATATACACACGCGCTCCTTTAACGAAATACCACCTTCGTGCCTCTCTTGGCGCGCACGCACGTGCTTTCACATTACGTGGATCCAGCGCGAGTAACGAAATTGCATAATGCAGGTGTAACGCCAGCGCGCGTTGCGGTGTCGCGCGTCCTTACCGCGGCGCCGGCTCGTAAACTCCGCGTCCGCTTTTTATATGTATTTTTAATATACAAGCGCGCACTTTGCCCGCCGCGGCGAGAGCGACGACGGTGCAGCTCCTCTCTCTCTCTTTCTCTCTCTCTCTCTCTCTCTCTCCCTCTCTTCGTACGCACGACGATGAAAGGCTAAAGAGACGACTTTCACCCACGACGTAATCGCGGACGGGTGTGTGTAGGCCTCTGTACTTATATATATATATATATATATATATATATATATATATATATATGTAAGTGTGTGTGTGTGTGTGCTTGTGCGCGTTCCTCTATACGAGATGCATGAGATACGACGGCCGGCATCCCGCGCGCTCGTCGTTAAACTTTACGGAAAAAGCTCCTTCACGCAAATGTTTAGTGTATATAGGTATTCTGACAGTAGCACTGCTCGGTTAACGGCTCGGAAAATTGCGGCCGAAAATACATATTTATATTTCCGGTGCATTTTTACATATCGGCGCGCTATGGCTTGCGAATCAGCTGAGCGCCTATTATGTGCGGCATACAGTATAAGCCTTATGTATTTGATAATCTACAGCGTAGTGCGAGTGCAGTCGCGCGCGCATATTCCTGTTTGACCGCGATCAGCAGAATAAGCAGCGGTACACTTTTTCGGTCTTATCTTTTACGTAAGATAACAAACTGGCAACAACAAAAAAAAAAAGAAATATAATAAAAACTATCAGGAAGAGAGGAGAACTCGAGTTGAGAGGCGCGAGCGATTAAAATTAATTCGCGCGGCTGACTCTTTCTCGGCTTTATCATCTTTCTTCTTTTTCTCTCTCGAAGTCTCACTATATTTTTCTCTTCGTTGCATTGACAAACTTTAGGAAAGTATGTGTATGTGTATGTGTGTCTATGTGTGCGTGTATGAGTAAGAAAAGAAAAATCTTTACGTAACTGCAGTGAGCGCACGGGCTTGTAACTATGAGGAACCCGTAATTTTCATCTCGACGGCATAATTAATTAATTTTTCTTTTTTATTGTCTCACAATAATGATGCCACAGATTAAAGATACATTATTTGGCTATTTACTAATTGTATAAGAATATGGTCAGGACAAAATTTGTAACGTTAAAATTTTGCTAATCGTTTGAACTGCGATCAAGAAAATAATTCTTCTTGCAAAGACGCAAGCGAGCGTGCGACGTCATGTTTGTTTTACTCAATATATATATACGCATCGTTATTTTCGTTATTTTAATTTCTGCCTGCGAGTTGGAAAAATGATTGATTTGTATATATATTTACAAGGTCGAGATCACGAATTTATATCGGAGGCAGTCGCGCGATAGTCAGCAATTTCTAAAATTGGAAAAGAGCTTGACGTTTATAGCGATATATATATATATATATATATATATATATATATATATATAACTATACATGGAAAATTATAATGAACGCCAATATATATTGGAAAAATATTAGACTGAGAAAACTACTTTGAATTTGTGATCGTTTGACTGTCATTTTGACTAAAAAATCGCAGAAATTAAATAAGTATGATAATTTTCGATTTAAGATTTAAATTAGCGCTCGGATGCACGCGCCACGTTATTATATGTATATGATTTAACTTTTGCAAGACACTCACGCGCGCCTCGCTCTTAGCGCGATAATGACATATTTATTGAATTAAACGCGCGAGAAATAAATAGCATTTAAGATGAAACTATACAATAGTTTTTTTTCACACGCTTGTATCTCTGCACACACACACACACACACACACACACACACACACACACACCAAGGGGGGACAGAGATAGAGAGAGAGAGAAAGAAAGAGAGAATACGATGCACGCGCAGGCGCATCGGCTGTCCGTTCGCGTGAATTATATTAAATTGCTAATGCACAGATCGTGCCACAGACAATTTCGACGGAGAAAACGGTAGAGAGAGAGAGAGAGAGAGAGAGAGAGAGATCTATAGTTGTCAAAATGACTAAATCCAGTTAAATTTTCATTATGATGTAAACAATAATTTTTTCCGTCTAATATACAATAAAGAAAGAAATCGAAACATGTTTTTGGAATTAGTCATCGATTATACAAGCTTTACATTCGTAAATAATGCGTCAATAAAGGCCGACCGCCGGCGATTCGCGAGTATCGACGACGCGATCGCGCATTTTAGCCGCGGAACTTTGCGTCGCGCCACCGACCGCGAAATCCCGCTGGTCGCGCGAGACGCGCGCGTTACCAACAGGTCGTCCTCGAGGGGCTTCCGACTCGCCTCGAAGTTCCGAGATAAAGCGGTTGTTTCGCAACGGAACGAGACGGGCAAGAGGGGGGGGGTGGGGGAAATTATTGGACTTTTTCAAACCTTAAACCGGCTTTACAACGGCTCGATTGTTTTTTTTTTCACTGATTCTTTTTCGTTCAAGGTTATTCGCGTATTTTAAGATTACTAATTCCAACGATTTTTCATTTGCAGCGATGTGAGCATAGAAATGCGCGATTAAACTTTTCTTATGTCGTCGATTTTTCTCAATATGCGAGATAACGCTGTACACGATACGAATGCAATTTTTTGTCAAAACTCAGTCATAGTACATTCGATATACAATTGGAAACTTGGTTATACGACGTAAAATAGTACTTAATAGTTTAGCACGACGCAACGGAATTTTTAGATCACTTGCTTTAAATTATCGTAGATCATATGCAGACGAACGTCGTTATACTTTATCCTATAATCGTCGTACTCGAAAGTAGGAGATCGGCGATACCGATCGCGTGATTACACTGTGCGACGTAAAATTGAAACTCACGTGGATATCTGTAAAAACTATTTCTATACTTATTAGGCACAATCTTCTGTAATTATACGAGCCTAGTTTTCGTAATTTTTGATACTTATGTATAATTAGCAATGATAACTTCTGTAACGAGTTTTTTTTACAACATTTTACGTCACACAAGAACTGAACCGATAGTGTTGAAATTCACAAAACTGTAATTATGTTACCACACAAAGTACATCGTGAAATTTAACACGTTTGTATCGGATATCGTTTCATCGCTTCGTCCTTCTCGGGCCCCAAAATCAATAAACTCCCCCCTCAAACCTCCGCATCTTCTTTAACTTCAATTCATGATTCTCGCTAAAATTCTCAATTCCCTCCTCCATCGATATAATCCACAAACTTCGAAACACGCCGACATTCCGTGCCGGCACCTGGTGCGATCGGCATCGGCAGCAGTAGAGCAGCAGCAACGAACAGTAGCGCGACAGCGGTGACGAGAAAGTCAGAAGAAGAAACGGAGAGTGGGCGAAGGAGAGAGCGAGAGCGAGAAAGAGAGAGAGAAAGCACGTGAACGAAAAACAGCTGATAATCACCCACACGCGCACGACGCACTATATATGTACACCTGTATACTGGAGAAAAAAAAGCACAATCGTCAAGGGTATAAAAGCCGATTATGGTGAATTGAATAAGGAGCGAAGAAGAAACAATAAAATAAAGAAGGGAAGATGGAAAAACTGACCGAGCGCGACTTATTACTATACATTTTTTCTGGCTCTTTGCTGTTGCTGTATTTTTTGTTTTATCGATTGATTTGTTTTTTGTTTTTTTAAAAAGAATCTACCTCCTTCGGCGTCGTTCCACATGTGTGTCCATTCCACGCACGACCGGGCGACTGATCGCGGCGGGGAGAGCGAGAGAGCGCAGCGCCGGTCGCCGCGCGCTCCGTGACCCGCGCTCCTCTCTTTCGACGGTCGTCGAGGAGGAGGAGGAGGAGGAGGAGGTGGTGGCGGTGGCGGTGGCGGTGGCCGAGCATGCATATATATATATATATGTGTGTGTGTTTTTGTGTGTTTGTGTGTGTGTGTGTTCATATATATATATATACGTGTACACATATACGTATGTTAAAGAGCTCGCGCAAACAAGAAGGGGAAGGTGGCGGCGGTGGTAATAGCGGCCTCGCTGTTCCGGCCGCACGGTTTCGCCGCGCTCTCCTCGAGTCTTCCTCGACGTAGCGATTCTGTTTGGTCAGCGGACGGGGCGAGCGGGTGGGGACTGGCATCGGCATCGCTCGTTCCGTCCTTGCGCGCGGACGTCGGCTTTCGTCGTGGATTTGTGGTGTGTGTGTGTGTGTGTGTGTGTGTGCGTGTGTGTGCGCGCGCGCGCGTGTGTGCGTGTGAGCGTGTGTGTTTTCTGTATCTTCTGTGGACCTTCCGAGTTCGCTAGAGGGGGAGGAAGGGGGATGGAGGAAAGAAGTCGCGGATGGCGAGAAACAGCGAGCCGTTAATTAGGAGAGTCTAGAACCTCGGTTTTACTTCCGACGCGGAGAAAATTTTCTGAAAGAAATTATACGATATTGCGCCCTCAGTGATTTGAGCACGGATTGTAAAAACGAAGTATAGCCATAGTTTCTAATAAAGTTTTCAAGGTCAACGGTAAATTTACAACTTTTTTGCTTATACAATTTTCAAAAGCACCTTAATTTCTCGTATTCTTTTTACTCCGCGACCAATTTACTATCGTCAGTATTATTAGTTTTACTGAAAATTCTTTCCTTCGATTATTTTTCTTCTTTTATTCTTGTTAAGAATTTTGGTAATTATTCTTAATAATTATATACGTTACAGTTATTTATTAATCCTTGAACAAATCGACCGCGAATGATCGCATCGTATTATTACATGCTTCTGAAGTGTTGGGAAATGCTTGTGCGCGTTTGATGAGAAATAAATAAATATATTGTTTTTTTTTTTTTTTTTTTAAAGTCTTTAAAGAATTCACTTCCAATAATTCAATTAAAAACCGTTCAAATTAATTTTTTCATTTCACGGTGGTACAAAGGATTTTGAATTCGGAAAAAAAATTTACGGAAAGAACGTGTCGAGAATAATCAATTATTTAATTCTTGCCGAATGTTTTTGTCGAGTAAGTGTTATTGGACGAAGCGTATATTTGTAAGATATCAAAATTTAACGTGAGCTCGCGTGCTGTTGCGAAAATTATTCGAAACAATTGCGCCATTGTACAAAACGCACTTTAAGCACCTGCAAAGAGTTTAAATAGTATATTTCATCGCTGGTACGGATGTTGATTATTTACCTCGTCAGGCAGTTTACGCCCCCGCCAAGCGAGGCGGGCAAATCTCGCGAGGTAAATAATTGATTTGCGCACAAGTGTTGGACGACATTTTAAATTAACAGAACCGACAAATCATGCTAAAGTTGTGATTTTGCGATTGGAGTGGTTTTTAAATTAGACGGATTGTGCGTATTTTCTAATTTTATGTTATTCGTATTATACACGTGTATAATTACAGAGTTAGCCTGTAACATGTATACTTTTAAAGTTTCGATTGATTTTTCTCCTTACATAAGTCATTATATTAAAATTAATTTAGCGGCACATTGCTTCTTCAAATATCATGCAAATGTTATTCCTACCGGAGTCGATTTGGTAAAGAATTCGATGTGATTTAACGCACCAATAGATTACCTCATTCCACTAACGATTCCAATTTTTTTTTTTTTAAGCTATACAATGTATTACTTGTTCCCAATCGCGACGTTTAACGAAATCATTTCATTCCGATTAAAATCCAATAAGGCAGACTCGAAATCTGATATATCGTCCCGCGATCCCGTGACGTTCGCGTTAATTCGACAGCGTCGTCAGATCGGCTAATTTAATTCGAAATTTGTGTACAAGCAGCTTCGACTAGAACGACGGATTCGAATAATAAGAAGAGAAGTGGATTCTCGATTCTCGAAAATCGATCGATTATCCGAATTAATGACAAATAAATTCCCGCGAATCGGCCGTAAACGCGAGGGTCGCCCTCGATAATCAGGAGCGCGCCGTTCGTACGGCGCCTATCGGCGTAGGGGCTTTCGTTGAAAAAGATCCGGCGAGCTAGAGGCGATAAACAGCGAGCCGTCCGCAATCTGCATAAAAGCACTGGAATGCGATCGAGCGTCGCGCGCAGCCACGAGCGGCTCGCCAAGGAGGAACAGATCCGTTTCCTGGCGCACTTAGCCTCGACGCCTCGCGTCGATAATGCCTCGGCCGATTGTCGTTCGTCGTTCCCTCGTTTCGAGAGTCGCGCTACGCGCGCGCAACTTGGATATACAGTTAGAGAGCGGAGTATGAGATGTATCCCGTGCCGTATGCGTACGCGCGCAGTGGAAAATTTTAAATAAGTGCTTCTTTAATTGCGATCGATCGAAAGTTTGATAATTAGACCAGCGTTGCGAGACTGGGGCAGAGAGAGAGAGAGAGAGAGAGAGAGAGAGAGAGAGAGAGAGAGAGAGAGGGAGGGAGAGAGAGAAAGTTTAATATTACAAATATAATACACTTATATATAATTAGATGTCGATGCAAATTGAATAATAAGATTGTGATGAATAATTATATTGTTGGAGTGAAACGTCACGACCGCTGAAAATTTAAAAATTAAGCGAGTTTAAGATTGATAATTTATTGGCCGATATCTATTCTTACGAAATCGATCTTTTTACTATTTAGTCGCTGTATATAACAGTTAAACGTTACAGTTATTTTACTTTTAAAAATAACGACATAATCAGTCCAATCAGCATTACAAATTTGAAATTTACATTACAATTAAGCGCATTGTTATAAAAATATATTTTTTGCTACTGAATCAACGCTACCTCGGTGACTGTTAATACATAAAATGTAGGTTAATGCTAAAATTAAGAAATAATTATTTATAGAAAATTATTTTTTACAAAGTCAAAACTTTATAAAGATATGTTGATGTTTACAAGGCGTTAATAGATTAAGTATATATTTTTGATATTTCGATAAATGTATTATTAAACACCAAAATTTTAACGTATTCGTCTTTCTTCAACCGATAACGGGAATTTCACTATGAAAAAGATAAAATCAGAGTTAAACTAGTCAGATTTAAAAAGCTATAAAGTTGATAAAGTTTAACCGTTTTAAAAATGCAGTTACAATACTAGTGAGTTGATTATTCATAAATTAGGTTTCTACTTGAATTATATGCCATTATATCACAGTGCTGAAAATAGCAATAATGGTTTGTCGTAGAGTTCTAGAAGAAGTCCAATCGATGATATCGCATATGGCTATGAAAATTGTAAAGTCAATAAATCTTAAATTGTATTATAAAAATACCGTTACGTACTACTGATTGGACGGCATCTTGATGTCCGTCACTGCTATGTAGATTAAGGCTAAAAATAACAAATAATCATTTGTTGCTAGTAAATAACTCTATTTAACATCGAAACAGTAGATTTTGATAAACACTAATGTAAATAGCACTTTTAAGTCAATGCTTAAAAGTACAATCTTTTATTCTACACTGAGAATTGATACACACGCTACACTTATTAGAAAACAATGACAAGGATTGGATAGGTGCCGTGTAATCAATTGCTGCACTTCTTTTTCTCTATCAATTTGACGGTTTTAAACGTATTTTCTCTCTTTTTTTCTTTTTTAATAATAAAAGAATAATAATTAATTGTTAATTAAATTTTAATTACGTTATAAATTTAACTTATTGAAATTAGAATGATTAGCAAATAATATAAGTATTAGGAAGAAAATAATAGAGATAAAAAGATATTTAATTCGTTTTTAGGGAAATAACGCTATCGGCCTATAACAGTATCAAACACCAAAAATAATTTGCATAAAAATCTTGATGAAACTTTCCATGATTATTGACTTTTTCTATTCTTCAACCGAACGACGTTGAATTCATTAGTTCAAATCCTGGAATACGAGTCGCGCGGCCTACAGATATATAATTTTTCTCCGTTTATAATATAGAACGAACGCGTGTAATCATGCCCAAGCGATGTATTATCTGTCGATTTTAATTCATAATTTTATACCAAAGGGTATTAAGATTCATATCGCACTCATTGAATTTCCGATCCGATTCGTGACTTAAGAACTTTTTAAATACACGTCTATATGTTTTAGATGAAACAGCATCGACTGGTTTTGTCTCATTAAGCGAATCACAACGAAATAAATTCTCCCGTACTTACTCGCAATATAATTGAAGTTTTACATTCAGTTCATTGTGTAAATTATTTCAAAATATTCTCCATATGCTCGCGCTATTGAACTTACCCGATACGCGGTTGGCTTTCGTAACGCGTCGTCTCTTACGGTCATTTTCCTTTTTGTTTTTTACTTTTTTACGTACACGGTCGCAAGATTTGCTACCGTCCTCTTTTTTTTTTCTTCTCTTCATCATAATAACATGCGTCAAACATAGAATTGACTGCATCGCCGATTGATTCGATAAGTACATGCGCGGAGGGAATTGTCTCTCAGCCGTTGATTCGTATATGCTGGGTAATAATCATAGAGTTGACCCGCTATTTATAGAAAGTTAAATTGAAGGACGTTTTCATTAAATCTACTTACGACAATGTCTCGCAATTATGTAAGCGAATAATTAGCCGACCGGGTGTAAATATCATTACTAGATCGCGGATAAGACTTATATAAATCTTTATAGAAATTTCTTATCCCGCGCTTGATTTATCCGATATATATCCTGAGTTTTTATCACTCGACTGTTTATACCGGCTTATTCTTTCCTCGACACTGTATTCATCAAAGGATCGGTTTACCTTTGTAATGGTTATTAAATTAACGCCGTGTAATAAACGTTTACGTCGGATCATAAAAAGTGCGCTTAAAAACTGTGACGCTCAAAAACTTTGTATTGGTGCAAAAAATTCATTTTCATAATGCATATCGAACTCGATTTAATGCCACGCGCTGGCAAATTAAAAGGTTTCCTGATATTTCCTCCTACACTGCGACAGACACTAGTCGTGTGATCGGTTGGCGTGGTTTCTATTACGTTGCTTTACACACCGAGCGGAAGTTTTATTGATTAATAAAATTGTTTCATGGACTAACATTTGCACGGCTCGCATTTACGCGAATCCACGACAAACAGTCGATATTGTGATAAAATGCAAAGTGATGAAATGATTCTATGTGCATGAATAAATTGAAGTAGACGTACGAGCTAAAAATAAAATGTGAATTTTCATCTCAGCATCTTAGGCAAATGAATGGTGCGATGGGAGAAAAAAAGAATAAGCGAAAAGAGATGCCGAGAGTAATTTCATTCTTCCTTTAGCTATTGGTTGCTAAAAAATATTATCTGTCATTTCCAATACATGTATAATAAAGAGTGTCAATGAGCGAGCGGACAATTTTATTAAATATTAATAAAGCAGATATTTTTCAATAAATTGTCTTTAATAATAATTCGCACGTTGATGCATATTTCACATGGAGATTCTATATTCAGATCAAATTTACGAATCTCGTATCTTATCGCTCTCGACACTTACTAAAAGAGGCTCATTTCCTATTAGTTTTCGAATTAAATTAAAAGCCTTTTCTGCAGTACTTCAATATCCAACAGCCGCATTGAAATTCACCGGCGATGAATTTTGAAACGATGCCTCTCCTCCACAGGATCCTTGACATTATTGAGCGACTTCATACGCATATATATATATATATATATATATATATATATATATATATATATACACGGTTACATCAACCGTTTGATTTCGTCATCGAGCGACACGAAATTTCAAATTTATTTTCATATACAGGTTTTCGGTATTATGTTTTTTTTTTTTTTTTTTTTTTTTTTTTTTAATCGAGAAAGACGTAGTTACACGAGAAGCGATTGCGAAATGCTGAGGTGAAGAAATATCATTTCCTTTTAAGCGCGTCGAAAACGAAAATGCCGTGCAGCAGAGAAAATATTTAGAAGAAGAAGATGAAGAAGAAGAAGAAGTACAGGCAATCACTTTTCATCCAGAGATAAAGAGTTGACTATATAAAAAATACGAAATAGAAATAGCCATACGGGTAAAATTAATTGTCTCGTGTATTCCTTAATAATTGATTAGCTGATCTTAAACTTCATCTAAATGGTAATTGCGAAGGAATACAAATTAATATTTTTTCATAAATATCAAGTAAAGATATATTCATGATATAATGGTCGAGCAAAAAACTTGAAAAAAAAGTGAAATTTGGCTTTTTGCACCTCTGAACTTTGATAGCTCATCTGCGTTCTTGTCACTCGCACTGCAGTCGCTGATTCATTAATTAACGTTTTTCTATTAATGCCAATCTTAATGACTTATCTTATTTACAAAATAAGAAAAGACAATAAATTTTTATGGTATCTGTATAATGCAATTTTTTCTTTTTGGATATACAGATAGGTGGTACGTTTGAAAAAATAGTCGTATTTTAGATTTAAAGAAATAATCGTAATTTAGATTTAAATATCGTAAAAAATAAACATGAAATAGATCTTGCGTAATTAAAGGATAGGGGAAATATCTCTTTCAGGTACATAAATATTTTTAAACTGTATAAATCAGTTCTCAATTCGCTAATATTTGTAATGTTCATTATTTAAATTTATTTACATATTTGGCTATACATAGTTACTGCACTGCTTATGCTTTAAGTGCCTTTACTTAAAAATCAGAATTACCTGTGCTTTATTTCTGAAGGAAAAAGATTTTATAAATTATTATTCACATCCGTAATCGTAAACGATATGGCAAAGAAAAACTTCGACGTATGCGACACTTCAATTAGGGGGGGGGGGGACTTGAAACAAAAACTGCGTTCTTAAAAAGCATATTGTGTTATATTTTGTAATAAACACATATTCATATTTAGCAACCATGATATTCCGGCAAATTGATGCATTTATATAATATAATTGTTTCGTGAACATTGTATATGAACTTTTACACATCGTAAAGTTAATTAATGACTATAAGTAAAACGTACGGTCCGAGTAAATGAAAGCGATGCTCTCCAGCCATTGATACTCAGTATTACGAGGTAAGAATATTGATCAGTAAATCCATCGATTCGAGTAACTTATTGATTCCATTAATAGATTTTATTTATTTTATTTATATTTGTCAACTATTACATAACAAAGTATTGCCAGGCAAGATTGTATATACATTTCTTTTATCTAGTGTGAGTTCGTATATAGTTCGACATTAATATTTTACTTATCTTATATAATTGAATTTTCTTCACTTATTCTCTATCAAAATCAATAATTTGTAAACCTCAAGCCGGATACATATCTTATCGAAAAATCTGTCTGAAAGATTCTCCATTAATAAAATCATAATTAAAATTCGAAATTATTAAAATGTAAGATATATTTTTCAATAAATTAACAATGAATCAAACATGCGTGTTGCACTATATATCTTCTAATTTAGACATTTTTAGTACTTTTTTTTTTTAAAATAAAATAGTATGATAATATTCTTATTCATAAAAAACAAGGAATTATACACAAATATTTTAATTAAATTAAAAAGATCTATTTTTAGTAAATTGAATGTTTGGAGATTGAAGCCATATCCTTAAATTGGAATTTAACGAAAAACACGAAACAGATAACGATTCATGGAGAAATAAGTAGATTAACTATAAAAAAAATGTATATATATATATATATATATATATATATATATATATATATATATATATAATGAATAAGAAAGAAAATCAAGAAAAGTTTAACATGTACGCCAATGATTTCGACCAAAACATGTTTTCAATTTCATTCTACACAGAAATACATTTTTCTTAAGAAAATTTGAATGGCAATATAAACAAATATTCATATCCATTAAATGTAAAAGTATTTTAAAGTATTATTCGTGACTTTCTTATCCGTAGCATTTAATGGTTTAGAAAACGATTAGAAAGATTGTTTTGTCATTCTGGGCATAAAAAGATTCTGTTCTTAAAAAAAAATACTTCAGAACGCCTTGGGCAAAATTCAATGTGAACTTCTTTGTGCACTTTATTTTTAATGCCAAGCATAAAAAGGTCAAGATAAAGGATAAAACGATTTTTTGTCTCTAATTCTCCAACATTTAATTTTTTACTTTATTTGCTTCGATGATGATAATTATCTTTCATTTTTTTTCCTGTGAAAACAAATTATATGCATACTTTTTTATATTAATAAAAAATAAAGTCATTACTCTCAATTAGACATTATTACATAACATTTCTAATAATACATGTGTTCTATGAATGAAAAACTATTTATTATATCAAACTCATTGATTTGAGTTTGTATTAGCCGATATAAATCCTAATCATTACTAAAAAGAATGATTTTGTTATTATATTTATAAATCGAGATTTCTCAAATCTTCTCAGTTTGAATCTTACATCGAAATATAAAAATAGTTACGTTGTAAAACGTATATTTCTCGTCGTAGCGTCTATGGAGAAAATTCAAAATTCTATAGGGTAAAAGAAATAATATCTTTGCGGCACTCGCGGTAATTCAAAGTTACGTTGCACACTTTTACTCGTTTAAGTTTTTTTTTTTTTTATAGCTCGAGATTAAATACGTGGTTGAGATTTGGCTAACCATGCAATGCACAGTTGTTTGTTAGCTCTTACATACGAGAAGAATGCTAACGAGATTTCTAGAAAGAAAATTGAGATTGCATTCAGGAATTGATCAGCACTGTAGTGGTTATTTAATAGAATTCATAGTTTTACGAGCTTCATTTTGCATTTTTTATAAATTTAGTTGATAATAAACGTTAATTTTTCATTACGTTAATGAAAAAACGCAAAAAGTCAAAATTAATAGAAAATGAAAATTAAGTTTTACATGCTAGCTTTTTATTTGTTCCAGTTGATAAAATTGTTATTAATTGTTGTTTTTCTTATCTTCTTAAAACATAATTTATTATTAACAGAAGATAAAAATTTATTATTTTACAATAAACACATAATCCGAGATTCCATATAATAGAAGGAAAAATCCTATTTTTAATATTTTTTCTTATTATACTACATTTTTTATGCATGGATGTATAATTCCGATTGGTCCCCTGCAATTTTATAAAATAATACTGGCACACAATATTTTTCAATTACGGAATAAGTAGTCACTGAAGTATAGAAATTAAATTTCTTTAGTTTAAACAAGGTTTGTTGTTGATATCGTTTAAAAAATCCAGAATTTTGACAAAAATTTGTAAATTCAAATTTTTAAATATTAGCGATCATCTATTGCGCAGATATGTAATTCGAAAATTGTCATTTTAAAATATGCACAAAAAATTCAACATACGTTTTATATGTAGTATTCAAATAAAAAAGTCCAATTGCATTACCTTACACTAATGCAATGTATGGAAAAATTATTGCTTTGAAGAAGATTAACAATCATGCTGAAAAGAAATTTGAATGCATAGTAAGATATTGAAATTTGGATGTACAATAAAATTATTTGCATTATTATTTAATAATTAGGGGTTACTTATTTATATACATGTTATTTTGTACGGTTTCGTTTAAGTTTTTGAGAAAAATACAAGCCACGTGAGCATTGCTTTCGGTGTTACAATTATATATTATTTCTAAATTTGGGTCAATTAATATTTTCAATTAATTTAGGTATTAAGCAGTGAATTATAAATGTAAATTATTTTTAGTTGGTTCGATAAAGTATGTTTTTCGAAATATTGAAAAAGAAAATCTTGAATATTTACTTCCCCCATAGATTTCATTTTTAAGGCTGGGAGTGTCAAATAATAGATTTTATCTTATATGAAAGATAACTTAACAAGGTGAAAAAATACATAGTGTTCAATAGATGTGACTTTGATATTCAACAAGCATGTTATTGGCTCTTTATATATTTTTTCAATAAACTACGATGATGATAAATTACATAAAAATTTATATACTTTGATAATTAACTTCGTTAGTAAAAGATTGAGATACTTCCAAAAACACTATTGTCATTTGCTTTTTAACATAAATTACGGTTTCTCCTTTATTTTACCATGCAATTATAAATATTTACGTTTCACCTTACAGAAAAATTAGCCTCATGGTCAATCTTTTAATGTCAGTCTTTTCCGACCTCTTTGTCCGAAGAAAATTATAGATGTCGCGGATCGGAAGAGATCGCAGGATACTAAGATCCCTTTGGTAGTCCGTACCAGCCCTCGCCCAATCTCCCTCGGCAATTAGAGTCAAGAAAAAAAAAGGTGACGGTCAGCCATAAAGATAAAAGCAGTTCTGCAGCGTGGGGGGGGGGGGTCGGCCAGAGCGACGCGCTTTTACCGAGTCTCAGCGCGCCCCCGACATATATATATATATATATATATATATATATATATATATATATATATATAAGACAACAAAGGACGGCCGCGCACCCGCGCGGCGAGAATCTAAATCCTCGTCAGGCTTAGCCGTCCCTCCTTTCCTCTCCGCGAAAGAGGCAGAGAAGCCCGCCCGTATATGGTGTAAGGGATGAAGCGAAGGCCTCCGCCGTATATAAGCGTGCGGGCACGCTTTAAAGCCGCCCCTCCTTCTCCTCCCAATCCTCGCGTCGGCACTATATATATATATATGCCCAGGGGGGAACGCACTTTGGAGGAATGGGCACGCTGTCGTAAAGGTGGAATGGTATATATACGTCCCGGGCGAGATGATGCGCACACGCGCGCGCGCTCGCACAAAAGAGCCGCTTGTACGCGCATGGAAAGCGCAGTCTCAGCTATATATATATATATATATATATATATATATATATATATATATATAGCGTCGATAAGTCCGAGCTGCAGCGTTCCCATCCATTCGGCGGGGGGAGGGGTGAGATGAGGGCGCGGAAGGGCGGCCGAGCCGCGTTCGTTCGTTCGTTCCTTCGTTCGTTCCCCGATGCGCCTGCAGAGTAGATAGCGCCGGGGCGGTGGCGGCAGGGGAGGGGCTGTAAAAGTATGAAGACGAGAGACGGCCTCGCGCGCTCGCGCGGCCCGCATATAAGGCGATAAAAGACCCCTGGATGGATGGGGTGGAGGTAACGTGGGGGGAGGGGGAGGAGGAGGAGCACTAAAAACTCTTTCGCATATATGGGCGCGCGGCTACGAGGCAAGGCACTGGGAAGGGCGAGGCGGCGGGGGAGGGCTTTAAGAAATGATGACGATTGCCTTTTGAAAGTTTAGGAGAGGCGGCGAGGGGGTCTACGGTGGCGTTTCTCGCTCGAAGATACGTGAGGGTACTTTTTTTTTTTGTTATTGTTGTTGGAAAAGTCCAGGAATCGCATTTTATTTTGGATATTTTTTTCTTCCTTGTTTTTCGTTCCGTAGATACGAAAATGGTCGTGTTTTAGCGAATATTCGCATAAATGTGCGTATTCTAGCGAACTGATATTCCCAACATTTATTATGACGAGTAATTGTTTACTAATCCAAAAAGCTATGAAATTACCTTTTTCCTACCTTATGTCTGATATGCTTTTTCAAAAAAATTTTATAAATCGCAATGTATCTCACTGTCGTTACTAAGGATCAGTAGATTTCTGGTCTTCTTATTTTCTGGTATATCGTACACGAAAAGATTTTATTGCTACTACTTGAAATCCCTTTAAATCTATTCAAGGTAGTTTACATTTCCCAAAGTTACAATTGAAGAAGTAATTTTGATGCCTATATTACTCCCTCCATTAATACTTTGGTAGAGTTTTAATTACAACGTACGTTTAATATATGCGGGATAACAAATTGGGGCTAATTTGTAAACTGAGAAGTCAGACTATATTGTACCAAAAGATTTATAATGCGTTGAACACGAATCTATCCTCAAAATTGTTCTATCACGTTAAATTTTGAACATATACAGGTTTTGCATTGTAGTGGAGGTTATACAGTACCGATGCTTTTTGTTTCATGAACAAGCTACTACAGACGGCTGTTTAAACATTTTCCTTGTTCGCTGATATATCGTATTTTGAATTTTCATATTTGTGAGTGTATTCTTCAATGTAATTTTACCATTGAACGAACAACAAAAAAAAGGATAAGAATTATATTTTGATCGTATTAAACTGTTCTGTAGTAAAAATTATTTTCAAATCTGCGTAATATAGGATGTAATGGAAAAAGGTATTTGTTACACGTTGAACTTGGTATATTTCCTAAATCTGATGTAAAAGCTGAATGCTGAGGCGACATTCTTGCTCAGTGCATCGAATCCTTGGAAAAATTACAGTCCCTGATGTCTGGACGTCTGACTTCATTGGGCCATTCTCTTTTATTTAAATCTAAAATACTCTTACGAGGAAGGAAGATCGTTACTCGCGCGCCCCCTGGCTTCATCACCGCGCGCTTCTGATTCTCTTCACGCCCTCGAGCCGATCGGCTTCGCCGCCAGTAATTTCGTAACGCACCCTCGAATAACGCCAAAAATCGTAAAGGCCTTTCATACCCCGCTTTACTCCCCAGCCCTTGATGCCACTCGTTCCCTAGCGCCCAGCGCGCGTTATCGCGGTTCGGTACGCGATGTTTTCTTCTTCTTCTTGTCCTTCCTCCTCCTCCTTCTCCTCCTCCTCTTCGCGGTGGCGGCGCGCATCGCCGCGCGGCTTTTATTTCCACGGCGGCGCGGCCGCGTGCGCGCCTGCCGCGCGAGGAGTATACGAAATATAATTGTCGGGGGGTCGTAAGTTCGGGCGCGAAACGTATATAATGACGCTGTGGAACAAAGAGTCCTTTGAATGCGTACGCGGCTCCTCGTCATCTCGCCGTGGCCCCCTCCTCCCATACCCGACCGCCCTTTCGGCCTATCTCTTTCTCGATGCCTCTGTTTTGCTTTATCGTTACGACCTTGTGCGCTGCGCGTATATCTGCACCGGTACTGGGATATTTGCGCTGATATGGGGCTATCAAGGGCTGCGCGCAATTTTCGGAGGAAATTAAAGTTATATTAAAAATACAGCGTCGAATACGGCATCCGAAAGTTTGGGCGGGAATTTAATTATTTTTTAGAAGCACTAGATTAAATTCTGGGAGTTTTTTTTGATATAGTATGTTATAATGCAAAGTATAGAATAAACCACTAATCGTTGAAACTTATTGATCTGTAGTTGTCCATGGTTTGGTTTCCCAGTATAGTGTTAATGGAAAATATAATACGGCCAATAGGTTGAAAATTCGATGATTGAAGCGTTTCTTACAAATTAATTTTGCAAATAATACTCTATGGGAAATACGTCTGTTTAAGAAGAGAGGTATTTGATATAATTTTTACGTTTCTGCAATGAAAAATTACCGTAATGGGACTAATTATTATTTCAGAATGGGTTTTGAAAATTCGTGCACTTTTATAATTTAAAAATAAGCTTAAACATAAACATGGTATTCAACAATTTGAAAATGAAAATATATAGGTGCTCCAGTAGCTGAGAACCTTATGTCAAGCCTCTCTTTTGTAAAAACGTTTGTAAATTTGACAGAATTTTCGTAAAGACTTGTAAATACTCGTTAAACAAAGCTATGCAGAGGTATCGAAAAGTGGGACTAAGAATATCTGATGCATAAATTTATTATATGAACTTTTGGAATACTCGTTATATTTATAAGAATCATAAATTATCATGAAAGATTTAGTGCTTATCTATATTCTACGAACTATAAAGATTCAAAATCATTTTTGAGTACAACTATTCGGTTACTTTAAATTCTGGAGAGTTCCAATTGAATTGGCAATCGTTGACTGAAAACTAATACAAGTTAGTTTTTTTGTCGATACACACTTGTATATAGAATATTAATGAAACTATCAGGAGATATTGTGACTTTTTCTTTATTATCGTAATATTTAAATTCATAAGAAGATACTTACAGATGCAGGTGATTGATGCGGTCTAGATTGAGCGACGTAATTATGACCGCTTCCAAAATAATCACTGTATTTTCAAGATATTGTTTTTTCATAATTATAAAAGGTACTCTCGTCTTAAACTTTGTTTTTGACACCAAATACATATAAATAGGCAAATGCCTGCGAATGTGTATTCGTTATTGTTACGTAAAGCTAGACTGAAATTAAGTGTCTCCTTCCAAAACAATAACGTCTCCCTGTAGATGCATGAAGTCTACTCAAATTCAATCGAGAATAATTAAAACTTTGTTTGCAGGGATGCGCTACTACTTTTCAGATTGAAAATTTTATACATTGACAATATTAAAATAGCCTTAGATCGTGCAAGCTTACACCATCCGTGTTATCCCAACTGTTTTCCGCGAAATCCATCTCTGGTATCCATTAAACACGCGTTATAAGAGGTACATCGACGTCTGACAAAATGAAGCTAAAAAGATAATCAATATTTTCCTATCCTCTCACCTTCGATAACCGAGGAGCCCTCGGCAGAAAACAAAGCAAAAAGAAAAAAAGAAAAAAAAAACAAACGCAACGCGAGCGGCGATCGAACGCAGCCTCGCCCATCCGGGGCCGTGTGCGAAATCCGGCGCTAAGCCCCGCGCGCGCCCGTATCACTGCAGCGACGCGCCGCTCGAAAGCGTTCTGCAAAACCTCGCCCCGAATTCGCCCGATCGGCCGCGCGACGGGCCGGGCGCGAGGTTCCGGGGACACGGCTCGGCCGGAAAAACGCCGCGTACGCGCTTCTGCCAGTGGACGGGGCAGGGGTGCCGCTTCGATTCGGCGTACGCAGTCGTCGCCGCCGCCGTCGTCGTCGTCGTCGTCGTCGTCGTCGTCGTAATTGCCGTCGTCGCGTCGGGGATTAGAGCCCGTCCCGTGTACATCGGCCGAGCCCTCGGCGCAAAAGCGCAACAGCGCTTTTCAATTACGGCCGACGATTCGCTGCGACGGGAGGGAGGGGAACGCGGGAGTGCGGACGTGGGGAGGGGGGGGGGGACGCGGAAAATCGAGGAGTCGGCGAAAGGATCGGGCGCAAACGCGGCGGGAATTCAAAATAAATATATACGCGCGTATGTATCCTGCCTAGGGTGATCGTTGACGCCGGCGCTGTTGCTGCTCGCGGATTAAGCTCGCGAAGGGGGAGGGGGCGGGTTGGGATAGCAGTCGAATATGGAACGAAGGGTGTTGGGAGGGGGGGGGATTAAGCCGGCCACCTGCGTCCACCACTTCTGCGCGTCGCCGGTCGGATCGGCGATATACATGTGTTTACGAGCGCGCGTCGGGCGTGCCGATGTAGCTGCGCGGACCTTTATATGGACGAGGTACACCTGTATTACGGCGCGATTGCGAAAAGCACCGAGCGGAGAGAGGGATGGAAATGCTCGGTAAATGCGCGTAATTCTCATTTCGTTTGCATAGAGCGGGATATCGCGCGGGCGTTTATTATTTTCGGGCTGACGCTTGCGCTAAATATTGAATTGTGGATCGTGCGAACGTGATAATAAGGTATGATACAAAAGGCGCCGTAATTGATTGTCGTGCGTGAATTCGAAATTTTCATTTATGCTAATTTCACTATTTGCCAATGCTGCTGTTTTCTTCATTACCGTGTCATACCTGTGTGTGAAATTGTTGTTACTTTTTTAATATTATGACTTAGCTATAACTATTATATTAGAATCATTTAAGAATTTTTGTTCTATTTAATTTATTTAGATATTATTTTTTAACTATTATACTAGTACAAATTTTTTTTCAAAAATATAATTACATTAAATGCTTGTTTTGTTCTCTTCAATATTGAACTTATGTATATATATATATATATATATATATATATATATATCACTGACTTCATCTTAATGTCTCTCGTTTTACTGTTTAATATAAAAAACACACTTGACGTAACATACTTTCATTACAGATTCTGTACAGTTCATTTGCTCTATTTTTTAATTTATATATGCAACAAAGTTAATTTATTTATTTTGTTCTTATTCAACTTCAATATGATGGGTTTAACCTTTTCTTTTTTTAAAAACTCTATTTCGCCCATGGTTCAATTCAAATGATATTTTGAAATAGATGATCTTCCGGAGACTGAAACAATGCAAAATAAGTTATTTCCATTAGAAACATTTAAATCCTTTTCAATGAATATTTGTATTAGCTAAGATGAAGACGTAATTAGGACAGCTATTAGTTCAGCCACATGGTAATAACAACTACGTATGTATATATATATATATGAACCTTAATCAGATATCGACAAGATAAAAGATTTTTATTTTAAGCATTAACGGGAAATATTGGGAAAAGAGCGTAGCTAATTCATTAGCCTTTCACAGCTACGTAATCATTTCTTAAGGTCTCGCGGTATACACTGAAATATGCATAAAAGAAAATCATCCATGCTTGATACGCGTACATAAGCCAAAGTGTAAAACGGCACCTCGCGTCGTCACGTATAACCCTATAAACGAGGAACCTATATGTGTGCTCGAGACGCGCTCCTGGACTCCGTTTATCGACTGAGCCGCCGCCGCCGTCGCCGCGGCCGTGCAGCATGCACCTTTCGCGACGCTCTAGATGCGTAAAAATAGAAAGCTGGAAAGAGAGAGAGAGAGAGAGAGAGAGAGAGAGAGAAGGGTCGTTGGTTCTTTGCGCGCCCTCTTAATGGACACTTTTTTTCCGATCGCGCGTGCTCCCGCGCGAACCGCTTTTTCGCCCACACCTCAGCCGGTTCGCGAACTCGTGCGAACCGCTTTACGAGTCTTTGGGGGCTGCGGACGCGAGCCGCTCTATGCGTATCGCTCGTGGTTCCCTATACATACACATATAAGGTAAAAGCGCGCGCGTGACGTTGCACACGGCGCAGTAGGAGGATGAAGTTCTATAAAATTTTGAAATACAAATAAAAATTGTCGCTGTCTTTATATTTAAAGGCCAGACTCTATTTTGCGCGATAGTAAGATATAAGGAAGCTGTTAAGCTTCTTTCAGAGAGGGTTTTTATTTTTGGGCCCTGTTTACGAGTGTACAAGAAATCAACCGCGACGTGTGGCTTTATATATATATATATATATATATATATATATATATATATATATATATATATATATATATATAGATTCGTCAGATTCACGAAGTTTTCATTTATCGATTGAAAATGGACCACTTATTTTTATTTATTAACAAGTAATGATACTTGATTACTACCGAGAGACTGAAACCTAGCCTATATTTTCTTATTAAATATATTATCTTATCTCAATAGGATGCCACATCGAGGCCTACGATGGCTCGATCGCTAGAGCGAAGGACTAGTAACTTGGTGACCCGAGTTCCAATCCCGGTCTCGGCCGATTGATACAGGCACCGCTGTAATAATGTACATGTGCTTTGTTTACAAACACATCGTAGACCTCCATCGCTGATTAGCACCGATAATTGGAAGCATAAATAGAGCGACGTTAAATAACATAAAAAAAAAAAATAGGATGCCACAGTTTTACAGATATTTAAAAAGACGATTATTTTATATTAGAAATTTTATCTACTAACGTACAACCAGTGCAGAAATATACTCGGCATATCCCTAGTTCGGACTAGATCCTAGTCAGTATTACTCATGATTTCCTCATGTAGGTAAATCTCGCCAGATCCGAGTTAGATTTCCCTTCGATCATCTAATAATCATCTTATATTAATTATTACTTTCTCGACTTTATTCAGATTTCCTTATCTTTTATTGATTCTTGAAAGAAATGCGTGTTTTGTATAGTCAAAATTTTAGAAGCAAAAACTTAAGGAAATGATTAGGATTTCTATCTTGATTTTAGTTAGAGTTCCTTAACTTCTCCCTATTTTGGAAAAACTCACGTTTTTCTAGGCGGAATCTGCATAGTAAGAGAAGTAAGGAAATGGTTAGGCTTTCTATTTTGATTCTAGTTAGATTTCCTCAACTTTTTCTAATATTGGAAAGAACGATGTCATTTCTAGTCAAGACCTTACGAGTACATGAATTAGATATATATATATATATATATATATATATATATCTATATATATATGTATAATACCCGCAAATCTTCCAACATGGGAAAGAATTTAAAAAATTGATTTAATATGCATGTATTATCTTGTGTTTATAAAATATTATTATATGATCTTAAGTGCTGTACGGTCATATGCAAAGAATATTATAGTAATCGCATATTGCGTTTTAGCATAGTGCATAATGCGTTAGCTTGCGAATCGTAGGATCGTGGGTTCGATACTCAGCGGAGGTCGGAATTTTTTTCATCGAAATAAAATAATTTATACGTTCAACAGAGCTGCTTAATATTAAAATTTACAATAATTAGTGTAAAAAAATATATTAATAATTATTAATTATTAACTGTAAATCGTAATACGTAATACGTAGTAATGCATATAGAAAATAATTTATAAATTCTAATTAAATGGTATACGTTACCTAAATACGTAAATATATTTTTTATTTTAAATAAATAAATATTAAAGAGTCAAAAAATTATTGACTTAATCGAGGAAACAAAATTAGAATAATTTATTATTGGCTTAATTTCTAGATTTTCTGACTAGATTTTGTCTAGTTTCCAGCTTGGTATACCTACCAAAATCTAAGCTCGTTCCCTATTAAAAATGCTATTAAAAGTGGGACAAATCGGAACTAGGATCAGACTAGATTTCCCTTCTAGATCCTAACATTTAATAAGGAAAACTTACCCGATACTAGTTAGATTCGAGAATGAATTTCCACACGGGAAAGTGATTATTACATTCGGCTCTAGGAACACATTAATAAACATTCAATGCGGAATAAAATTGCAGAAGCACCTATACGCCTGTTTGCTATATTGTACCCAGCCCCGAGTACGCCCGGGTCCAACTGCATAAAACAGAAAAAACAATATAAAGGCGAGCGGAACTGCATCTCGGCTAATGTCTATTAAGGATTTAAAGACACTCCGCCGCCTCTTACCTTCGAGACATAAAGTTATTAACATGGCGGTAACTGAATGCCGCGCTGCCGTAAATTCACATTTCGCGGCCCCACCTCGGGGCTCCGAAAACTTTTCAACGCTCGCGCGCTGCCCGCGCGACCTACTTATTCATCGCCTCCCTTCGCTCCCTTTGCTCGCGCAGCCGCGGAGCTTCGTTAAAACTTGCGCAAGTACCGCGCGAGCGCGCGCATGAGGCGCGCTGTGGATTTAAAAGCTACACAGTATATAATCTAGCTCTCGCGCACGACCTTTCCCTCCCTCTATCTCTCTCTCTCTCTCTCCTCTCTCTCCCTCTTCCTCTCTATCTCTCTGCCGCGCTGTTTTGCGCCGAGGCGCAGGCCAGCGCTCTGACTTACGCGCTTGATTGTACCTCCAGGCGTCTCTTCCCCTCTTGCTTTTTTATCCACCCCTTTCTCTGTCGCCCTCTCGTTCTCTATGCAGGAGTGTATGCGCACGTGCACACGTGTGCGTAGGCTTTTTGCCGTTTACGCGCACGGCATGTACATATATATATATGCTGTATACGATCGCCTCACGCTCTCGTCCCCACCGGTTCATGAGAAAATCCGCCGGGAGCTTTATTCCGCCAGTAAAGGAAGCGCAAACGATGCTTTCGCGCGCGCGCGCGCGCACACGCTGGTGCTCGCGATATATATATATATATATAGTATACCAAACCCGTCCCTCTTTCCCGCACCACGCCCCGCTCCACCTCCTCTGCCCTACTACCGTCACCGCGCGCCATGCGAGCCTCTCTCATCTTACGGGGTGCGTGCGAGGACTGCGCTATTGCAGTAGTGACCTTTCGCCCCGAGCCCTTTCTCCCTACCCTCCCCCCTCCGACCTCGTCCTGGCGCCTCTTTCATTCTCGTTGCAATTCTTCGTCTCAGTTGTTTCGTTTTTTCGCTTTTGCTTCCTTTTTTTTTATTTACGAACTTCTGTTTTTCACAGAATTTTTTCTCAATTTCGATGTAGATTTATATTTGAGGATTTTGTCTTTAAGCCGCGTCGTGTTTTAAAGCTTCTTTTAATGCCGTTGCAAAAGTAGAAAAGTAGACTTGAGAGCAGCTTTAATAATATTTTTCTGTATCCTATTACATGGCTTTACTTTTATTATTTGACTCATGGCTGTAATTGCATAGAGCGAAGACTAAAATAGAATCTTTTTAATAATGCGCTTCTGTTTTAGTTAATTAAATAATAGAAGATAAGAGTTTCACCGTCATTCATTTTCTCTGTCTCAGCAGATATGTCATTAGTCATGATAATGATTTCTCTCTCTTAATGAATTTTTATAAAGAACTTCTTACGCGTATTATTTGTTCTAGTGAATTATTTGAATTACAGAAAATTCATTCAAAGTTTACGAATGTTTATGTGGGATTATACCCTTTTTCATCTTGTAATCAAAAGGTTATCGGATGAATTTAAACGTCCTCGCATATAGCTGGAGTCACAACACGCTGCATATCATCGAAAAAGTACGTGTTATACTGCAGGATGATAGGCAATTGAAGATGCCTGAGATAGCGGAAATTGTTGGGCTATTGAAAAAAAAAAACGATTCGGAATCCGTTGGATATGTCTTCTTCAATTGACCTATTTCCACAATGTCGATCAAAAATAGACGCTCGAAAGTTTTCGCAGCCATCCACCTACCTATTCAAATTAAGAGCCCTTGGTAAAATTAATATCAGACCGATGTCGGCTCGTCACAGACAACGCAGGCGCGACGACAATTTTTCCAAAGATTTCCGCGCGACGTTAACGGAGCAGCCACGAATTTTCGACGCTCCGCTATCGAGGCGACTAGCGGCTCCCCGCGCATAGCCCGCCTACCCTCGAACTGCCAGACCTCTGCCGAGTCGAGCGCGCGAGGCACTTTGTCGAAATTGCTATCGAGCTCGGATGCGGCGTTGCGCAGCGAGAGCGAAGTAATCAGATTCCCGGCGCCGAAGCGCGTCGTCGAGGACGCACGACGGCTGCGTATACGGTCGGGGCTCGCCAGCGCGCAATAACACAGCCGCCCTGCGAGGCTGCCGCCGACGATGTTACGCTCGGCGCGCGCGCGCGCTGTCTCGAAGGCGTTACAGCCCGCGGATGCACGAAGGCGCGGGTTCGCGCTAATGCCTCGCGATCGCGCACGGGCCGCGGAGCGGAGCCTCAGAGGGCATCGCGCAGCAGCGGTGGGGCGGGGGTGGGGGCACCGCGTAATTGGTCTCTCGCGCGCACATTCCAGGGATGCGGCCGGAGGCTGCGGGTGGCGGGAGCGTACGCGAAGATACATCGACGCCGCCTGCGACGAAGACTGGCGCTGCGCAATGTAATTTTCCATCGTCGACAAAATTAACGCGTTTCTTGTATTTTTATAATACGTTTCGTAAGGATTCGCGGCGAAGCTGCAGGAACTTTGTTTCTTTTATTTTTTTCGTCGCGAACTTCGCAACACTAGTCATTGTTTGGATACTATGTAAGTCGCAGTTGAAGCATCGTACATATAAATAATATTATAGAAGAATATGAAGCAGATAAATTGACTCTTATTTAGGAGAGGTCGAGAGAAGCGTTTGATCGTTTGAAATTGTCGAATATCCCATGCCATTTATCGATTTCGGTTCGATTACGATGTTTGCTCTTTGTCCGTGTAACTTTGTAACTTTAGCGTACAACGAGCTTTTACTGATAGAATGCATTATATAAAAATAAGAAAAGAATATAACATGCCAATTTATTCAGATAAATCAATTAAATTGCAAAAAGCTGGGCTAGTTTCACAGTAATGGTCGAAATTTATTTTGATAGATGCTTCGATGTCTAGCAATATTGTCAATGAAAATCCTTCTTTGACGCATCAATTAATTAACTTATTTTTCCAATTTAAAAACTCAATTTTGATGATTCAGTTTGTCACATAATACAATATATAAGTTTACAGATCAAAATAGATTTAATTATATTCTTAAAATACAATTGGTGTTACATGTAACTGTTGAATATAAGAAAAACAACTTCTCAACTGAATCACAGAAAAATGATTAAGCCTACTAAATATTAAAAATCCATTATCAATGCACATACAATATTATGGAATATGTGGCCAATGAAGAAAATAAAAAAGTTCAATAAATGTAGAATAGCAATAGCTGAAAATGTTTAAGAATTTAATTATCATTACTTCTCGCATCCATTCATCGTGGTGTACATTAATATCACGCACGCGTACCACTAAAGTCTGTCGTTTGCTAATACACCCATGCAGCCGTTGGCCCGAAACCGACGCAACGCCGTTAATATCAACTGTAGAATTTAAACGCGAACGACGTCGTTACGGAACTGGATTGACGGGTAAGTTCGCGTGTACACGCCGAGCTGCAACTTATACATAAGCACCCAATCATTGATTCGCGCGCGTAGGGTACTTTATGTACGCGACACTTACGGATAGCGAGCGCTCCGCCTCCGCACGCCTGCGGTTTGAGTGTGTCGTTTAACGCCCAGTGGGAGCTCGGTGTAACGGGCGCGAATTCATTCTCATCGCTCTCGGCCAATGCTTTACCTAGCAAACGGAGCGCGATAACGTCTGGAAAATGTATGGAGGATAGCGGAATTGATCGTCCGTTGTAATTTTTTCTTCTTTTTTTTTTTTGTCATCCACGACTTATTGGTATAGGAACGAATTTTGGGTTGGGCATTATCGATGCATTAGTGCAAGAAAGTACGATTTTTTTTGGCATTTTCCAATAGAAATATGTATTTTTTCAAATATAGAAGGAATGGTGAATATTTGTTTTTAATAAAAGCCCTACTTCTTTTTCGTCAGATTATTTATAGATCCTCTGAAAAATAATAATTTTGTAGAGTATACGCGCACATGAGATTTTAATTTTAACAATAAATCATTATCAATAAGTTGAGTATTAAACTTGATCTTATCAATTTATATTATTGTTATTGCTGTAAAAGATTGTATCAATAGTTGAAATTCAGAAAGAAAACTATTTAGGAAATTCTTTTAAATAATTCAGAAAAATTGAATTTCATAACGAATTTGTATGTAAATTTTGAGTTAAGACTAATAACAAAATATTTCATGATATTTTTTGTATTGGTTCATCCATAACGTATGTAAAAATTATATTTATGGTTAAATATTTATAGTTAATAAATACGTAAATAACTGACTCTAGTAATTGTTTACAAATGAAACAGATTTTATATGAATGCATTACAAGTTTTTGATCAATTATAATAGTACGCCATACGGAATAATGCCAAACTAGTATAAAGAATGATAAAATATTTCTATTAACATAATTCTAATTTATTCTTTCAATTAGTATTTACTTACAAAGTACATAAACAAATTGGCGACTATTTAAATTTTTTAAAACATTTCAAAGAAACCATATAAGACGTTATGAAATATTAAATTTCAAAATATTCTAAAATATACATATTTTTTCCAATAAATATCATATTGGGTTATGATTGTTTGAACTATAACTTAATTTTAGCATGTATTGGCAAAAGCACAGCAAGTTTAATTCTAAATTATAGATTCATATATATATTACATATAATTTTATATAATTTACATATTTTTATATAATTTATTGATTACTTATATTTTATATTAATTAACTATACGTTAATGTAAGTATTACAGTATTGAATTCATTCTGAGAATTCATTTGAGTCTTCTTGTTTATTCATATATTGAAAAAATTGCAAATTTTATATACAAATATATACAAAACATTTTTTTACATCTGCATCTTAAATAAAGTACTGATTTTATGATTCTTAAAACCAAATATTTATAGTAAATTTATAAAGCTAATCAAGCCTGGCGAGATTTGATGTGAAATTTTCTACGCGCCGCAGGCATATCTAAGCAGGAACAATAGCTTCGGTACGACCGCTACGTCAGCTTGACGAATAGAACGAGCAGCCACCTGTTTGGTAAATTCAGTATAGTCCTCCTTCCCCCACCCACCACCTCATCCACCCATCCATGCTTCGCTCGAGGTAATATCATTACTAGCTGGCAGCGTGCAACGCGTCCACGTAGAAACGTATATAGAGGCGCCTCGACTCTCTCACTTTCTCCGACTCTCTCATTCTCGCTCTCGCCCTTACCCTCCCACTGGAAACCCCCCTACCCGACCTACGTATACGGAATATCCGCGTGTAGTAAGCGCATTACCCTAAGGAGCTTATCCAATTGCCGACTAGAGCCATTACATACATTACGATTAAAGTCACCTAATGCTCCTCGGGGGCAGCTCGCGTCAAACACTGGAGGATTACCACCCCCCCCCCTATGCTGTCCCCCGCCACCATCGGAGTCACGCGGGTGAACCGTTTGGTTTTCTCGTCCACCTGGTCGATACACATCGATAATTTTCCGCGCGCGGGGACGGCCCGGCCGAGGATACTTTTTCTTGTTCAGGCTCCTCTGGTGTGCATAAATATAAGAGCCCCCCCCCCTCCCGCAGCTCGCGAGCATGTAAATCCGCGCTCGACGATTTGTATACCAGCGACCGTTCAATGTATATATATATGTAGGTTTATCGAAGGTTATACGCGCGGATTATGAATATATCTGCGGTTGTGGGTGGAGGACAGGGGGGGGGGCTATGCGAAGAAAGAAACAGAGAATAAAATATCGAGGGCGACACGTGAATTTGTACGCTCGATAATCTGAGTTCATCCATTATATATATATATATATATATATATATATATATATATATATATATATATATATAGGCGGGGTGAGGGGTAAAGGATTTCCACCGGCTCGCAATATAAGGATCGGCGCGGTATTATACGCGAGAAATGCACATTAAGGGATTATCCCACTTTGCACGCCCCGAAAAATGTACTGTTTATGGAAATTTTTTGGCTGTTTGTACCTATTACAGTATATGTGTTTATTAGGATCGATGAGGAAATTTGATGGGATTTATAAAAGTAGTTTTTCTTTTTTTAATTTATGTAATTTTTTATTCGCGAAAATATGAAACACTTATATAGCATCTAGAATAAAGGCTGTATTAGCTGTATTATTGGCTATTCTATGAACAATCGTCAAAGGTTAGATCAATGAAAAAATTTAATTCTCCCGCAATCGTGGTTATTCTATGAATTAGAATTAGCAATTCTATAATAGAAATATAGAGGCTAACTAAAATTAAATTTTATACGAGCTTTTCATGTTTAATAAAGAAAATGAAAAAATTTTCACATAATTTATTATAGAATCGGGGGCAGGTCCGAACATTTAATGAATGTGCAGTTACAATTTCGCTAATATACGTTTAGGCGTTTTGGAACAAGACACGATACATTACAATAGTAGAATTTGAGACCAGTGATCGAATAAAAAAAAAACACGTTCTCTACAACTCTAATCTCAAAAGCATGACTTTGTGATTTCGTAACTCTTCTGATGTAGAATGATCTTGTATTCTAATGCGACCATCTCGCTTCTTGTGATATTAAACTGTCTCACGAGCTAAAAATTTAATTGACACATGAGCGTCGAAATATACTAAAAGAAATTTGTAATTTCTTTTGCATTTGCGCTTCATTTGTTTTATTCATTTATCCATTTTAGATTTGTTTATATATATTAGATTATTAAATAAATTGTATTGTTTATATATATAGTAATGAACATATTCAACCTTCTGGAGAAATTAAACTTCGTTACTTCGTTAGCATTTTTATGCCATATATATGTAATACTTGGTAATCGAACTAAATGAAGAATTTTTTGATTTTATCTACAGACAATAATATTTAAATCGTAAGTCTAAGGAATAGTATCATCAGAAACCAGATTAACTTTAAATAAATTTTTCTATGATATGATGCTAATAGTAAATTTTTCTATATGTTTTTGATAAAGGCGGTATTTTTATTAATATTACGGCATCCTTCGCCACTCATTTATAATTCAGTGAAGTTGTAAAATTAAAATTGACAGATTGCATTTGGGGAGATGAGGGTAGAGGGACCAATCCCTGTGAGCGGGTTCGAAAGAGCAGAGCTATATTTCCCAAATAAATATAAAATCTTTACAATTTTTTTAATAATTATTTCATACTAATCGACTAATCTACAAAACTTAGTGGTTATAGCCTTCGTTATTGTTAAAATAAAAATAAAAATTACTAAACGAAAATTACACTTGGTTATTTAGTTGAATTTAAGTTTAATTTAAGTTTAATTTAAGTTACACATCTTGTCCGACTCGTATCGAAAAGCGTAAAAAAGAAAATTCAGACCCCACGTAGGTGCATACAACGCTGGCTGCATACGCTTCGCAATCATTAGAAAGGACCACGAGTTTTTATAGCGTTCTAATTTTCCATCCTTCTCCGTACTTTCGACTTTACCCCCAGAGCGGGTAAAGTAAAATTCCATTTCCTGATTGATGAAGAAAGGACCAATCTCTGTGTCGTTTTTATCTTCTGCCCCTGCAAAGAAAAGCGGCATCTCGTGCTCGCGAAACACCGATTGCAAATCGTATTTTATACTCTCCCAGTCGCGGGAAAGATAATTTACAGAGAAAAGCGTTAGGTGGTATCTTTTGGCTGAAGCACGGGCAAGAGCTTGTGCATTCTCGTAAAGTGGACGAAAAATTCCTTCAAGCAATCTAAAGAATAACCAAAGCTTTTTATTTTACGTTTTTGTTCACAATAAAATCAAATCCAAAGTTTATAAAATTGACATCTTTTAGTTACAATTTTTTCCCAGCTGTATAATAAAATTTCATGTACCAGTCGTTTTACAATGCACAATTATATTACAATATGTAATTCCTGATTTCCTCGAGCATATGCTTTCGGAGGGAGCATGCCATCAAGAATAGTGTTTCCAATGTGGGACGAAGGGTGATGGGAAGATAGACAAATAATTTTATAATGTTAAGCGGCTCTCGCACACGTTGCCCATTAAGGATTTGCGCGTGGAAGGACAAAAATGCTTCTATCTCTTTCTGGCCCTCTCCTAGAATGGAGACAAAATATACCGTATAGGATGTCCCCATCAGAAGTGCAAGTTCAAAGCTTCCACCTGTTCAAAACTCAGAGTAAACGACTTTCCTCGTCACTTGCCTTCTTCTCCCAGCCGCAAAGATTGAAATCGAAAATTTCATCTACACCGACCAACCGTAATCCCGTATAGTTGCACAGGGAGACACACGCACACACACACACATATATATATATAATTGATCCGTCGAAAGCGTGGAAACAAGCTCTCACGAATCTCGCCCGACCAGCAAAGACATATGTCCGGAAAGTTAAATAAAGTTACTTCTCTCGTCAACTCTCTCGTCTCTCTCTCTCTCTCTCTCTCTCTCTCTCTCTCTCTCTCTCTCTCCCTCTCTCTCGGGCTGACACTACTTTGCCATGCAACGATTCCACGGTGTGTGTGTGTGTGTGTGTGTTTATGTGTCCCCGTACCCGTTCCTATTCCTCCTCTTTCGAGAATCGACGGGAGAGCTCGCCAACGCGGAAGTTTACTTTGAGCGGAGGCAAAGGGAATAAAGGGCTTTTTCCCTCCACTCCTCCCTTCCTTTCTCTCTCTCTCTCTCTCTCTCTCTCTCTCTCTCTCTCTCTTCTTTCTCTCTTTCTCTCAGCGAGAGGCTAAATGTCGGAGCGAAGAGGAGGAAGGAGAAGTTGCATGTGTGCTCCTGTATACGTACCGGAAATCGAAAACCCATTCGTCCGATCTTTTCGAGATCTGTCTGGCGCGAGATCGAGCGAGCGAGCGCGCTAGCTTCCCAAAGAGTTGGGAGAATTTCTGTTTGAGGCGCTCGCGTGTCACACTTAAATCCAAGGGTGAGGCGGTGGGATCGAGGGAGCAAGCAGGCATTCCACTCGGCGGAATATACGCGTCGAAAAGAGACTGCAAGTCTTTCTCTTTTCGTTCCTATCTCTCACTCTCTCTCTCTCTCTCTCTCTCTCTCTCTCTCTCTCTGTCTCTATGTCTCTCTTTATTTTTCTCCTGCTCCCTCGTTCCCTCGATCTCAGAGCAGAGGCTGCAGGCGGAACTTTTGCGCATTCATACGGGTAGGTATAGGCGAATGAGGGATGGAGGTTGGCGGACGGGGGGGGGCAGGCGAATCAGAACTCGATTTCTTTAATGGCACTTTCATTTGACTGCGCGAATGCGCGCGCCGGTGTGCAAGCGCGCGGACAGTTGGGATTTTTCTTTTGCACCGAGCGACTTTCCTCGCTCTTTGCCAGGCATTGGGCGGCGAGAGAGAGGATGGGGGGAGGGGGAGGGGCGGGGAGACTTTGCCTATACCGCTCGTCGTTTTATCGTCGCTTGCGATTCACTGCGCACCCTTCCTTCGTCTCCTACCCCGTTTCTCGGCTCTGAATCCCGACTGGATCTTTTGTTTGAGTAATGACTATTGATATAGAGATTAAATTCGAGCGCCGCGTTAGCGCACGCGCACGTGTGTGTGTGTGTGTGTGTGTGTGTGTGTGTGTGTGTGTTCATGTGTGCGAGAGCGCGCGTTTAAATATCGCTGTGCTATACAGACACGATTATTGAATTATAGTAAGGAAGGAATGAAAGTTCGTAGGGCAGAAAGAAAGTTGTGCTGTTGAATTAGAATTTGCGGATTTCGCGTTCGATTATAACGATCCAGTAACGGGTGGAAGGGAAACGTCATAGGCACGGTAACTTAATTTAAAATTTTTATATGTTGCAGAATTTTTACATTTTTTAGAATTATGTCGAAATTCAATCAGTTCTCATTTACTGCATAATTTAACTGAATTGTTTGGTTTGCATGTTATCTACAATGTTCTAATGTGAATTATTAAGAGAAACGATACATATATTAATTAAATAAATTAAAAATATATTAATTAAACTTTCTGATATACTAGGGAATTCATGCCGCATGGGAACTTGTGGATGTGGAAGAAAAATATTTGGTCCACATTGACTGTTATAAAACAATTTCGACCTGTCCGCGATTATTATCATATTAAAATTACAGATAAATGAATTCGAAGTTTGTCATAATTGCTGTAGTCCGACGATGAGCAAGCAGTGTGCAGTCGCGTGCATACGCATAAGGACTACAATCTTGAATTCAATATGATTTTTTTGTACGATATCGCTCATAAGATGTATAGTGTCTTATATAAGTGCGGTAGAATTAATTTAAGTATTAATAAGAAGACAAAATTAATTTAATAATCGAAATATATTATTATTATTCTCAGAAAATTACTTACATAATATCTGTCATTTTCACTTGGTAATTTAATATGTAAATATAGTACGAGCAAATATATTGTAATATTAAAATATGTCTCAGCGCATATGCGGGAAGGTAATGCTTATTGCTTTTTCCATACCATTATGAAGATAAATATTTGTCGTATGTCCATTTTTAGATTCTAATCTGTTTACGGTACTTCAGAAAACCATGTGATTTATCAAGCCTTATCGTACATGATAAATCAGGCGATTTTTTTTATCTAGAGCTTTAGCACTGTGCTTGTCGGAAAATGAGTAAGTAGTAACTCGTTTGTAATATTGTCAACGGAAAATATATAAATAAAAAGCAGTATCCAATTATTAGATATGACGTAGATATGAAGACAAGACTTGATTTGTGCAAACTATCGCTTTTCCAATTTAATCAATAATGTACAATCTATTTTCTAGAAACAAATCACAAATACTAGGATCTTTAATTTAATAATTGATGATATTTTACGAAATTGTGTAACTATTATTGTTTGTGAAACGCACGCAACTATTATTGCATCATTTGAAGTTCTTTTATTATATTACACTGAGAATGAACAGTGTTGCATTCAAAGTTTCGACATCAATAAAAAATATACAATACCATTTCACAAGTTTCTACAATGTTATTTTATTCTTTTATAAGTAACCTAATTTCCGTATTACTTCTGTTTAATTTTATGATTATGGTACGTATTACTAGAATTGTAATCACTGCAACCTCGACAATTTATAAATTAATTATTCATCTGATATTTGAATAATGTGCGTAATCTCTTTAATTATCTGCTATAATTTCAAGGGAAAAATTAGTTGATTAAATATTAGAATTTTGTAATTGTAGATTTAAATGTATTTCTCGGTGATAAATAGTCTAAATTTCTAGCAATATATTCCTCGTCTGTTCGAGATGTCGAGGGAAAACCTTATATTAGCAAGCCAGCCGTTTTTACAAAAGCTTTAGAGGCCGATTAGCTCATGAAACTTAAAATCATTATAGAATATATATCTTATTTTTATTGCAAGAAATTGAGTACTTTGATAAAGTGTTAATCTCTATTTAATGTGCTCTGGAAGAATCTCTAATATTCAAAATAAAATAATTAAAATATTCTAAAGTAATAATATTTAACTACATCATTAACTTTGAATCATGGTCTTTTTTAATTATGCTTGAACTATGCTTGAAAATATGGAACATTTCCCATTGCAGTTTCAAAAATATATTGCCACCTTAAAACTTCATAAAAATGCTTTGACAATCTTGCGATCTAAGAGGCTGTAATAACAAATTAAATAATAAAATCAAAAACTTTGGAGCATTCGATTGGATTCAAATTATAACGATATGTAAAGTTCAAGATGACGTAACATCATGTTCTAGAATATTGAAATTTTAAACTGTAGAAACACCGTTGAATGGTATGTACTCTTTAACATGTAATTTCGAAATTCAGAATGAATGAAGTAAGTCAATTTTAATAATTAATATGGTTTTCTTAGAACTTTTTTCTTAGTAGTTTAATTTTGTGCTTTGCTTATAAATAGTTTTTACAGCAGTATAAATTTGAGCATTACGAGATATATAATTAATATGTTGTAATTATATCAATTTATAATGCCTTTTTTGTTATAATATATTGGTTATTTATCGATTGAAAGTAAAAAGAGTTTCATTTTCGAAATCTTTACTTAATATGAACATATGTACACTGTTATTATATTTACAAGGTACACTTGCGACGCCGACTCAGAGCGAAACTAACTCACAAGTAGTGCGGAATGATTTACCGAGTCGTCTAGTGACGTATATGCCTTAAAAAATCTAGAGGATGCAAGCTCTGCTAAAGTATATAATTTATACACATCCAACAATATTATTTCATGCAAGAAAGTCTCCAATTCCTAGCATGCTAAAGAAATAATGAGATGAAAAAAAATATCAGAATTTAATTCAAGAAATATTTTTACGACCGACGACGGGCATTTTATATATACTGGCATATTACGTACTGATGATTCTGCAGAGCAGAGAAATCGTGGCGCCTCTATGTACCGATGCAATTGACTCGTTTTACTGATTCTGGATCCGGACCCTTCATTGATAATAACAATCGTCAATATCAACGGCCAGCTGACCTTACGTTCAGCTTTGCCGCATGAGGACCTTCAACTTGACTAGCAAAATCCGTTTCGTAACTACTTTTGCTACTTCTCTTGTAAGTGGCTCTCAAAGGCTCATCAGCTTTTTATTCTGAATTTTGCAGGTTGCGATGGATTGCGTGCTGCGTCCATCTTTAGAAGAATCGATACCCTTTAGACACGGATTCTTCGTAGAGTAACAATACGAACGATCTTCACAGCAAAACTCTTTGTTTTCATGCATAATGTGCATCAATATCCTTATACAAATAATAAAATGTTTAATAGACAGGAGAGGAGTTATTTTCTTGCGAATAATATCATCAAGATCTATGCTATTAACCGAATAAAATGTACTCTTTCTTTAATTTAAATACTCATGTTTGAATTGCATTGCACGTAGTTTGCCTAAATTAAAAATTAAATCATATATCAGAGATGTACGAAAATACTTGCTATTTCCATGAAAATTTAATAGCATTTAAGAATTGATAAATGAAAAAAATTTTCGTTAAATTTTCTTTAAAAAAAATTATTGCATTTTCAACAGCCTTTAAGCTTTCGTTTATCTCAATCTTAATATTATAGTATTATAATAACGACTTTAACTGTAGAGGAAAGCCGTAAACTTGATTGACATCCTACAACAGAATTTATATTTTCAAGAAATCGTAGTTTTTAGATATATCGTCAAAGCATTTTTTTTTGTTGCGAAATCACAACTCTCTTCCCAGCCATCGGTTTCGCAGTCGTATAACAAGCGCAGTCTAGGCGACCGCGACCACCTCTTAATTTACCTACGGTTTTCCGGCAACCCTCCTCCTTGTCTCGCGATGGTGACCCCTGGGGCCAAGTTATTGCCACTTCCGATGCTGCCTTACATAAGTTTCCTTTATTTTCCGAGCGACTTATATATATATATATATTATGCGCACTATGTATATAGATAACTCCCGACAAAGGCGTATATAGCCGCAGCTTACAAGCGCCGTACAAAGAACGGAGAGCGGTGGGAGGTGAGGAAAGCAAGCTGGAGGGGGGCGGGCACTCGCTTAAGTTTAAAATGCAATTTCTCGGTGAAAAAGGAGGGTAGGCGAAAAAGGGAGCGTGTGACGTTGAGAAAGAAAGCGCAAGGGATACAGATTGAGAGAGAGAGAGAGAGAGCGAGAGAGAGAGAGAGAGCAGTGAGCGCGCAAAAGAGTGAGTGACAATCTGCCGTTGACGAGAAGGCTGGCGGTAGCAGCGGCGGCAACGTCGGCCAAAAGGATATCTTTATGGAAAGAGAAGGGCGGAGGAGGGCGGAAGGGAGTCGAGGCAAACAGATTAAGAGCTCGCTGCCAGCTGATATTTTCATGTTTGAGTGCCGGGAAATTGCTGAAAGGGCTGTCTCCTCCCTCGTCCCCATCCACCCAATTCCTTTCTTTCCCTTTTCTTCCGCACTTTGGCAGTTTGCGATAGAAAAAGGAGTATATATATATATATATATATATATATATATATATATATATATATATGCACGCGCGTATGCGAGAAATTTCTTTCGGTCAAAAGAGCTCCTGTGAAGGCGAGCCTGTCGTTACATCGTCAGCGAGTTTGCTTGTAAGCCACGCGCGGTCGTGGACTCGGGGCGGGGAGGGGAAGGTCAGGATTTGTCGTAAACTTTTTCTGGTACACAGAGGCTACTCAGAGAGAGGATTTTGAAAATATTCGCTGATGCGCGCCGTTAAACAAAATGGATATTAAATATTGTACTTGTACTTTATAATTAAGTAGGAGTTATATGTGAATAGTGAGATTAAATATTTAATTATTCAGAGGATTAAGTTTATTCGATTAATTGAAATTTAGTTTTATTTTATTGATCACAGTTTGGAATAATCAGTAATTAATATTAGACAAACTAATTTATTATAAATAATTGAAAATAATTTTGGAAATATTTCTGAGAAACTTATGTGTGAATTTCATAGGTAGAGTTCGCGATGATTCGATCGTGAGAGCGAAAGTCTAGTAATTGGGTGGTCCATGTCCCGGTTTCCGATTGATCCAAGCACCGTTGTAACAACTTACATGTGCTTTACTCACAAAAATATCGAAGATCACTGTCACTGATTACGCCCTGTAGTTGGGCACAATAATAGAGGGGTATTAAATAAAGTAAAAAAAAAAATGCCATTGATAATATTCGCAAGCTGAAAAGGTTATAGAAAGAAATGGATTTGTAAAATAAAAATTTTCACAAAAACAGAGTTATTCTTAATGTGGATTTTTTTAGTTAAAATCATAAAGAAGGAGTAGCTGGCCAAAGAAACCTAGAAAATAAAGAGCGAGTGCATTTCGGCTGACATAAACATCAATCTAATTCCAAGGAATTAAAGCAAGGTAACATCACGTATCTCATCCGAGACGTTTCCTGCAATTGTCGAATTTGGAGAGCTTCTATGGGAAGAGCGAAAGAATAAAGGAAATCCAAACACGTACGAAAGTGTAAGAATGGCGAGAAAGGATCAAAGAAGCTCGCTCGCACACTCACCGCCGCCGCACGATGCGCGCGCGGAGATGAAACAGAGCCGGGTCGAATTAACGATCTTGACAGGGAGGAGGTGGGGTAGGGGGAACAAGTTTAGTTGTTAAAAGAAAAGGAAGAAAAAAAGAGGGGAAAAATCGAGAAAAGATGAGTAAGAGATTAGAGGATGCAGCGGAATGAAAGGAAGGGTGGGTGGTAGGGAGGGAGATGGGCTGGAATATAAAGGCGTCGACGGCTGCACGTGAGCAGGAGCGAGGGCGAAAAGGCCAACGTGATGGAGTGAAGTAAAGCTCGCGAATGCTGCGCACCGACATTTCTCTTGCTCTATCTAACACCTGTTCTGTCTTTCTCGCGCCCTCGCTGTAATTCATCGGACGTTACCTCGATCCGAAATCTCTCTCACGCTTTCTCTCCTTTATTATCTTCCGACACCTTATTTCTCTCTCTCTCTCTCTCTCTCTCTCTCTCTCTCTCTGTCTATTTGAGACTCTATCATTTCTGCCTCCATTTGCAACTAAGCTTTTATTGTCTAAAATGAAGAATAAGCAAGCTTAACAGAATGACGTAAAATTAATTTAGCTTGAAATGATTCAGAAGGATTATGCTTTCGTTTTATCTTTCCGAGAGTAAATAAACTTTTTCGAATAGGAAAATCTTCTCTTCGTTATAATTGTTATCAGTTAATAAAAAAAAAAATCCTAATCGAACCGATTTCGAGCATTGCGCTCGGTAAGAGACTCCATCGACAATTCCCTAGCGCGCGTAAGAGAAGGATATGCTCAACCTCTCACCCATCGATCCGGCGTGGATCAAGTTAGAAGAAAGAATGTAGGTGAGCGCTTCCATGCCTGTGTGCGTATATCGCCGTTCGCCGAGGCATCTTCCGTTCGTTCTCGGGTTCAATCAAGCTTTATACACACACGTATACACGCGCGCATGTGCATGTGCGTATACACACGCGAGCAACAAACCGACTGCGCCGTTAATTGGATCCTGCCCGGCTGTGTGGGTGAGGGGAGGGGGGTGTGGGAAGACGGGTTGCCCGTCGTGTTTTCCCTCACGTAATAGACGAGAATTATCCGCTGGGCGAGTAACAAGCGCCGCGCCCGCGCGGATGTTATCGCGAGTCGAAGGCATTTGTCCAAAAACGAATTGATCGACGGTTAATTCGGAGCGCGTGCCCGGGACTTGGATATTTAAGCGGGCAAGTGGCCGGCCCCTCGTCGTTTCTGCCACGGTGTACGTTCCTATCTGTACAATGCTATAGTAATCTAAGGTTCTCAAAGAACCTTATAGCATAGTTAATAGAGTATTTCCTCTGTCATTTCCTCTACTAATTGTTACACATTAGAATATTTGCCGCATCTTATTAAATCGTTATTTCGAAAATGGTGCGTTGCTATAACGTGCGACCGCTCGAACATAAAATTCTATCCGTCTGAATTATAATTAACAGAGTTGCACATACAACCGAACCTTCAATAGATTAGTATGATTTTCCCATCTATACTGCAAATAAACTTTGTCCAATGTGATTATTACAATCAATATTCAATCAGAGCTGTTACTTCGAGATGCATGCTTATATGAATAAATTTGGAAATTAGAGGAACGATACATTGTTTATGGTGAAGCAACGACTCAACGAAAACTGTATCCTTTTGTGCATTTGCACATATGTCCAAATAAATCTCGCATTCATAATAATAATCACGGAAACTTTTCCTTTTACCCTCAGGCTTGTTCGTTGATATCCATAATGTTCTACATGTATCTTATACTTCTCGAACAATCCGTCACGTGGAATCTTTGGCTCGACAACCGGATAATTTTTATATTCGAATCATCGTCAGATTTCCAATCTTTTATAATTAATTTGTTTCCAGATAAATGCCCAATTGACGTCTACAATTAAAACTTACTCTTCGATAAGATTGCACGCGAATTTCGTACTGCCCGGATCAGCTCGAGAACAAATTGAACATATAGCTCGCTCGAGTCGCCTCCGCACGATCTCCCATTTCTAATCACCGCGGCCTCGTGCAGCAGCGGTGAGATTTTTCGCAAACCCGCGCACTTTAACGGCCTTTGTATACACACACTTTACGACGGCCCATTCTCTTCACTTATACGCCCGCCCGCTTCTTTAAAAGCCCGCCCTCCCCACCGAGCACCAACCCCCCCCCCCTTGGCAAAGGTAAGACGGCAGAGGTACATCGGCCAAACGAGCGCGCTCATCACCGGCGGCGAGCGCGCCGAGAGGAATCGAGGATTCCCAGCTTTATACGATCGCCTCCAATCTCTCTCTCTCGGCTGTCCGGCTTCTCTTTCTCTCTCTCTCTCTCCCTCCCTCGCACTTCTCTCGAAGAAGCGAGGAGGGCGAGGAGAAAAAAGCCCTTAACGCCCGGTCTGATATCCGACGCGTTCTTACTCGCCTCGGTCGAGCGCTGGATGGGGGTTGGACGGGAGCGCGAGGAGCACGTAGAACGGAGGCGAGCCACGGTTACGGCTTGTTCACACGCCCGTATATACCGGTGCGGCGCCCGTTTATACGAGCGTCCCGGCAATGAGAAATGAAGGGCCCTCCTTCCAAGGCACTCCCCCCCCCCCCGCCATCCCCCACCGCCGCTGTCGGTAGCCCCTGAATGAACGATACAGTGGACCGTACAGCCAGCCCCGCCGCCCATCCTTCCCGCTCGCGGAGCTCTCTCCCTTTGGAAATGAGATGTGGCATCGAATCCTCGGCCCGCGATACCTTTATCGCCCCTCGTATAAAACTATTTCCCGGTTCCTGACGCCTGTATCGCTTGCTCTGCTATCCCGGCTGCGCGCGAGCCTGCGACAAAGTGCAAAAAATAACAACAATTAATAATAAATAATAATAATAGGGCGTACAATGAACTGTTGAGAAATACTCCATAGTTTTACATTCGTTGAGATACACTTTTATCGTTCATTAAAATTTCTAGGTTTCGCTTTGGTTTATTACGAAATTTACGTAACGCGTATTCTATATATTCTAATACGTAGTTTACGGCGCGAGTTTAAGTGGCGTGTTAAACCGGGGATATGCAAATTCCTCAAGCTGCCACGCAGATTTTAATTAAAAATTATTTAAAAATTGCATATTAAAGTTTATTTAAAAATTGTTTTGAAAAAATAAATATGATAAAATTGAAATTCCGTTATCGTCGCTCGTTATCCACATAAAAAAAAATTAATTAAATGATATTACGTCATTTTTACCGCTACTTTAATTTGACGTTGCAAACATTTGTTTTGGAAGTTACATGAAAATATAATTTTCATTAAAGTAAAATACTCTTTTTGAGCTCTGCTTTTCTTTTTAACCTTGATTTTTGCTATGATTTCATTGTTTATTACGGAAAAGAAATAAAATTATAAATCATGAATCTGTATGATATTACATATCGCATGGAACAGTATGTCTGCTACTAAATAACAAGCATTTATAAAAGCAAAAACTTTCATCACCTTTTAAAACGAGGAAAGCCCTCTTTCTAGCAACTAGTTTACTTGTGTTTGAAACATTTAAAATTCGAAGAAATAACAGTTTTACGCATACCTCTTACTATATAAATGCCGCATCTTAAAATATAATTTATTCATCAAGAAAGTTTTCTGGAACTTTGAGAGATTTTACTCTCGTAATATTTCCGTAGAGTTGTTCAATTTATTAAAATATTACTTGAGAATGTTTTTATTAAAACTCTAAGAACGTACTTTGCAAAGATTATCCGAAGAGATGATGATAGCATGATGATAGCATTCACTATAGTTTCTATATTATTTCAATAATATTTCTTAAAAATTTAATTTTGTAAACTAACCGACAAACTTCGTTAAAACAGAAAAATATTCAGTAACTTGCGTGAAGTATGTCCGTCGACTAATTTCAAATATTCTACAGAATTACATATTTTTAAAAGTTCTCGTAAAGTTGGAAAGTCTTGGAAAACTAGAAGGTAATGTATTTAGTAAGTAATAAATAATCTGTTGAAAATACTGTTATTCTATTATTATATAGAAATACTAACGAATTCAACAACATAATAATTCATCCCATTATACATATATTACAAATTGAATAATAACCCAGATTAAAACATTAAAAATATATATAAAAAAAATAATTAAGAATAACAATTTAATGTTCTTTGAAATATTAAAATAAGCCTAACGTTAAGTTATTTTCATAATCGAGTTTATTCGACCAAACTATTAATTAATTCATAATAATGATGAATGGAATGTCTTGTATAAATTATGATATTAACATAATAGAATTATCTTTAAAGAATAGCACAAGACAAATTGGATTATTAAATATGAAATTTTGACTGTCGAATTATACTCATATATTGGTATTAATTTTTAAAAAAATTACTCAGAAACACGAATTATTAAATTTACAAATAAATTTGTTATAAATTATTTTAATCTTGAAAAGGACTATAAGGGAATTCATGCATGGTTAAATATTGGCTTATATATATATATATATATATATATATATATATATATATATATATATATATTTAAACTTTTGTTATATTTTAAAGAAAATTTTATTATTATCAAATTATTAATTATCCTAAATTAATTATTAATATGCTACAAGAATTCATAGAAAAATGGTATTTAAATGACATTTGCGCAGGACTATCTCTATCTTTCTCGCTCTCTCTTTGTCCCTCTCTCTTTATCTCTTTCTCTCTCTCACTCTCTCTCTCTCTCTCTCTCTTTCTCTTTCTCTCGTTCTCTCCAATAAAATCTCCTATGTAAGCGCAAAGGAGGACGCATACAAAATATACCGACCGAGCGAACACCTGCACTTAGGGAGTTAGTGCGGAAACGTTGACTACGCCAACGGCGGCGACGACGACGACGACGACGGCGACGGCGATGTCGACGATGACGTCGAACGCGGCTCTTCCATCTCCCAGTTCATAATTAATTTAATAAAGCAATTAATCGAGTGGCTGCCTAGCCATGCGCGCGAGCGGCACCGCGAAAATTTATGAGACGCCACGCCCCTCCCCCCTACCCTCTCTGTCTGTCGTCCGTCATTATTATATCGACGCTCCGTGGCGCGGCGTTATCGTTGCCGGGGCAGATACCAAGGAGAAGATGCCTTTTGCCTAGGCGCGTCGCGCGCGCGACGACGGATTGTAGGTCGGGTAGGCGTAAGAGCCAGTAGGAGCGCCTGGATTATGCAGGCCATACTTACCTCGCGCTCCTAGCGGCTGCATAGGCCATGATATCGTCTGTCTTCTACACACACACACACACACACACACACACGCGCGCACGCGCGCACGCACACACATACACATCTGGTTTATAATTGCATCGGCGTATTGAATGCAGCGTTAAGGGCGTATTATAGGTACCGTCGGAATTTATTAGCGGCCCTCTACTTACGCAGGCGTACGCTATCTTCGACGTCTTAATAGCGGAATATAGTCGTTTTGGGGCGCCCCGTGAATTCGGAAGTTTATTGAGTTGGAAGCGTCGAGATGAAACGTTATTCGGATCTGCGATAGAGGCCTTGTAATATGAGACATTTTAACCAGCCAATGTTTGAGACCGAGCCAAACTTCATTGTAATTTTACTTTTGGACAAAATAATTTTTGGCTCCTGTCAGATAAAATCGAGATAGATTAAGATCTGTTGAAGCACTTAGATATTGTGAATTATTAGATTTTTACTCGTATACCACTTATTATCTTTAAATTATCTTTTTAAAAAATAAAGGATTTGTTTCTTTTAGGATATACCTTAATTCGATGTGGAATTATTTAATAATTTTTACTATCAATTGTTTTGCAATAATTACAGAGTAACACTAAAGCAATAGGAGTCATTCAAAGAGTAACGAATGCTCAGATTTGACCAAATTTCGGTAATTAATAGTAAGAAACTCTTTCAGCATAGGCAATTAATTTCTATTATTATCAAAAAATCTTGGAAATCATGTGAAGCACCCAAACTTCTCATCATTGAAATCAATTAAAAAATCAAGCTCCCATACGATGCAAATCTTAAAGAGATAGAGATTGAACTTCTGAAATCGAGAGCGATCCGATTCTCTATGCTATCTCGATTTAAAATTTAGACTTTTAAATTTTAGAACAGTATACAGTCAATATTATTCGTATGCCAATTATTTAAATTGAGCCGCTAGAACTCCATTCAAGTAATGATTGTCATCAATGTTAATTGATTTCCCTAAAAATCAATATCGAAACTAACGCTACCAGTGATGTAATATATCACGTAAAGTTGTCATATTCTTCGATAATACAAAGTGAGAAAAAAATAACACTTTTGGTTTTTATTACCCAAAATAATATCTATTTATTCATGAATATCAAGTTTGTGCCTTTCAAAGTGGCCTTCTCTGATATATAATGCAATTGTGCCAACGCTTTATCGAATCTTCAAAGCACTTTTTAAATTTACTTTTCAGAATTACTACATCTTAATCCAAACGTCGCGTATTTTCAAGCAGAGAATTGATTCTTAATTTTAACCGTATATCCATAAATCCAGGATTCATCACCTATTCTAATTCTCTGAAGCAACATACCTTTCCATCCTGTCGATTCAATAGCGGATCGCTTTTGGCTATCCATTTAAAATAATCACGGAAGAAGAATCCCTACTCGACTAAAACTGATATAGAGTATATGATATGGTAAATTATTTTTTATTTGTATATTCGTCATTTTTACTCTTGTATAGTTGTAATCAACAAACTTGACAAAATCATTTGTACTATTTTATTTACTATTTCAGAAAATAATTTGTATCATAATTTAGTTATAAAAATTATTTATCTTTCAAGATATTGGACTTCAGTCTCAGATTGTATGACCAGTCTAGCAGCACGTATTGTATTAGATTTCCTATTGTGTATTACTTTGTCAATAAACGATAAGTAGCCCAAGACATTGGTATAAATGCCCGGTAATGTATGCTCAAGGCATCCAGCGGGGCCACTAGTAAATACTCCGAGTAGAATTTTACCATTGTAGACAAGTGGACTTCCGCTGTCACCCTGTTAAAGTAAAATTTTAATGAGATATATAAAAGTTTTATGTAAATGACATTTAGTACAAATAGTTTTACCAGACAACAACCTTCGTGGTCCGGCGGATTACGCTGTTTTACTCTGGCACATATAATAGAATTAAAAACAGTTTCCTCATACAATTGAGTACAGTCTTGAATAGACATGATATCTACTTGAGCATAACGTAATATTCTCTCAGAATTTATAGTTAAAATAACATTGCCATATTCGTCTGATATCATTTTCAAATAGCTGACTCCATAACCTGCTATGATCGCAGTTAGATGTGACATAGAAAAATTCTCATCAGGTAGTTTCAAATAATTGGTAGAATTCAATAATGATGCATGTTTTACCTATAATAACAATAATATTTTATCGTAAAAAATCGAAATAAAAATAATATTATTGCTTGGAATTTATTTTGTGAAAATAGAAATATATTTTAAGTTTTCTATATTGATCCTTTTGGTATTATTGCTATCTAGTAAATAATTGAAAATAGATGGACTATATTTAAGAAAAATTTTAATAAAATTCTATAATTTAGTTGCTGGATTAAAAAAAAAAAAAAGAATAAATTTGTAAGGAAAAAAGTTCTAATGACTTACTTCATGGAAATACGTAGTTATTTCTTTATTATCGATCGAAGCTTGATCAATCGTTATAAGCGGTAGAATAAGCAGTAAAATACACTTTAACGCGAGTAAATTCGGCCGACTTCAATTGACGAGAATTAAGAATTCAAATTTTTTCCGTAGAACTTTTGTTTGACATAATCTAAACTACATTTCCGGTAAGTTAAAACGAATGTAACCGAATAAATTTTTACAGACAAAATATGCGGAATTCTTTACGAAATTTTTCAGTTCGGCTTATATGACGTATTCTTCAAATAGCTAAACATAGAAGTACGTTGGTATTAATAAATAAACATCGTATGTAAAAGTAATATGCATTTTGGGAACTTAAATTATACGTTTTTTGATTGGCTGATGAACATAATGGATACATGATTTGCAACATTCTACAATCCATATTACTTTAATATACAGCATGGACTGATCAATAGGAAATACCATTGTATATACTTATTTCTTGGAGATTTCGTTAAAATATTACAAACAATGAATTTAGTGTTGTTACTGATATTCTGCATCAGAAGATTAAAACATAATCAGAAAGTTAAAACATAAGTAGAAGCTTTTTATAACTCAATACGTGAAGTTTAATAATATTGACAAAACTAATAATATACGTAAAAGCAAAGCTTACGCAAACATAAAAGTAAATTAAAATATTACCTTAAGTACACATATATCACCTTCCTTACGATATCCCGGTTGATCAATTATATCCGCTTGATAATCTGTGCTAAAAAATACTTTTATGACCTGATGTCTATTACTCGAATCTTCTAGATTAAGGACATCAAGCCCTGTGACAACGCTGATTGATTTATTTAGAACTCTGCCATTTGTGTCGTCCACTATGCAGTGGGCAGCTGATACTATATGATGGGAACTAATAATACCACCCCCACATACCGGAAGATTAGAAACTTGTACAGAAACTTGATACTTGAACTGACCTTCAGCTGCTATATCACCACCAACAATTTCTTCTGTTTTTAAACTTATCGCTGTAAGTTGTCGTAACTGTCAGTATTTAGAATCGATTAGGAAAGAAATTATAAAAATTCAATAAAAAATATCATGATTTAATTGAAATATGTTTCGCGCAGATTGACTTTTCTGATTCGTAAAATTTTCAATCGTTTATCTGCACTGTGGAATATAAATTCGCACATATGTATTACAAATTTCACAATAAATAAGACATTTACCTTTTTTTAATATAATGCTTATTTTGATAATTATAAGGAACACTAACGGGACATTCTTCATATTAAAATATCTTCAACAGTATTTTCGAATAATTTTTCTTGTATGTACATTTTTTTTATAATACAACTGCCTTAGTTGTAGTTTTTCAATTGAAATATTGATATATATGTTATCTATCATATATACATATATATTTCTCCATTATCAATAGTAGTACATCGAAATTTTTATTTTACGTTTTTTTTTGCGTATTTATCGGACCATAAAAAATCTAACAATGTAATACCAAAAATGAGCATACAATACGTTGAACTAGGTTCGACAATATACTCAGTGTCTTATTATTAATTACACTAGTTTTTTTTTTAACTTATTATTTAATCAAGTATACTTGTTATTAATTTAGTTAATCTTTCATCTTTTATTTTAGCTAATATACTATATTATGAAGACTGTAAGAACGATACAAATATTAATTAATTTAATTCAGAACAGTCGACATAAGTACAATCTTTAATTCTATTTTATTTTTCACGAAAATTTTGTATCATGTTATTTGTATCAAATGATTCTGCCCTACTGCTACTTTAAAAGCACTAGTAATTTTTATAATTTAATATTCAGACTCATAATTCAGAGCTTTTAAGTTACAGTAATGCTTCTGATACAGAATATATTCTGATAACAATCGATAACATCGACTTTGAATATAGGTTTTTTTCTGATTTACAGATTTACTACTTTACGAGTATGAACTGAACGAAACATAGAACTTAGTTTGAAGTTTTTCGAAAGGATAGAAAGGGATGTGAAATGTACAAGTATTTTATTACGGATTATATTGGCAACAGTCAACAATATTAGAAAAGGAATTAAAAGGTTTGTATTAAAGTATGTCGCATTTATTTCATAAAATAAAAGAACAGGAAACAATGAATTAAAACATTAGAAAACTTATTTCTAAAGAAAAGAAATTAATTTATAAATAAACAAATTAATTGTTTGAAATAAATAAATACACAAATTAAGAATTGTTCTAATGATTAATGTGAAATCGAATACTCGGCATGTCCATCCCATGTCCATCGGGGACGTCGCGGGCACGACGCGCGGTTAGATGTGAACGCGCTGAATTTAATTACTACGTAAATTTAATTAATATCTATATTCTTTTACCTTCTGGCTGCATCGGGATATTTTGCAGGAAAAAATACTCGGTGGTAGATTGAGCGACCGAGGGACTAGGTAGATTGAGCCGGAGATTCGAGTAGTAATGAAACAATGTAACTCCTCATTAGTTGATGATATCAGAAAGTAACTAACAATGAGAATGAAATATTTGAGGTATAAACAGCTTAAAGCAGTACTGAACTTTTATGAAATAAACTCATTGAATTTTATTTCGAGATATTCAATTTCATATTTAGCTCTAGAAATGTATGTAAAATGGATGCATTGCAAGACAAACAACTTAACGTGAAATTTTCTAGTTGTTACAACTTATTTTCAATAATTAATTTTTATCTATTATTGAAATTTATTGAAGTAAAATTTTCATGCTCAAGATTACATATGCAAAAAATCTCTTTTTCCGAATTAAACAAGTGCACATTGAGTTATGAAAAAATTGAATCTATCTGGGAAGACTACCGTACTGTTAACCAAGATAATACTGTTGGCTAGTGGAAATAAGGTAGATAATCATTCCAGCCGTGCCTAAAGTTGATGCTCTTATGTAATGATTACGGTTTTGAAATAATCGTTTAAATTAAAATACCTATATATTGATGAATATTTATATAAAAAGAGCAACGCGAAGATGTGTATTGATGATTCAATTAATGTGATTAATGATTCACACTACTTTTAAAGCTCGTGTAAAAATTAACGATGTACTTTGAACAGGTAAAAATGTAGTGTAATACAGTCTATTTTGGTGGAAACATGTAGAAAAGTGTTAATTATCTAGAATTAGCTGCAGAAAAATGAATCATGAAACAAAATTTGACACAAGATGAGGCTATTCATCAATAATTGAAAGTTTTGATTAATTAATATAGAATATATAATAGCATTTGCTGCGCGCAAATATTTGTTGGATGGAGTATTGTACCCGTGAAAAACCGCGTTCTCTTCTTCTAAGTAGTTTTGATATTTCTAAATCTAGACGATTACATATATTCTTAAAAAATAGGAATCAATGTAATTATTGAGTTTTTTGTTTTCTACACATGGTATATTTGCTGCTTAAATTTCCACATAACGCCAGGTAGTTGGAGATGGTACTTGCAACTTATAAACACGCATATCATCTGTTATAATATCATTCGCGGCATTGCGAATGAAAGAGGCGTAAACGGAAGCTCTTGCGTAAACTGCTGACCTTACGCTTTCATCGCAATTTGTGGGACCAGCCACTAATATTGCAATCAAAATATTGCCATTGTAAACGAGTGGACTACCACTGTCGCCCTAAAGAAGAAAAGCTTTTATTTAATACGAAATGGAAGCAACTTTTCGTAATTTCAATATTGACACTCTGTCATAAATTAATTTACCATGCAGACTCCTTCAGGACTTTCGGGATCACGTTGTATGGTTCGGGCACACATATTAGTCGTAGGAACTATTTCTTCGTACATTCTATTACAGTCCTCGTGGGATAGAATTTTAGCTTCCGCAAATCTTAATTTTTTATCAGTATTACCAATTATCCTTACACGACAAGTGCCATTATTGCTTTGCACAATATTTATCGACGAAGCCCCGTAACCAGTTATAATTACATTTGTATCCAATTGCGAAAAGAAATAGTCAGATATTTGCAATGCAGTAAACATCAGATTATATGTAGATGCTAATCCACGTACTAGCTAACAATCAAATTTATGTAAATCCATAGAATAATCGTATTAAATCTTTTAATATAGATTGTATTTGATATATTTTTGATGTTACATTAAATTGAATTAAATTAAAAGTATATTTCTCTATCATCGAATAAACTTATGTAACACATAAGGAATTCAAAAACCCAATTGACTTACCTTAAGTACAACTATGTCCGCCTCTGATTGATATGCCGTTTTACCCAACTGGTAAGCTTTAAGAAAATATACTTTGACAACATGTATAATCATCGTATTTTCAATTTGATTCAAAAAAGTATGACCAGCGACAACACTAATCAATTTTTCAGTTACACCAGTATTAGTGTCATTTAGAGCGCAATGAGCAGCCGATACTATAGAATTATCATTAAGAACACCACCTCCACATTCCGGGAGACCATTTTTCAGTACCGAAACTTGATATGTCTTATCACCCTGTTGTACCAAATTACCGCCAACTATCCTTTCATTGTCCAAGGCTTTGGCTGTCAAACAACAGATAATAAGAGTAATTTTAATGAAAATGTCTTAGACTTAGATCTGTTTTACCTATTTTTTTTAACATAGCAATAGAATGAATTTTTTAAGTTTACAAATTTATTTTATTTAATTTTAATGTTTATTACATTGTAAATAAATATATAAATTATAATTTATATACTGACTAAATACCTTGTCTCACCAACGTAAATCCCATTATCACAAAGATTAATCGAAGAAAAACTTCCATTATTAAATTTCTCTAACTTTGAAATATTGATTTAATAGAAATAGTCTACTCTACATTAGTATTATATCTGTAATGAATTATATGCGGGATGTGATATATATATATATATATATATATATATATATATATATATATATATATATACACGATATAGCTTGTTTTTTAAGCCTTGAGTTATTCTATTGGCAGCTGTGCTTATTCACATTAAACATAAATTTCTGAGTTTATGATATTATTAATGTATATATTGATTATATGTAATATTATTCATCTAAATTAGTGTTACTGAGTCACTAAGTTCAGATCTATATTTATTTACCTGCATATTCATTATATCGAAGTCAGTATAGATGTGTCGATACTGAGTTATTGTTCAGAAGTATTCCTCGTGTTTGTAGGTTGTTTCAGAAATTTTACTGAGAAAATTTACATCAGGTACTGATGTTTAAATTGTCGGTCATCGCTATTGTTGTACTGTATTCCTCATGAAAAACATATTTCACTTAACGTACTAATAAGAATTATTCTCTGTATAGTTTGAGTTTTTGTCGTTGTTGTATTGTCGCTATGCTAATTTGTTATTATCCCGCCAGTTAACGTTTAAAAATATTTAACAGTCCTTATTTTTATATTATAAGTCAAATAAAATACTATAAATAAGTGTTCGCTGTGTATGAATTTGTTCTTGATGAATCAAATTGCTTTGTGTTCAATAGGTAGTCGTTTTGTGATATACTATAATGTCTGACTATGATGTCGCAAAGCCACATGTTCTATATCTAAATTACTCTTTAAAAACTTATTTTTTAATTTTGAACAAGCTAACGTATGCTTATATCCTAATTATAATAAACATCTTTAAAAAATTAAGACCATCTTAAAGCAATTTTTCTTTTAATTTATAATATATAATATGGAACAGATTATAATTCATTTGTACAAACTTTAATAAAGCTAATTATAATGTTAAAAGACTTGTGATGTTTGTTCCTCCGGCTGCTAAACATGTGAGAAGGAAGGAGATGAAAGTTATCTTTTAGAAGGCCAAATTTGAATTTCATGAAAGTATAAAATGATATAAGACTGTATTGATTAAATCGGTAAATTAAAATTAGGTTTGTGGGTACAGAGGTTTAGATAGCATATATTAAAGATATATTTTTATTCTTTCTATTTACTTCATAATCTTGCGTTTATATAAAAGAAATATTACATTTTCATTTATTTTCTAAAGAACATTCAGTGATTATATAACATTCATTCAGAATCGATATCTACTCGAAAACTCGAAAAATAGAAAACGATTTTCCATCTCCTAAATTTCTTGGAGTTAATATTAATTAAGAAGTTATTAAGAAGCGAAGAATATAATATTAAACATAAGTTTTTGTTAAAATAAATTTCTAGATATAATTTATTAAGATTTTTATTATTTATACAATTTATTATAGGATATTTATTAGATAATTCATTGTTTGTTGTATACAAAGAGTTAGCTCGTCCTGAAATAATTTCAATATAACTGAATAATCTATTCATTAATATATTTAAAAATTGCTCATTGCCAAACTGACCGCGTTTAATGGATATCAATTTTACGTACAAAACTGACTTTTCGAAAACATCGATGTAGCCTGCCGTTGACAGGAAATATCACACGCGATTGGGATACGGAACAAATCGACAAGTGAACGAGTATCAGACAACCATATGATATTACTTTCAACTCCGTTACTCTCTGTTCACAATGGTTATCCAGCTCTATATATGTTTACGTCCAATCTCTTTCAGAATCATTACAGTTAAATGAAAACTGAAATAAAGTGCAGCGAATTATTATCAATAACAGAAGCAAAATTATGGTTTAAATGCTTTGTTTTCTCAATCCATCGTGTATGGACCATGCAGTGTTAACATTATCATTTTACACTTGATGAATTGATTTGGTTTTAAATACACCTAATTTTATACAATAATCATACTGGACTAAGAAAATGTTTAGGTATTATAATAACTTAATTATAAATTCGAATTAGGTCTTTGAATTAAGAATAACAAAAGGATCTAATGACGAAAAACTGAATGAAAAAAGAAATATATCTTATGTTTCAATGTTAAGTAAATTAAACCTGAGCAAACCAAATGCGATGAAATATACGAGCATGAACTCTGAATTCTAGAGGTAGAAAAAGTATAACCAGTAACAAAAAACTTTGATATTATTAGAAAATCTGTCTGCAAGTCTCGATACGTAAGATCTTAATATCTAATTTTTAATTTCCATTTAAGATTAATGAAATATTTTGACTTTTGATTTGCTTTTGACGTTGCTTATTTTGATCTAAGACTATGTTTAATTTCACTATTAGATCGAGTATAGATGTATATATTCTTTTCTTAAATTGTATCTGCGAGCTGCTTAATATTATTAATTGGGGTGCCAAAGATCAGTTTCCCAGTTTATTGTAAAAATATAGAAGTGTTACAAACAGATATATATTTTTATCACATACTTCGTCTTCCCAATTAGAAAAGCCGCTCGTATGTTCGTTTCTCAATTTTATTTTTGTGACTATATATGTATATATATATATATATATATATATATATATATATATATATATATATATAGTGTTTCATTCCAGCATCACTTTTGAATACAAGAGTCAAATTTGATCAATTGTTGGCGATTTAAAAGGCTGCGCTTTCATTTGAAACCAAATCTATCTGTGATCCCCGTATTATATTCAAAGACCCTTCTTGAGCGATCTTTAGTTAAAGTGCTTTGTCAACAGAATTATACTCATTGCCCTAATATTGTTATAAAACAATATTTCTAAAAAAATTTTAAATTCTGACCAAACATTATTAAAAATATGACTGTAATGATATGACTGCGATAAATCAGCGATTGTTATAGTTTGATTATTATTTATTTATATAGCGAAGCCCAAAATTATTATACAAGGGCAATTGGAAGTATACTATGTTTTCAAGGATAGATTGAATGATATATCGAATTTCCTTTAAAAGATCTATAAGAATATTTTTTGGATACCATTTACGTTAACAATATGAATGTTTCCTATGAATATCTTACGTAAGTATTTTGTATCCATAAACGCCAAGCTTGGAAAGACTTGAAGGCTCAACTACAATTTTTTCATGTTATTTTTTTCCTATACATTCTATTAGATTTTTTTGTGAGATATAGGATGTTTGAGATGAGAAATTTAAGAATAAAAGAACGAATTTTTTACCTTGCTTCATATGAAATATAATTATTTACAGGAATTGCGCATTGTCAAAGAATCTGAAAAAAGATTTAATAAGTATCTTTTTTGCTCATCAATTATATAAAATTTAATTATCATTTTCCGAAATGATACGTTGACTTAACGAAAATAAAATATGAGAAGATGCTATTTTTAAAAAAAAGTCTTCCAAAATTTGGCATCCATGGGGATAAAATAGTTACACGATCTGTCCAAAAGACATTCCTTTGATAAATCTAAGATTAGTTATGAAAAAATTTTTGTTAGCTATTAGAAACCGATTAGCGGTCCAAGAAAATATTCATACTGTACTCTAAAGAACATTTATTCAAAGTCTATGTGCAGAAATGTTGAAAAGAACATCTATTTAAAGTTCCTTATGCAGTTTGCGTTTTGATTCTATTGAATGCAAGTTGAAAAATCCAACGTTCCAGCAAGACAATCGTCCGAATAGACACGCAGATATGTATATACATATCTTTAAACACCAGCAAATCGGGCCGCAGGGAGACACGCGCCGGGTACATCGGCGAGAACGTGTTACCTGTCCGCGGCAGGTACAATGGCCGAGCGGCATGAAAGGCCGGTCGCGCGCACGCGCGCGGAAGCACCGCCAGACAGTGTGGAAGGCCCCTCCGAGGATTACCGACGACCTCCTACCCCCCTCCCCCCCGCCCCGCCGTCCGACCACCAATCCACCCCGTAACAACTGGCTCCGAATACTTGGCTCGTCGCCTATATACTGGTGGTCGGGGGGAGAGGAGGGGACGGCCGGGACTCCGGAGAGAAAGAGGCACATACAGGGGGCCATCGGTGGGGTAACGGGGGTCGGGAGGAAGGGAGCGAAGGTCGGGGGAGAGCCGGAGAAGGCGAGTTAACAGCCCGAGCATTCGAGCGCCCGCCGCACTGTAATTTGCTGTATGTATGCATCCAGAGATGGATAGACACCGGCGACGGTGGCGGTGGCGGCACCGGCACCGCTACCGGCAGCAGCAGCAGCAGCAGCAGCAGCAGCCTCTCGGAAGATCTATGCATTTATGCAAATGCAGGCAGTTAGAGTCCCGAGCAGCTCTCGGACCGCCTCCGCGCTCTTCCCTCCTTCTGCGCTCCTCATCGTTGAATAATGCCCCGATAAGATGGTGGGAGGTGGAGGAGAGGCAGGGTATAGGGGGGATGGATCGGTCCAACACTCATATACCCCACGGAGAGCGCATACCCGCACTTCCAGAGCCATTGATTTGTCACCCTTTATTCACTCCCGCCCCCCTTTCCCAGGAGCTCGCGCAGTCTCGTCGCCTTTAACATCGACAAGCTCCTGGTCTATTCGTATTATGTCTCTATGTATAGAGGCTCCGCGCGTATGCAAAAGTCGTGTGTACAGAAGGAAAATGCGGTTCGTCCAGATACGAGCACTAACTACTGGGGGAATTTTTTTCTTTCGTCACGGGTGGAAAGTTCCAGAACAATCTTAGCAGTATTCGAATAGTGCTGATTAGCAGTTGAGATCGATTGAAGAAAAGAACATTACTGATATTCTATTGTTTGTTTTTTTTCGAAAGAATATGTATGTACTGAATGCGTAGTCTTTTTTGTTTGTTTTCGACAAACTGGCGTTTAGTCTGTATTGGAGGTTACTTCGTTCAAGCAAATTAAGACAATTATTGCGCGCCTTAATTGACATTACCGATAACTGCATGAAATCGCTTTTGTTGGCTTGGATTGAACCTAATATTATCGGTTCTAATTCTGTTAAGCTCAGATCATCCGTTACCAAAAAAATCCGTCAGACATATAACATACATGGACGTAAACGAATAAAGATGTTTTCCTTGTTCCAGCCAATGATTGCTTCATAGACATCAATCGATTGAAACTGTACTCACTTGAATGCTCAATAGGGAAATCTACTCGACAACCGCTATAATAATTTATTGAAGATAAAGGTAATACCATAAAAGTATTCCATAAATTCAATAGACATATAATGATCAATAATGGGAACGTTATGATTTACTTTTTTGCCTAATAAATGAGAATGGTAAATAAAAAATAAAGACAAAAATAAGACTTTAAGAATGTTGAGATTTGCACTTTAGCGAATTTCATGATCCTTACAATTTTAAAAAATTATTTGACGTTATAGATTTTCAATTCACATTTCCTATTGAAATAAAAACTTCTCAAAGTTATTTATATTTCTGCCTAAGATAGCGTCTGCACTGGTCAGGCAGGTTGACAAATGATCTAACGTTCGACGTACAAAAAATCTATGTACGAAAACTTTGAAACTCTGCTTATATGTCAAAAAAGATTTTGTGCTACGCCTCTAGCCTTCTTTTATAATTAAGTCTGTTTTCTATACAAAAGTGACAAAAGACGAAGAAATTTTTTAATTAATCACACAAAAATCGGATCGCATTCGAAAATGCATTTATCTTATGAAAGTTATAGATTCTGTATTAATAATTAATGCTTGTATTTTAAATTGGCCAGGATATTTATACATTTAATTGATATGAAAATGCTCTCTTTGTAAATACACCATATGCTACTAGTCTAACCGAAATTTTTTTTTTAAATTTATAATCTACTACGAGATTGAATTTGTTTCAGAATTTTTACTATTATTATTCTATTGCGCATCATTATGAAATGGATTTTTTAAAAGTTATTTTTAGATTAAGTTCATACATTTCTTCATTATAATATTTTTATAGTAAAAAATTTTTATTTTTGAACAAATAACACGATAACTTTACTTCTATAAGTATATTCAGTATGTGTATGTAAAAATATGTATGTAAAAATATTACTTAATAACGTGTAAATAATCTGTTTTTATCGCCATGCATCTTCAAATTCATGCCCTGTGGTTTTTTCGCTTCGAAGCCTGTAGCTCAGTTCCCCGGAGGTAAAGGCAATAAAAGTGCGGATGATGGAGATTCTAGATTTTATTATGGAAAGCGTATTATACAGAAATATTATTGTATATAAAAAAGAACTTAAATAGAGGCGATTTAATGTTTATTCCAAAATTCATAGATTTTCTATCAATGGCGAAACTGCCCTTATTAATATCGTAGATAAATCGCTCCGCTGTAGCTTTGTGCCATAAAGATTATAGACTACTCTAAGACGGCAGCATAAGAACAGATTGGAATTCACAAATTTTTGATGCCATTGACATTTAAATATCATTCTGTTTATCAATTAATTTATTAAAAAAAATTCAGATATTTTAACTTTAAATATAATAAATTACTAGTTTTACTATCTTCATGCTTTTAGATTGATTTTAATGAATTTTCCATGATTCATAAAAAAAAATATAATTTTCATATATCTGTTTTTGATTTCGATATCCATGTAGCTTTTAGTCCAAGGTTTCAACAGTGTCCGATTTCACATACCGCGAGCAAAGAAAGCAAGTTTTGATTAAAGTTTTTTTTTGCAACTCGGTAATAATAATATGGTAATCATAATAATATAATAATAATTTTTGATAAATTGACAAAACTCGCTGCAATACGCTCGTTTGTACTATCCAATTCCTTGGCTATTTCCTCTTCCCAGTTCCCCATACCAGGATAATCGAAAAAGCTTCCGTTCTCTTCTGCTTCACCGCCTGTCTCTCTCTGTCCTCTCCCTCTCTCCTCCTCTCTCGCCCTCTGTATATATACACGAGCGCCTCTCAACCTAATTATTCCATATGCACGTGCAAATTTCTTCTCCCATTCTCTCTCTTTCTCCCGCTCGTAGATCGGCCCGCGGGCTGCATGTAGACCGTGCATATACCTCGTGCTATAGCTCATTCGCCTCCCCCACCCCCCAATTCTCCACCCCAACTCCCCAAACCGAAAACTTTGTTTGGCGTCTCGCCTCACCCGCTTCCCCTCCCACCCTTCAGTATCCCTCGCGCGTCCTATTTGGCGGCTCATCAAAATGCAACGAGGAAATCCGAGGACCCGCTCTCCGGCAAAATTTACTTTTGCGCGAGCGCAGCTGACGCGCGCGGGCCCACGGTATGGAGGAGGGGGGGAGGGAGGTAGCGAGAGACGGAGAAAGAGGCGAGATGAGCGGGGCGCGCGATTTCCCGGGCTCGTGGAGGGGGAGGGGCGTACGGGGGAGAGTGGAGCTAAAGCGCGGATGTCCCGCAGTCGGAAAGAGATGGAGCGAAACGGTTCGGCGGTGGGTGGACCGAGGGCGGGGAGGGGGTGGCAGTGCGAGTTTGGAAGTCGTCGCGAAGACGCGCACGGTGCGCACCGAGCCTAATTGCTAAGAGAAACAGAGAGAGAGAAAGGGTGGAGGGAGGATGGCGAGGACGACGCGACACGCTCGGCAGCGGTTCGTTAGTCGGCGAGTGGGTGTACGAGAGACGGTGGAGACGACGTCGGCGAAGGCGAGGTGTAAATACCGGTGACTACGTGTTTCGTTGCAGTCGGTCGCTCGGTTTGTCGTTGACGCCGAAGGGCATGAGCGAAGGCAGTGGTTGTACGGGAACGCGCCCTGGTATTTTTGCAACGTGCGCCGCTGCCTCATATAACAAGATTCGGCAGAAGGTGCACGAATTCTCGCTCATACTCTCTCTCTCTCTCTCTCTCTCTCTCTCTCTCTATTTCTTCGATGAATTAACTATGGTAAATGGTCGACCACTCATCTTCAGGCATATATCAAGGAAATCGTTTAGCTCCGTCTCTCGTGTCGAAGAGCGTAATTTCGCACACTATGCTACTTCTAGAGAATTATTTTGATGTTGTTTTTTTGCATTTCGATGATCGGGTGGATTGTTGGATTTATTATTGGACTTGTTGAAATAGAACAGACTGAAAACAAGTTTTCAGCATATCGGGACCATTTTACAAGACGTATGAACGGCAAGTATTGTGTCTAACTTTTAGTGAATATCCTGAACGGTGCATCTCCGAAATCTATATTTTAGTTTAGCCTGTTTTGTTCAAATAAACTGATAAAATCATCCTTCTTTCTGTAATTAATGAATTTGTATAATTATATGATTCTTTTGAACAGACACATTTTTCTAGTATTATTATTGCTGGGATAATAAATGTATTATAAAGTGCTTCGTGTTATGTCAAGCATTGGCGAAATTACGGAGCCAAAGTCCTTAATTATACATATAAATCTTTTTTTATCGATACTTTATTACGCCAATTGACGCGTTGCGGAATCGGGCTTGGCTTTCTGGGCAGATACGTGAAATTTCGGCAAAACGCTCCCGGCCGATCCGAGATGTATTTCTCCCCGTTGCGCGCTCTCGCGCGCGCGGTAATACGATCAACGCATTAGTTTTTCAGCGCGTCGAAAATATAAATGTAAACTCTCGTTGCGCCCGTGGTCGCGCGTGCACGCGCACTTTTCGACGAAATTCACGCCGAATTAATTTCGAAAGCCCTGGCTCGCTCGCTCGACTGGAGCGCGATGTTATTTTTATACGATTTATTTTCGTCTTTTTTTGTTTGTTAATTTTCATCCGAACGCATGGAATACGTGGGTGCGTATCCAAATAGTCGAATCAGAGCTATATGGAATTATTTTTTGGTAATCGATTTATAGGTTTCGTGCAACTTTATTTATATATACATACATACATATATATATATATATATATATATATATATATATATATATATATATATATATATATTTAATCAATACGCTGTTTTATTCGTCAGTATTGTCGTATTTACGCCACTCCGTATTTACGTCATTAATACTCAAAGTTTATTTTGCTCTTATACTGCCGCGAGCTTGTAGTCACGTATAAATTTATCAGAACGTTATTTATCTATAATATTGATAAAAATACACTATTGTTGAATTTAAGTGAAAGGCATTTTTTATTGTTTCATTATCTTGAGAATAGTTAGCGCAACGTGAACTATGTGTCATTGATCGCTATTTAAATATAGACCCAAATCGATGAAAATTATCGGCTGTGAAAAATGTACGGGCTATTAATGTTATAAGCATTCAATATCTGTAGAGGCGCCGATTCAAATATTATATAATAATTTAATTGATATGGATTATAAGGGATAATCTTCATAAAATTTTCTGCTAATTATGGTTTCACTTAGCCATTTGGCTAGGCTTGGCTATTTTACTTAGCAATTAGAGTTTCACTTGGCTAAAAAATTTCAATTCTATAAATACGTATTTTCCAATACCTTATGGAATATACTTGGAACTATGTCTATTATAACTTTACTGAAAACGATTTAAAAACAATTTAGTTATACATTTCTAACATAATTTAAGTTTAGATAAAAGGAAAAAATGTTATAAATGTATAAAACAATTACTGTGAAGCTCGATGATAAATGTATCAATCTATACAATGAAACGTCTGGTATATAAATAATTATGCTAATTTCGATGAGCTCGAGTAACTGTTAAAGATATAAACATATAAAGCACTGAATATTTGATTTATCGACAGTAAATAAGATAATGAGGAGTAATTCAATGTAATACTTGAGTGAATAATGGACTTCAAGTAGGTGTCTTTTCGCTTTTGATTTGGAGGAGCCCATATATATATCTGATCAATTTTTGCAAAAAAATTTCCGTATATATTTTGGTCAACACCAATAGAAGTAATTGGTCTTCATTCAGTCTTCTCAAAGTGCATATACGTGGAGATGAACTACTTAGATATTCCAGAAGACGAAATTGTTTGATTTTCTATAGTAAATATCGTAATGTATAGTAAGTAGACGAATCGAACAATAAATGGATGATTATGGATTTTGAATTGCATATTTTCCATTTTGATTCGATATTCTTTTATCTATCTATCTATCTATCTATCTATATATATACATATACATATATGTATATGTATGTATGTGTGTATGTATGTAACCGTGATAAGATGAAAATCATAAAAATTTAAATGAATCCGGTGTTTGAAAATCCTCTAAAATTTTTTAACTATTACAATTATATTATATTAATCTTTCCATTATTTTTGTCTGACTTTCATTCGTTTTGAACTTATATATATATACGCATTTCTCCCTTCGACGCACTTTACTTTAGTTAATATGAACTATCCTTTTAATTTGCAGTAACGGCTCAAGCAAATGGTACCCCAAATGTAAAACTTGTTGAAAATGGTTCTGACCGGCGTCTTTTAATTTAAAAAATGCCGAGGGCATATATATATATATATATATATATATATATATATAAATATATAAGAGTATATAAGAGTTTCTGAACCGTGAGTCGATGTCAGAGAAGCTTGAGAGACTCTCGAGTGCTACAGCGACACGTTGTACTTGTATATCGACATTTCGTACAAATCTTCGAATGAGTACATATATATATATATATATATATATATATATATATATATATATATATACATGAGCGCGAACAGGCCTGTAACTTGCCAGGAGACATTCTCGATGGAATAAATATTCTTTGATTTTTTCGCGAAAAGGTTTTCTGCTTTCGAAGTTTAGGGGCGGAAAGGCACTTTGGCATTCACTTGGAGAGTTTGGAATCTGAAAAACGTTTCTTCGGATCAATGGAAGAAAGAAAGCTATTTTATTCTTTTACTCTAAACAAATAACATGTAAAGTGAAGAAATAAAACTGCTGTACCAATAATCAAAGTTATGAAAGATTTTTTGGGATGAAAAATTCGCGATAGATTTTCCGTATGATTACACGAGAGAAAAAAAAGAAACGTATGAACAATGGAGTGTTTTCTATAAACACAAAAACTCCTGAGGTGATATATCGAACAGTATTTGTATTTATATATTTTCTGAAAATATAATATCTATAACATGATCTCATGCGAAATCTCAACTCAAAAAAAAAAAAAAATGAAAATAATTGTTCCATTTTTTAAATTAATCATCATAGGTTATTTTTTATGGCACGACAGCTTAAAATAATAAATTATATTGAATTCTTATACTGTGAATACCAGATTTTGCCAGATTTTATCCCTAAAAATGTTCTAAGAATGCATTGCAGTTTACCGAAATTCGAGATAAAAGAAAGGTGATGAGAATTTTCAGTGCGAAAGTACTGCTCTGAAGCTGAAAAAAAAATTGATCAATAATTAGCTTATTTTACTGACAATTTCTACTTCTCAGAAACAACGAAAGACGTTTCATTTAGGTTGGGACACGTAGCCGAAGACTAATGGCCAAATTTCCCGTGGACAGTTGAGAGCGTTAAACTAACCTATTCTTGATATAAAAATATTCTGCATGTGCACCAGGTGAAAGATAACAAAGAACCTACAACGCCAAAAGAGGGCTCTCATTTCTCGAAAACATTCTAAAATTCCTCTCAGCGATTTACTACGCTTCTGAGCGCGAGCGAAATTTCGCATCGGCAAATCCCGTCGTCTCGCGGCGTACTTAGCGAGAGCAGCCATCGTTTCCCCGCCACCCCCCAACGCCCGTCCGCCGCAACGCTTAAATGTCTTTTCGATGGCTAGCACATAACCGAGAGTGTCGTCGCGTCCCGGGAAGAGGCAAAAGTAACTTTCAATCGAACGGTTTCCTCACTCGCCCCCTCCCTCCCCCCCGCCCATCACGCCCGAGCTCCAACCCTCGTCCCGCCCGCCGTCGAATATCCAATTTATATCGATATTTCCCCGTGGCTTCACGCGAATGCCGCCCGCGCCTAAAGTGCGAGCAGTCTGCCTGACAATTCCCGGCCCACCCCCTCGCGCAGCGCAAACTGAATTCGGAAGCTCGGGCGAGGAGCGGCCGCCTTATCCGCCGCCGAGCGGAGACCGGGGGAGGGTGCGGCGGCAGAAGTATCGAGCATAGAACGGATAAATCGCGTTTCGCGATATATTAGCGACCGCATTATCGCGTCCGCTGTCTGCGCGCCCGCGTCTACGTGAAAATTCGTGCGCGAGCGCTTCGCCCCCCCCCCACCTCCCTCTTTCCCTCACTCCCTGGTTCGTGCGCGGATCCCGATCGAAAATCGATGAAAACGCGGAGTAGAGCCCGTCTCTCTCTCTCTCTCTCTCTCTCTGTGACGATGTTTCACTGTCAAAAGTAGAGTGCGCGCGCGCATAGGAGTTCGCTTGGCGGCGGTGGAGGGGGATAATAGCCGGGAATTAGGGAGGCCTTGAGCTGTGTGTGTACAGGGGATCGGTATAAGGACATTGCGATTCCAGGACGTTTTAAGCAGTACTTTGATGTTTTGGGACACGATTTGCGCGCCAGGCGTGACTAAGATTTTTTCTTGTGCAGGACGGGAGGGCGGAGAATATTGCTTGTTTTCTGATAAAAAGAAATAGCTGGACAAATTAGAAATGTTAAGGGTAAAAGTATCGCGATACCCCCTCATATGTTGGTAACATGACTGGAAGCCATATATAATATAGTCAAATTTTATCATAAAATGTTGGCAGAAATATTTTATTAATTTCTTACATTAACATGTATAAAAAACGCCACAATATGCCAGTTGCGATTTCAGGTATGAAAACAAATTTGTCACGGACGGAGAAAATGGATTGAGAAAAACTACTATATTTTTAAGAACGGAGAGAATTACAGAGACGAGAAATCTTACTCTATGTATCATAAACTTTTTTTATAAAGAATTTTTATAAAGAATGTTTCTAACGAAAGATCATAAATTTTGCATAATTTTTCTCACATTTCCGAGTCTGTTTACTTGTTCCTAGAAAATATATAGTAAATTGTGTTAATCCGTTTCTTGAATGTTACAAAAGCTATTGAATATTACTGTCATCTAAGAAAGGTCAAGCATATCGCTTTGTATTAATAAAAAAAGACTACTTAAACGACTAAGATTATTGTTTTTATCAGAACGTAAAACAATTTCCAAGTGGTGTAAGTAAACTTGATTCAAAAATTTTTGTTAAATGTCAATGTCACTAATTAAATAATAGATATACTATATCTTTTACGACGGGTACAATATGAAACCTGAGAAATATATGATTTTTTCCCAATTAAAGAAACGAATGGATTGAAATCTGCAGAAAAAGTTACATTATATCATTATTTCGTGCATAGATTCTTTCCAACGATAATTCAATGTAAACAAATTATTTTGTTTTATTTCGATCCTCGTGAAACTGTTCTACTTTTGGTAAAGCGCATTCAGTCTACTCTCTCTCTCTCTCCCTCTCTCTGCCCCCCCCCAGCCTTACCCCGGTACAGACCAAATAATCCCGACATTATACGCTTACAGTCGACGACTCTCGGCTTGTCTGCGTCGCGTCGCTATTCCCAACGATTCGACGCGCGGGAAACGCAGTCGCGCCGCAACGACGCTGTTTATCCGTCTTTATGCGTATACCTATCGTATATCAATGTTGCAAGTCATGATCGCCGATGGCTGATGTCGTAAAAACATTAGCGGCCGCGGCGAGGGGAAGGAGGAGAAATTGTCACCGCCGTAAGCAGCCACGTTGCGAGACACCGCTCGAGGGGCCGTCGACCGCTACGTCCCGGATATCGCGTACGAGATGGTCATCTGCGACTTCCCACATTCGGAGGAGAGGGTTGAATTAAGCCCTTCTTTCGAATTTACAGCCTAGGGGCGACCAACGAGGAGAAAGCAAGTTTTTAACGCGGTATTACTCGCGTGCAGTCTTTACATTTCAAAACAAACCAAAAAAAAAAGACAAGAAAAGAAACAACCACGACTTAAAATAAAAAGAAATTATAGCGAGACAGCGCGTTGTAATTTTTCTTTTATCGCCGTAATAATAATTTTGCCGTCGACAAGTAAAGTTTTACTAGCTCGCTTTATTTGCCGGGGCTACTAATTGTTTCTTTCATTTCTAATTCTCTGCTCTCTTTTCTCAGTGGCCGAGGAAAATCATGGCCATTTATGAAAGCTTGGCTATTAAAGCAAGCAGAAATCTTGGCGAAATTCAATAAAAGGGCAGGGAGGGAGAGAGAGTTTTTAGTTTTTGTAATTATACAATTCATGTAAATATTCATTTGTTTCAGTAGTTTATTATTTAAATCAGTCATGGTAGAAAATTATTAATTCACGTTTAAAAGTTTCTCGCTTAATTATTATTTCTTGTGCCATACAGTGCGTGAAACAGTGCATCGTCTCCATCAGACAAAATATTGTTCTTTGCCTTAGGAGTCATTTTTGGTATAATTTCGACCACCGTAGTAGGGCTATATAAAATTCATTGTTCACGCTGTTCTCTGTTTCGTTTCACTACAAAATGAAATGATGGATACATTTTTCATCCATTGCCACATATAGATGCAAAAATTTCTGTTTCTGAAGTTTAAACGTGGCCAAACACTGCATCGGTATCTCTATTAATCACGTTTAAACAAATCAGCTTTTTAGTGTCGTTTCTGTTGAAACGGAGTCACCGTAACACTTTTTAGGACGCATCTTAATTTTCCCGATACTTTGTTCTATCATCAAGAAGAATTTATTTTTTGTATGCCTTGTTCTGATTCTGAAAACGGCAAAGGCAACGTAATTTTTAACACAGTAATGAAAAAAGTAATGTATAGAATGTCATGAAATTTTATCGGTTAACTTTTGAAGATTAGTACTAATTGATAATAAGGCGCATCCGTTCAAACTATCGTAATCTACCTATCGCTCTCCTAGTACATTTTAGCCGATGTGCTATTATATCGAGAGAAATACATAATGGTTGCTGGTTCATCGGGGAATGCCAGACCGGATGCAACTCTATAATAAACGCGCGCCCGAATCCCGGCCAGCCGGTCGAATTATAGAGCGCGCGCGATTCGTAATGGTCCAGGTCAATCCGGCAGCTACGACGCGAGCGCGTGTAAGAAATCGACGGAGCTAGCGAGTCGTGGTCCTCGGTCCGGGTTCTCCAGCGCGTTCGCGCTGCCGGGCGAATTCCGCTTTTAATCAGTAACTGCGCAGTAGTGCCGACGATTGATCGACGGTGTCGCTGATTGACCGTCCAGCGATCCACTGGTCACCTCCGTGGGTGGCTCTTTCACCTCCCCCCGCTCACCCCTGCTCGGGCCGGCTGGTCTCGCACGGCCTCGTCTACCCCTCTTGCTGCCCCCTCGGCCCGAGGACCACAGCCGCTGATTTGCGGCCGTATTTATCTCGTATGCCAGCGCGGCGGTAACAGGTAGGTGTCCTCGGAGGTGGGCGGGGTGCAAGTGCCTGTGATTATGCGAGCGTGATTGTGCTGGCATGCGGACGGTGGATAGTGTTTCGAGCAGATGACCAACGTATAGGAGTAGCGTCAAATTTAACATTTTCCCGTACATCGATAGGTTAAAATGGAAAAATGGAAATTCGAAGCATGTGGCAATTTTTTACACGATGATCAAAATTAAAGGACAAGAAACTCAGATGTGAAGATACTAAATCTTTAACGAAATGTAATAATGTGTGAGTCATTATTTTTTCGAAATATATATATATATATATATATATATATTATTTTTATATACAAACTCAATTTGACAAGTCAAATGGAAATTTGGTTGTTAATTGAATACTAATAAGTTTATTAGTCGACGACTTTACTGTAAATAGATATCCTGTTATATTTTGCAATTATTTTGCATTTTTTTCATCAAAATTAAAAGATAATGTACAAATTTAATGGTAATAATTATTTTCACGCAAGTATACTTTATGGATAATAGAAATTTTATTCACGAAGGTGGTTCGACTGCAATCCCCGAGTGAAAGAGACACTGTAAGAATAAATATTCTTGTTTTCTTAATATATCCTCTAATAATATAAAAAATTACTGTAATAATTCTTTTGATCCATTTTCAATTCCATTGGACGGTTTTAAGTCTTATCAGTATTAATTTTTAATTTCTATAATTTTTAGATTTATTCTTCTCAATTTTCTTTCAAAGAAAGTCTATAATATAGTATTGTAAAACATTCAAGACTGGTTTTATGTAGGTTTCCAGTCATTTGAGAAAACTGAGTCGTATATAAGAGTCGATTAGAAAAATACACTGCAGAACGGCTGATCCATTGAAAATGCTGATGTTTGATACGCAGCTCATTTCGTCTGCTCATTGATGTTCTTCAAGTCCTTCGTGTCATTGCCAAAATAAATCTCGGTATCGATATCGTTGGTTTCATTTATTTATGCTGTTTATTTTTACTTTTTGTTCAATTATTTTGTTTTTTTAATTAAAATTTGAACTCTTAACTTCGTATTAACATATTTAATGAACATATGAGAGACCGTATCTTCTATTGCATAATAATCATATTAATCGGTTTGTTATATTTTCAATTACGAGCCGTTTTACTATCTACACAATTTAAATAATCTTGTATGTTTTCAAAAATTAAGATTTTAATTTAATAACCGTCTCTGACATCGATCATATTCATTGAAAATTTTATAGTTTGTCCAAAAAAAAAATCTATTTCGGACAAGTATATGCTATTAAATAATTATTCTATATTAGATAAAACCTTTAAAATTATTCTTAGATATTTAATTTAGTCTTCTTCATTTATGGAAAATTTACAATGCACACATCGATCATCAAATATTTGTGGCAAGCAGCGGTCGAAGTTCTTACGTGCATTGAAAATTTACTTTTATTGAGTTGATTTTTGTTTTTGCATCTTTCTTCGAAACCAAATAAATGGAAACGGATCGGGATTCTTTGAGGGGCGAGATAAATAATTGACTTGGAAATTTGAAATTCATAGAATTTAACAGTGTAAGTTAACAAACAGCACATTATGGAATGTTGAAAGTCTATATTTTTCAGAATATTCCTTTAAATACTGGATTAACTTTCCGTATGAAAATTTCATATTAAACTAAACTTCGACAAGAACTATTTCAGAAATTATTTTGGATTATGAAAATATAATTTTATTACTACACGTCTAAAACTATTCGATACTACCACAAGTTCCAAATTCTAAAACTAACATTATCGCAAATAAAATATTCATTCGCCTGAACTGCAACACTGATATTGGCGTGTATATAAGAAAAATAACTTCCCATAAAATCCGCTTATGCATTCGCTTAAATTCCAGTAATTTTAAGCGCGCTTCGGAAATTTTCTACAAAGTTTCGAACGTCCGAGCATCGGTACAGGCCGTATGGACGATTATTCATTCGATTAAAGGCTCGTTCCGAAATTCCGCTTGTTAGGATGACGAAATATCGATGAATCTCCCATTGAATTTATCCAGGCGGGTTGCCCGGCGGACGCTGCCCGCCTGACTGAATTAATTTTATTAAAATTCAATTTATTCGAAATAATGTGAAACCCGTATCCATTATTATTATTGCTCCGGTTTTACGGAAGAATTGAAATTTAAAATTTATTTTTTTCTTTTATACTCCAGTCGGAATCGTTGAATAATAAATGCCGAACTGATTGTTGAGCATTTGATTAAAAATGATATTTCTTTATATATTTTCTTTTGATTTTGAGCAAAATTTATAATAGAAATTATCAATGTAAAGCAATAAATGGAAAAACTTTCATACCGTTTATCGTCTAGAATGAAATAATATTTTACTCTATATGATATGCTGAGATACTCGCTTAAAAACTTTTTCATACATAACATATCAGCTGTATGTAAATAATAGGATGGTGTTGTTAACGTGAACGGTTGTATATACAAATATGCAAAAATTACGAGTCACTTGCACAATGTAATTATAAATAATCGTATAATAAATAGCTAAAGAGTAGGTTCAGTCAACTGCATATCATTTACTGTATTAAAGTGGAATGTACGAATAAGTGCTATTCGTAATAACAACTGCGACCGATCTAAGAAGCATAAGATGATATTATTGTAATTTTAATTGGAATAATCCACTTTCATGGTAGAGTAAATCCAATCTGCAAGGATGCGGAATTACTGGAGCTAGTTTATTTATATAGCTCATTTATGTCGGAAAGGATGACGAGCATCGACGTCTGTCAATATTAAATAAACATATGGTGAAATAGAAGCACTTGGACTAATTAAAAGTAGTACGGATCATTGACCGTATTTTGAACTTTTGCTCTAAGCCTTAAATTCACTAAAAATTAAAAACTTAATTATGTCGACTTTTTTAAATTAAATTAATACATATTTTCATCGGCCTTACAGTCTTTATACTATAATACATTATACTAAAATAATGGCGGTCCAACTGTCCTTGTTTATCATTACCCCTGAAGAGTCTGAAATAGATATTACGAATAAAAATAAAAATAAAATTAAATTGAAAATTAAAAATAATAAGAATAATAAAAATAATAAAAATAAACTATATTCTACGATAGCAAAGGATAGGCTGACTGCCCCCAATACCTTAAATTTAAATTTTTCTTCGGTGCCCGATATTTTAGAGTTTTAGTCCTTGAAGATAGCGTTTTACCGTAGCGTTCCGTTAGCAATAAAGCGTGTTCACGAACCGATCGATCGGTACAAGCATTAATTTTTTGCCGGAACGAAAAGTCTGTGTTGGCTTACGGCGATAAATAAAGGCTGGATCTTCAAAGGGGCAATCTTTTTGTACTTATTGCACAATCTCGCAAATAGACTTTCGATGTCCCCGAAACCATATAGTCCTGCTGATTTGCTCTAACTAAAGATCTAGAAATGCAAATGAATACAAATATTGATTGTTTCATAGCACATTTCAACAGAAGTGAGGAGGGGGGGGGGTAGGCTTTCCTACGAGTGCGCTTGTTGCCTCTGTAACGTTGCGACCCTAGTCGAGTCATTATCCCCATTTTTACCACGTGCGCATTGCGCTCATGTAAATTGCTCTGTTACAGGAATAATCCTGTCAGACTTGAAGCAAATGCGAAATTTCAGTACTGTATCTTTAACGAATATTATTCAAATTTTGGTCTGTCAGCCAATGGATATTTAATTTAACTGCATTTTACACTGTATTTTCTAAATTATACTAAACTGTGATAATTTTTTTATATATAAAGATGATTAAAAAATTAATGTTTGCAAATAAATTATTTAAAATGAATTTAGTAAACTGCATTATATATATATATATATATATATATATATATATATATATATAAATTTATTTACAGAAATACATAAGATAAATTTTTAAACCTAATAATTCAATAATGTTTATAACATTTATGAAAGGAATATTAAATTTCATTCCATTCAATTAACTACTTCAGACAGCCTGACAAAAATCACTTTCTTGCACAGGTATCTACCAGAAAAATGTTTACAAAAATAAAGTATCCTTCTATGGTCTATTTTCATTTTCAGGAAGGAAAAGTAAATTTCTATCGAAGAATATATATTATGCTCGCCAAAGAGCTATGGACAATTGCTTTTGATATATCTTGGACAAGAAAATCTATATTTAAACATTTTTTGTTTGTTATAGTGTAAAAAATAATTTTCTATTATTGAAAAAAAAGGGATTTCATTAGATTTTATAAAGTTTAGAATAGGTCTAACGTACATAGATATAGAATTACACAAATTATTGATGTATGTATTCTGTTTAGCTATTCTCTGAGAATAGAGATATTATTATTCTGTTTAAAGCTGTGAAATGTTTTTGTAAAGAATTAAAATTTTTTTATTATATTAACCTTTCATTCGTAAGTGGACAATCTGGAATTGCAGTTTATGATACGAAAGGCTAGATCAAATACTTTTTGATTTTATTAGAAATAAAAGAAACCTCTCCCATGGATGGTAGAAAATACAACTCATCACGAATTTCACGCTCGACATTCATATTCCATCAAATATGCGAGCTCTGATTCGGCATTATAAATAAATATTATCGTTTAGTCCGAGCGGAAAAGCTGCCCCTCCCCCCCCCTCTCTCTCCCTCTCTCTCTCTGCCGCCTTGACAATCGCCGGCTCCGCTCGCGCCTATACCTTCATACCTCACACTTCACCGCTCTATATCAAAAGCGACGCGCGTTATTCCAAAATTTCCGGTGAGACGTACGGGGGGGGGGAGGGGCGATTTGAAGGGAGCGCGCTGCACGAAACAACGGAGAGGGCGACGAGAGGCCGTGCAATTGAAGTGGGCTTTTGCCGCGGACAGACGGGTGCTATCCAGTTCGTGCTGTAGATACCCTCCTCCTCCCCTCCCACTTTCAGGATGAACCCCACGGACCTGCTCGGCTATGCGTCGTCAGCTGACGCGCGATTACGCGTCCCTGCGAAAATCCGGCTCGCTTCGCGTAGCCGCGGCGGGGCTCGCGGCAGCCCCGATGCGCCTGTAGACGCCTACGCGTGCCGACCGCGGTGACACGCGTGTCACTTGCTTATATATATATATTACGATGCGTCCGCAAATGTACCAAGAGCTAGGTGAGGAGGATGGATATAACGGCGAGGCTCAGATATTGCACAGTCGGGTCGAGGATTTTTCTTCACTTTTTTTTTGGAATTCTGTATGTACGTCGCTATATTGGAGATATTTGCCCGCGCTTCTTGTCGGCTCTTCGCCGTTTCTTTTATAATCTCAAGAGCGATAATCGAAGTCGTCAACGTTACTCCCATCGGTAGTGCCCTCGTGATTTAGGTGGTCAAACTTAAATTAAAAAGAAAATACATCAGACATCGCTCTTAAACATAGTTCAATATAAATTGAACGTTTACAAATCATTAGTTCTAATGTGAATATCTGTAATAACTATATAGTTATAACAGTTATAATATAGTTATAATATATTATCAGGGTATATTTATTATAGTTATATGGACTTAATGAAAATCGATAATATGACTAATTTTATCGCTTTCATTTCTATGTCTTCAACATTCACGTGGACATTACGATTTCATGGTATTTTTAAATGGTATTATTTGAATCATAAGTAAATAATAAATGTAAAGTTTAATTATGAAAATAATCTTTTCTTTTTTCAAAAAGAAATTCATAACATAAATCTCATTTTCTATTGGTTTCTATTCATTTAACAAATATTTTTAGGGGCTTTACAATCTTTATAAATTAGTTGTAATTGTAATTGCAATCAAAATGTTCTTGCTTATAATGAAAATGCACTGCTATGTCAGCCAATAAAGATATGTAAGCATTTATATAGTGTGTTTGTTCAACGATGCGTAAATCGCGCAATATATGCCTAAGTATATAGAAAATATTGATCGTCTGCGAATTTCTAGTAGAAATTTTCTGTATTTTTAATACGCAAATAATTAAAACTATATATGAATTCTCGTATGTATAGTGTTATTTTTTAACGTTTCTCAACGTTAATATTAATTTTTTTTTAATTTCCTTACAGTAACCAGGATCCTACTGTACCAATTACCATTCCACATTTATTATTCCAATATTGATAAAATGCCTTCATGCAATTATAAAGAGATAATATAATTTACGTTTCAAAGTAATCAAAAGATAAATTTCTAGTAACGATAAATTTAGTCACGATACGTTTCTTTTCACTACTTCTTGGTTTTTTCATCTTTATTTTTTTATGCCAACGCATGCATGCAGAATATAGTAAGATAAACGTAATTGCGGCGAGAATGGCATCGGGTGTACACAGCATCGCGCGCAATGGAGAAAAATCCTTGGAAAAATCGAAATTGCAGGTTTTCGGCCGTGAGCGCGGGAGAGGACGGAAAACCCGGTCCAGTCCAGTCGGGGAACGTGCCCGGGTTTCGAATGAGGCTCGGTATGCAATGACGGAGTCGGTGGGGAGGGAGGGGCAGAGTGGCTTGAGCTCGTCCTGCAGACTTCCTCTTTCTCATTCCTTATCTTTCTCACTTTTCACTCTCTCTCTCTCTCTCTCTCTCTCTCTCTCTCTCTCTCTCTCTCTCTTTCTCTCTCACACGCCAAGACAAATACGATATTGCGGAATAAATGCTTAGCTACGTGCTTTTGGAATGGTTATAGAGAGTGCCAGAACTCCTTCTTGCTTCTCTCCGTCTTGGCCGAGGCATGATGCAGGACATCGTGTTGCAGTACTTGCACATTTTTCTATGATGACGTATTCTTATTCACTTTAAAGTAAATTAGTAAGCTGCCCACGCGCGTGTTTCACTCTTGTTCGTTATTATATATTTCTCTCGGCTTGCGCTTGTAAAAATATTGAGCATAGTTGTAAAATATCCGCGAATGAGTCGATCCATCTACATTTTTAATATGAAATTTTTACAGGTATGAAAGATCTGCAGGGTGAGTTAGTGTGATGTCGTATAAAGAACTTTTTCGAATGATTGAATTTCAGAATGATTAATGAGATTTTTTCAATATTAAAGCACATTCAAAATAAAGCACATTTAAATTTTCAAATTGGGATTTAAACTTGGATCGACGATTCACTAATTCTTTGTTGCAATGATCGAGTCATCGTAGGCCTCTTAAATACTTAAATTCTATACTTTAAACTCAATACATCGAAATGAGAATTGCACTCTTTTTATTTTGAAATAATTACGAGAAAATCGTAATTTTGGCTTCTCAAGTAATTGAAAAACAATAATACTGAAAGTATTCAATCCTAAGCAGAAATGCAATTTACACAAATAGACATAAACAGTATATCGTTTCGTTCCGTTTAATAAATTTTACTCTAACGCACCTACGGGACTTTAATTTTGTTCAAATTCGTGACCAACCCGGATCTTGGCCCTCTCCCTGTACGTTTCGCGTAGATCGAAACAAATAAAAAAAGAAATAATCAGAGGACGCTTCTTCGTTATTAAAATCAACGATCGGACTATATATATATATATATATATATGCAGTGCGGGGCTGGAAAAAAGATCATTCGCAGTGTAGTACGGCTTGGGTTTGCTGCCGTGCCCCGCTCTTTGCCGGTTCAAGATTAAGTCACGTTTGCACGTCCCTGCCTCGCAGTATTACATCGTCGAGGGGGTCACGAACGTTACACTGCTTCCAACTCTCTGTTTTTTTTATCCTTCTTTGTTTTTTTTTTGTTTTTTTTTTGGTCTTACCTTATTTTACCATTCTGTTTGTTCGACTGTACGTTTTTTTCCTCCGTTTTCGCTAAAACTTTCTTCTTCGCTCTCCCTGACCCCCCCCCTACTCTGCCTTAGTCGGTGTAACGATATCGGAAGGCCAATTAACAATCCAATGATTGCATTCTACTAATTAAGAATAGCGTTCCGCAGTGTAGTATGTTGATAATCTCTTTAGTATTCAACAAGCCGGGACAGTTAGAAGTTAAATGAAAAATAAAAAGCTCCATTACACCGATGTATGCAGAATAAGTTAAAGGGTGACTTAAAAAAATTTACGTAGGAATTATTTTTGTGACAATTATTGAGGCTACTAGTTCACGTTTTGTAGAAGTAACGGTTTGATGCTGAATTAATTCATTGATTTCAAATCGCAATAATAAATTTATATCAATATTAAAGCATTTAATATTTATCGACGAAACCTAATTATCAAACAAATTGCCAGAATTACCTTATTACGTGCGTAAAAAATTTGATCAAATGTAATTTAAACACAAGATCTAAATTACTAAATGATAAATTGTACGGAATCGCATCAGTTGCCTGTGTACCCAGCAAAATAATAATAAACACATAAATAGATCCTAGCACTGTCAATTTATTAATACTATGTTTGACCTTTTAAAGTATTTTTATTTACTTACCTTAAATATATTAATTATTCAACAGACCAAATAGTCATTTAACCGGAAGCAACGAGAATTAACGAGCTCGATTTAGCGGAACCGAATAAGCCGACGGATGACGTTTGGAAAGTGACTCTGAAAAATTCGGTGCGACGGGAATTGAATACGGGCCATCGAGCAGCCGCGACTCGGCAAGCAGAAGCCGTCGTTTAAGAGCCGTGATATAAACGGACTGTGACGCCTTTACCACTTGACTTAGTCAATGACTGCTCCATTTTATATATTTGAAAAATATTTAAATTAATGTTTTGACATTTTGTTTGAAGTATTGATTTTAACATCGACTGTTCGTTGCATCGGATTTCTGTCTCGAATAATATTACGCATTCCATTATATTTACATCTGAGAGAATTTTTCTTTACTGAATTATGGATAAACAATAGGTATTCCGTTGAAAATCCGTTTTTCTTAAAGGCCGAAACTTTGTTTGAGTACCATGAAATTTCGCATTTCGATCGGTATGGGCAAGGTGTATTGCGCAAAACTTGTGTAAAAGAAAAAAAATTTCGACGACTATTATTATCGACCTCACCAGATGCTTCATTTAACAATAAAGAAAGAAGAACATAAATTTTATAATATTCGAATGAAAACATAAAATCAAAATATGTCTCTTAATTGATAGATCATACAAATATAACATGTAAACATTTTATTCAACTACTTTTACAACTCTATTTCATTGTACAATCAGAAATTCTAGTAATTGGTAGTTTTCGATTTTCCTCCTTCGAGAAGAAATTATTAAGTTTAACAGAAAATGTGTTATTTTAATCAATTTAGTATCATTTTTAATTTATATGTATTTTACCGAAGTGAATTCCGCTCGACTTCTAGATTAAATCATTACTTTTGCAAACGAACTTTTGATTAGATAAGCGCCAGAGCAATGATATCTACTTTATCGGCGTCGCTATATAATAATATTACATATAGCAATGTGATGACTCTGAGCCTCTCTAGAGTTAGTCAACTGTCTGATTTGCAATATTGCGAATGAAGTCCCTGGTAGTATAGTGGTAAATACGCCCAACTCTTGAATAAACCTGGGAGACCGAGGTTCGATTCCTCGCCGGGGAGACTTTTTTTTGCTATTTTCCCAAAATTTTAATGTTATCTGTTATTTGATTCTTTTGTAAGATAACGGTAATAATCAGTTGAGTATTACCCGTTATTATAATGTTGTAAAAATACACGGAGTAAGAAATTAAGAAATTATTAGGTATAATACATTTATTTTCTAAATCTTAATATTTTAATCATATTCTCTGAACAAAAAAAATGAAAATTTTTTTTAAATAATGTAATTTTTGTATAAGGTTTAGAATTTCGCAAATGTAATAAATTATATAATATGAAATTGAAATGTCTCATTGAGTAGAACAGTATCCCTGCAACAACTATAAAACATGTGTTTTAATTAATATAAGCATTAGTTATTTGAAATATCATTTGAGATGATTGGCATAACTAATTAAGTCTTAATATAATTATTCTCATTTATCGAATTTTAACTTATACACTGAAATATCTTGAAAATTCAGTCGTTTAAATGTTAAGAGATCAATCGTTAAGAAAATGCAACTGACTCAATTTTCTACTCATACTCCCGTTAAGGCTGCGAAAGGCTAATATCTTTTTAATACCAAGGCGCGTAGTATTCTTTCCAAGACTTGAGTTAAACGGTTTAAAATATATTCACATATATATTCGATTTTCTTTTCTTTAACATTCGCGTTTATTAAGCAATTATTCATTTCTTAAAAAACTGTGGCTTAAAATGAAACTAGTTAAAGGAAAAACATTAAGAAAAAAAAATACAATACAATATGTAAACGTATAATTTAATACTTTAGGAAAATAAACAAGCCATCTGAATAGATTAAAAAATCGTGAAATTTAAATTAGTAAAAAATAGATATTCCTAACGAAAAATTGGATTTTATTATTACATGGCCCTTCTGACATATTGGACCACAAATTAGATCCATATTTAACCAACTCATTTATTAGTACAGGTTGGTACTAAATTTAAAAAAAAATTGTATAATATACAAAAAGAAAATGAAAAATAACAAGCATGGACTTATTTTCACATTTTCAAAAAAATTATATATATATATATATATATATATATATATATATATATATACGAGGTGTGTTCAAAAAGTAACGAGAATTTTTAAATTTCGCGGGTTTAGAGAGTCCGTTTGTATAACATTTTTTTTATTATGTTGTTACGTGTTGGTACCCTTAAGTACGATAAAATTTTTAGCAATATTCATTGTTTACTTCTTAAGTGTCAGCCGCTAATGCTAGACGTGTTTTTTCGAGTTCAGCGATTTTCGTTTGTGAAAAAAATAGAGCAAAGAATTTGTATTCAATTTTGCATAAAAAATGAAATCAAGTGTAATGAAGTTTGTAGAATGTTAACAAAGCCATATGGCGAGTCTGATATGAGTAAAGCAAGGATTTACGAGTAGTATAAGTGCTTCTAAGATGGCCGCAAAAACGTTGAAGATGGCGAACGACCCGGGCATATACCCGAACGCCCATGCACATTAACAGCGGATGAAAACGTGAAAAAAGTAAACGAAATGGTTATGAACGATTGCCGAATGACAATCAGAGAAGTCGCTGATGATGTTGGCATATTAGTTGGCTCATGCCATGGAATTTTTTCGGATGTTTTGGATATGAAACGTGTGGCAGCAAAATTTGTTCCAAAATTGTTGAATTTCGAACAAAAACAGCGGCGAGTGGAAGTTGCTCAGGAGTCACTAAATGAAGTTAATAACGATGCAGAACTACTAAAATGTGTTATAACAGGTCACGAAACATGGGTTTACGGATATGATGTCGAAACTAAGGCTCAATCGTCCCACTGGAGGCATTCTGGATCGCCAAGACCGAAAAAGGCTCGACAAGTACGGTCGAAAGTGAAGGTTATGCTCACTGTGTTCTTCGATTTCAATGGCATGATGCATCATGGATTTTTGCCACAAGGTATTTACAAGCATAGATGACATTAAAAGCGCGTCGCTGAAACAGCTATAAGCTATTACAAAGATTGAGTTTCAAAAGTGTTTCGAGGATTGGAAAAAGCGTTGGCACAAGTGCATTATATGCGAGGGGGATTACTTTGAAGGGGACAAAATAGATATTGATGAATAAATAAGTATTTTTTCATAAAACGAAAAATCTCCTTATTTTTTTTAACACACCTCGTATATATATCGAGTTTAATCACTTTTCTGCTAATCGTTTTGAATAACTGTATAATGTATAATAGACCGTAGCAATTACAGACCGAAGAACGTTGGTCTCGATAGTCCATCCAATTCTATTAAAAATAAGGGAGAGAGAGAGAGAGAGAGAGAGGAGCCGGGGATACAAAGAGACTGGACGCGCGGACTCTCGTAATATTCGCGTTTCAGGAATTTTTCACGAGTTCCGGGTGAATAACGAAGCACTCGACCTGATCCTCCGCGGGTCGCGCGACAACTTGTCCCATTCTTGCGCCGCGCCTTCCGCTCGCGCGAGCTTTCTATATACCTTGCGAATATTTCACGACCTTTAAACTCGATGAATTCCCATTTGAAGAGGGGCCGTAATAGCGCGCGAATTCTCACTCGCTTAATGTGTGTGTGTGTGTGTGTGTGTGTGTGTGTGTTCTAGAGATGATGTTTCGCACCTGCACAGGGCGAAAACAGCTTTATGTCTGTTTAATTAAGACTAAACGCGCGGTTTGTTTAAGCAAAATAAACGAATTTCAATTAGTTCTTCGTTGACTTGTTATTTGCCGAGTAGATTGGGATTCGCGCAAAAACGCTCTAATGCTAACTTAAATATGATAGGACAAAAAATATAAGTTGACGATAGCATCAGCGAGTTAATGCTACGTTGTTTTGCCAATATTTGTTTTTAACGATGAAATCATGTACCACAGTCTTACTTCTCAGACGAGTACGTCGGTTCTAATGATTTTTTAATTGATTATTATTATTATGATAAAATTTCATATTTTTCTTAAAGTGTCAATATAAAATGATTTACATTTTATACATTAATTTTTAGAGAAACTATACATTTTGAGAAAAGAATTCAATCTTAATTTATCGCCTACGTTATAGCGGATCCCATTATTTGAGAAAATAGCTTTAATGATCTTTGATTTTAAAGTTGAAGATTAATTTTTTCATATTAAAAACACTATTTGTATTCCGGAATTTGGAAAGAACGGGAAGTTTTATTTTCAAGGACCTTATTATTACATATATCACGTACATCGTTCCTTAGATGTAAATAAAATATCATATGAATTTTACTTTTTTCATTTATTGGGACAGAAATACATTGTAAAATGTAATGTTCTAATCTTTGCTACTTTTGGGGTCCCCGAAAAAGGTTTCCCATTTTGAAAATAATAGTGGACCTTTGAATGACCTTTAAAAATGTCTTTGTAATGAAAGTTAAGCTTATCAATTAATTAGTCTCATCAATCTTTAAATCTTTTGTTTAAATCATTTTTTGGAATAAATACGACTCTGCAGCGGCATCGATACTTTCGTTACACCCTTTATGTATAGAGCGTAAGAAAGTTCGTAACGAACGAAAGTAATCGCGGAAGACGCATGCGGGCATTCGATAAAATCCTTTTATCCGTAGCTCTCTCTCTCTCTCTCTCTCTCTTTCTACTATTATTGACTTAGCTAACTTTAAATTGCTCGATACGTGTAAGAAGAGAGAGATAGAGAGATAGGTGGGGGTAAGTGTTTGATATTTATTGTATTATAGCGTACTTCTATCTTGAGTATAATTAAGAAGATAGGATGAAAATCTGGTGTGGTGGAAAAGTGTTTTATAATATCAGATAGATGCAATCTTCCCTTACCTTTACATATATAGATAATTTTAATTTTAAGGGGTTGAAAAATTAATATAGATATAATAGTTTTTATAATTAACTTAATAACTGTTTTATATAATAATTATTATTAATTGATCGGTCAATCGAATTAATTATCTTAAAAATAATATTTATATGTAATTGTTTTATGAAAACAATCTGACAACAGATTGCACGACAAAGTGTAATAATAGAATATTCTTAAATACAGCCGAGTACTTTTGTTTCATTTATGCTTGTAGTATTTGTGGTTCAGTTCGTAAATAAATTTTAATTATTAATTATATATATATATATATATATATATATATATATATATATATATATATTATAAATCTTTTAATTATTAATTTATAATAAGTAAAATAAACCATTTTTGCCAGTAAGGTCTAATGAACATGAAAGTTGTAATGTATTCCTGCCTTACACCGTTAAGCACAGCTCATAATGCAAGAACAATAAGAAAATACTTACGAATAATGAGAAAAAAAGAAATTTTCAAGGATCGTATATTGGTAGTGTCGTATATAGTAGCTTGAATCATAATCAATATGAAACTTTAGTCATATTAGAAACAAACGATTAGTCGCGCAAGTGTAAAATTTTTGTTCACGCGTTCATGCCTCATCTGCAGAAGTATTACACCTACAATACAACCTTTTCATAATAATGAATGATTTATCTAATTGCTTTATTTTATTCATTTATTTATGCTATTTACAAACGTATTGAACAGATAAATTTATTTCTGACGATCGTTGCGCGCTGATCATTGTGTCGCGGCTTTTTCACCTTATCAACTCAAGGTGAGATTTTCCACCTTGGACGATTAACCTGAGTCGGAGCTAAGTCGTAAATTGAGGGTGTATACATGATAAGCTTGTAGAAGGGGTGTAGAAGGACTGAAGAAAAACCACAGGTGGCTCGCGTATAAGACTCGACAAATGCGTGCAAATGGATGTTGGGAGGGGGAGGAGGAGTAGGGAGAAGAGCGAGAGACCGAGAGAAAGGAGAATGTCGCGTACTTTGGGGATACACCACGAAAGTTAACCGTTCAGTGAGAACAGCGCGAACGACGGCAGTGCGTCGGAAGTTGCGCTAGGACGATTCTCTCCCACCCTCCCTCCTTCTCTCTCTCCCTCTCTCTCTCACACTCTCTTTATCTCCCACGACTCGTTTAGTCCGTGAATTACGCAAAATTTTCGAACCCTGCTTTAAACCGAAAGTTTCTTAATTTAAGATAATGCAGTGTGTAAGAAAGCGGACGGCTTAATCAAAGGATTTATACGAATGATTCTCGGGATGTTAAAATTAGACATTTATCAAAAAGTATTTTTAAAACTAGCATATTTCATATTCAATGCAAACGCTTATGATATGTATTTACATAGAAAAGCGATCTGTTATTTAATATTATAGTACTCACCTTATTCTGTATTTACGTGAATTGTGCTTCATACTCGCTTGAATTAATATACTTAAAAAAATTTACTCCAACGCTTAATTATCAGTTTACTTCTTTAGTGAAATATGATATGTATTATCGAATACCATCTAATGAATTATTGATTTTTTCTTAGTTATATCGTTATATGATTAATTCCAGAGAAACTAATAAAGTCGAATTCAGAAACTTAGACGTTTCGCTTAAAGATTGTTATTATCTTACGTATTTCAAATTAGAAATCGGGTCATATTATCTCCTATGAGCGTTATCAGAAAGTTTGAACTTCCTTAGTTTGGACACTTAGCTATTTACATTAAGGATGCTTTAACTAGGATAAAGTTTCGAATCGATTATAAGGCTTTGCGCATATATTTTATTATAATATAATAGAATAACATATAATCAGAATCTTTGCAAATTATTATTTATAGAGAATCTTGCTATTTAATAATTGGAGTCCGCATAATAATTATTTGTAATGTTCTAGTAAATTATTATACATTATCTAATATTAATCTGTTCTTAAAATTCTTTTTAGTTTTTTAATATGTTTTAGGTATCTTAACTTTTTATTTATTTATTTATTAAATAATTTTATAATTTTAAAATTTAAATCGTTGAAAATAACGAATGTGGCTCATTTTTTGTACTTGAATAAGAATGTCAACCGATATGCTGCCTTATATAATAATAGTTGCAGAGTAGGTGCAGCTTGTTTGTTCACCAATTTAAGCCCAAGATTTAACGAAAACTCCGTGTCGTAATTTATGTGTCCACTTTGAAATATGAACAAATCACACAGCTTATATATCCATGAATATTATATAGATAATTATATAGTCATATCAATAAAATGTATATTATAAATAACGAAACTAGAAATGCTTATATAGAAATAATTAAAAAAATAAAATTATATGCCTAATATTTGATTGCAGTCGACAGAAGTTTTATACGAGCGGTAGCGATTAAAGTCTATTAGGTATTCTCCTTTACTGAAGGATTTTTTCGTGTGAAGTAAGAATAAATTAATTTAAAGTCAAATTACGTTAAATTGAGTTTCATTAAGTTCAGAAAAGGTAGAGAAAATTAAAGATAGAAAAAATGAAGTAAGATCGAACCAATTATGACAATAGAAAAAAATCATAGATTTAAGAAAAATGAATGATAAAATTATGTTTCTTATGATCAACAGCTGATTATTTATCAAAATCCAGCATTTTTCAAGCCTTAGCCAGAATATTTTCAATATTACAAACTAACGACATGGATCCACATTTTATTCTAAAATTCATGATAGTATTATTCACTCTATTAATAAAATGGCCAAGAATCTTGTCATCCAAGCAAAGAAAAATACCGTTTTCATATTTTGCAACCATGACTCTAGTCTGATAATCTCATGCTGCAGATGCGAAGGATACCAAGGGCTATTAACTTTAGGACAAAATTTAAAATCCTGTGTGTTAAAAAAACACACTGGGCAAATTGAAATATGCGTAGACCTTTTGGTAAGATAGAGATTAAACAAAAAAGAACCAAGATGATAGTTCTGTTGTAAATTGGAAAGATAGAAAGGGAGGTATTTCAGCCATTCCAAGGTTTTACGTAAGCTCATTATAACATCGCTTACAGAATCTGTCTCAATCTGTCTAGTATTCAGAAGGAGATTAGGATGTCAATATCGCGTAAAAAGACTTGCTTCTGAAAGGAAATCAGGCACTTATTATGTTTTATGTAGACGACTTACAGAAGCGTAACTCACTATACATGTGGAATTGGAGGTATAATGCAGCTGAATAATATTATACATGCATTAAAGTTTTTAAATAAGTACGAAAATATTACAATAGATAAAAAGATTATTAGAAAGAAAACCATTCATAACTAAGAAAAAGGAGTCTTATCAAACTTATCAAACTAATCTTATCAAACGTACAACTAGTTACACTCAATTATGTTCTAGAAATTATTTAGCATGAATTCAAAATTAAGCGCTTTTCTCCAGTGTCCATATTAATAGCCACCATTAATAAAGACGTACACGAGCACGCTACAAGTTTCAGAAGTATTTATCAAACCTGAAGCTACCTAACTAATCCCTGAAATTAAGAAAGCCAATTATGAAGACATTAACTTTTACATATACTCAAGTACCGACTCGACAAAATGCTTTAAGGGCCAGTTGAAAGGACCTACTGGATTTTATAAATAATAGAATTCACAAAAGATCTAAGAATAATTTATCGTGTTTTTAGTTCTACACTATGTAAATATTAATCAATTAGAAAAAACTTATTTCTATCATGCGAGCTTGGAACAAACTTATTTATCAAAATACTAGACTGCAGAAACAAAGCTTGAAATCTTTCTGGATCAACTTAAGTTCCTTCGTCAAATTTTCTATATCAATTGATTTATCACAGGTAAAGAGGAATTTCTCCGGAACGGGGGAAAAATTCGCCGCGTCGCCAGCCGTCCCGAAATTCCGCGACGCTCTGTTCGCGCGCATTAATAACGCTGTAGCCGCGCGCGTGTATGCTGAGCACCGTCGACGCATTAATTAATGCTCGTCGCGTGCGCCAGTGTGCGTGTCCAGCGCGACCGCTGTGTACGCGTTCGTTAAACAATGCATTTCGAGGCTGATCGGGCGCGCGCGACAAACTCGGCGGCCCGATCGGTGTGCTTGGCGGGACCGCAGCGTACGCGCGCGAGTAATGCCTGCCGTGACTTCCGGAAAAGATAATAATTCGAATTCGAGCTCGGTCTGTAGTTACGATATGTATTTATATACATATGTACATGTATATGTATATATATATATATATGTGTGTGTGTGTGTGTGTGTGTGTGTGTGTGTGTGTGTGTGTCCAATTGTAAAACTTGCTTATTCAATTGGTGGAGCGGAAGGAGGCGGACGGGAACGGAGTCGTTGACAGTTTTGTTGAAATTTGCAGGGATGATTTACTGGGATGATTAATGTGGATTTCGGGTAAATTTTTGAATTCTGTAATGTCAAGGAATATAATTATAATTCAGGTTTGAGAGAGAAAGAGAAATATACATAAAAAGGGACAGAGAGAACGAGACAGAGAGAGAGAGGGGAGAGAGAGAGAACAAGACATGTGAGTTAAAATTTTAATATTTTCTGTGCGTATGCTTGAAATATGTTTTTTATGGTATATAAAAATGTAAGTAGTAATATGCCATGCAATACCAATCAAGCTGCTAATTTATGTGAAAATATTATTTTAATTATAGTCCAAGGATTTCCTATTAGTTCAGTATGTCAATATCTAAACTAAGAAAAATTATTAAAAAATATGATTCAACTTTTTGCTAATAAAGTAAAAAAATAAGGTTACCATCCTTAGTAGTTACTTTATACGGTCTCGTAAGCTATGGATCGACTTTATTAAGAAACAACTGATAATTTGCATTTACATTATTAAAATCATAAGATAGATCATGTTAATTATATTAATGATTTACACGGAATGGCCATTTTAAAGGACGATGTTCGTCTAATAAATATCAAATTTGCTAATCGAAAGAGGTAATTTGAATTATTCATGTTAGGACAACAGTGGGTCACATATATTTGTTGTATCATAATTAAATACACTTCCGATAACGATGCAGTCATCAATCAATAGAATAGCAGAGTAAATCATTGAAAAAAAAAATCATGTTTATAACTACAGCTCTTACTCGCAAAGCTACAGGGAAAACTAATTATGAATACAGTACCACGATGTCGAAAGGACAATATTCAGCTGACTATAATGCAAAAAGTATATAGAAAGACATTGTTCGAAACACGGTGCATTTGAGATTGCTTCGCCGTTCCAGCGGAACTGCTTCAATTACCAACGGGCGTGCGATCAGACGAGACACATAACAGTGCGCCGCTCTCGAAGTCGTGTACTCGATCGCCTATCGATAGTCAATGGTCCCGGGCCAGCCTTCGCCTCCCGTCACGCCTCCCCCCCCCCTCCTATAGCGTCCGCCGTCCGATTCGGACGTCAAGTAACGCAATTACGACAACGTCCGTCGACAACTCCTTCCGATCTTCAAGTTCGTGTAGCCTACCCATACCCCCTCTTCTTCACCCGTGCGCCCCTTATACTATACCTCTCTCCAAACCTCGTTGTCACTCGTCCTGGGGGGAGGGTGGGTGCGACCTGGCGGATACTATACTGAGTTAGCTGGCGAGAGAAAGAGGGTATAATAGGTCAGACTGGCGTTGACCGACAGCTCTTCTATGTGTGTGTGTGTGTGTGCGTGTGCGTGTGCGCGCGTGTGTATGTGTCTTCCTTTACCTCCCGTCCCAACCTCGTTCTCTCTCCTCCGTCTCCTTCTACTCGTCCTCGTCCTCTCTGGCAAGTAATTGGCTGGCCGTCCTAACCGTAGAAGCTAATACCAGAAGCCCGAGGAATGAACGAGACCCGGGCCCAGCGGTGGCACTGCACTGCTTCATTACGCAAATTGACCGAGCGTTAAGTGGGCTGTAGCGACGGCCGCGGCGGCGGCGCGGCGGCCGAAAACCGCCACTTACGACTCTCGATGCGTCTCTAGCCCCCCCCCCCCACTGGCCCAAGACCGATGACGAAGTCTTTTGAAGCGAATTTCGTATATCTATTTTTGATAGGGATTTTTCGTTTTTGGCATACGCTCTCGATTTCACCGATGCACTTTGAGTCACCCAGATACGAATTTGCTCTTAAGACCGTAAATTTAATAAGGTGATCTTCTTATAGGTTTTTGGTTTTTAATGGGCCCGAATTTTGCTAGCGGAGTCCAGAAAGACTAAGAACTTTGTTCTAAAATTTTCATAAAATAAAAAAATACGGGTAAAGTATTAATTATTATTTGTAAAATAGCACTTGATGCTTTGTGTAGAATGAAACATAAAGTACTCAAATCTGTGCACTTTTTTTTCGTTTTTACTCAGCTTCTAAATAAAATATCTGGTAATATTATTCTTAATTACAAAATATTCTATGAAATTGACACACAATCTAATTTGAATTTCCCATTGCTGTGTGAGTCTATGCTCTAATATCGAAGTACTTAGATTGTGCTTGTTTAGCTTCCAGGTTAGAAGGCTTATTATTGATTTCTATCAAACTCACTTCTACATCTTTTCGTTATTGTTTGCATGTTACCTGGGAAATGATATCAACAGCTGAGTGAATCCGAACAGTAAAGGATCCGTACATATGACAGAATGCAAAGCCATTAATGGTGAAACTTCATTACGTTTATAGCGTTTAAATCATATTTGACATTAAAAATGGCGTTTATTTTCAATAATCTGTGAATAATTATTGAAGTATTTTTCGCACCATGACATCGGCTCGGAATACCAAGAAGATGATACGTGGCCAAGTCTTAGATATAGCATACTTGTTTGACAAATGAAGAAGAGACTACTGCATTAACATTGATGATTTAAAATTTATGATTTGATATATGGGGCGAAATATACTCAAATAGTTAATATATTTAGATACCAGATGTAATGCATCGCTATTCTGAAACTGTATTATGTAAATTCCATATATAAAATTACAAAATTTTATATAGTATTACCTCAACCATTTACATGAAACTTGCTTAATCATGAAAATTTTAATTTCATTTTTTATTACGATTTGACGAAAATCTATTCTACTAACTATATTGAACTGTATCTATGGATTATACTCAGAAATTAAGCAGTGTAACTGATGCATGTCGTTTTTATTCATACAAAAAAATAGATCTTCATTGCATGGGTTATGAGAAAGAAAATAAGTTTCATTGTTATTCAAATAAAATTTTCTGTCTGCGAGTTTTGAAATTTGATCAAAACTCGTTGTAAAATTTATTTATTTACCAGCGTTTGAGCAACATTCTTTTTAAAGTTATTAAAAAAGAATGCCTAAAGTCATGACATTAAAATTCTTTATCAATGTGAATTAATCAGGAAATATTTTTTTTTCGATTTCTAGCGAAAAGTTAGCTTAGCTTTAGAAATTAAACTAACTTTCATCGGCCAAAGTTCAACCTAATTAGAAATCTTGCTCGAAAAGCAGACTCGCTAATTAACAATTTTCGACAATTCCGGTTCAACATTTCACGCGCAGCTAACTACTATCCTTCGTCCAAACCACTACCAAAGTACTCTCCACTTTCTATATATTAAAAAAAAATATTAATAATAATAACAACCAAAAAACGGATATGCATAAGTAAAAGTTGAAAAAAAAACCAGGCAACAGAAGCACAAGCACGACGAGTCATAAAAAATAATAATAAAATAGGCTTTCGCGGATGCAATTTCACGTGCGCGTGTGCGGCCGCCACGCAGAAGAGGTGCGGAACGCGTTGCAGCGTCCGCCCGGCTACAAGTATTTCAACTTTTCTCATATCGTTTCGCGCTCGTTATTACCCCCCGGTCCCGGAGTTATAACGCGCCCGGCCTGCGCCCCCTACCCCTCCCGCGTGCGCGTGGATGAGTAAAATTAATGGCCTCCCATTTGGAGGCCGCGTGCATTTTCGCGCCGGCGAAAAGTTTGCCGCACTCTCTCTTGCTCTCTCTCTCTCTCTTTCTGTTTTCATCCCTCTTTCTCTCCATCTCTCTCACTCCACCTATCTCTCTCTCTCTCTCTCTCTCTCTCTCTCTCTCTCTCTCTCTCTCCTCCACTCTCTCTCTGTCTCTCATATTCCGATCACCTCTTGAAGTCCATACGCAAGTGCGTGCATAAGCGCGCAGATTTATAATTGCGACGGTAGAGCGATGTCAGGCGGTCGACGCGCTGAGAGATGCGACAATTCGATGAGTGAAAGAGCAGAAGGGTCGACGCCGCGCTGTGCCTCCGATTCTGTCTTTTTATCGTGCGCCGGAGATACGATTGCTTTGACGAGCGCGCAAAGTTGCCCTATAACTCCCGACAGTTCGCGGGTATTCTCATAATGGGGGGGGGGGGTCTCATGTGGATGAATTGAGATATTGCATAATAGAGTACTGGGCATTGTTTAGACGATATAGCGGACTAGAGTTGGATTCTTATTGACGTCGGTCGAAAACGTATAATCGTGCATTTCTGAGAATCAATTTAGTATTCGCTTATAGGTAATTATAAAATTAATTATTATAAAAATGATGAATTATTATAAAATTAATTATTATAAAAAATTATTATAAAAAAAGGTAATACATTATAAAAATATTTTATTATACGAAGCAGTATTGACTTAAACTATTTATGTTTTCCAACTATCCATTTATGTCCATGAGTCCTCAATCAGGAATTACGTAGATCTCAGAACCAACGAGCGCAAAATCACTCCTATAGAGTCGCCTTTCACTTTTTTATAATGTCAAAAATTAGTTGAGGGAAGTGACTAGAAATATTTTTTTAACGGCGGATTTTAACAAGCGATTCTTTTGAACTCGAGATTTTATTCTGATGCTATGTTTTGATTAGCCAAATAGATTCCTCGTAAATTTAAAATGGAGAAATTTCGAAAAAAGTTGTATAGTGTCATACCATCGTCAAACACGCGCAAATTAAAAAAAGCCTGTTACCACTTGATGACAAACATCTTTTACTCAAGGACGTTTCAAGACACCCTTTACGATAGACTAGCCTTTTTGAATCTCAGAGACACTGAAGTCAAACTAAACCGATTCCCGAGAATCTCGGAATTCCAGAAATTTAAAATTCATCTTTAAAAATGCCTATTAAAGATTTCTTAATTATTTCCACCTATTAACACCGATAGTCGGAACGCAGCAGCGACGACACCTATGTACGACTCCTTGGCCAATTCTTCACGTGCCTTTACATTTTTTTTCGATCTAACCGGGCTCTATTATCTATACCTCTTACATGCCACATCGTGAAGGAAGATCATCGGTAGAACGTCGAGGCCCTATCCCAAGAGTCGATCCTCCCATGCGCTTTACATATTCATGAGGCAATAAGGCCACCGCCGATCTTCGGGGGGAATAGAACCATGGGACAACAGCCGAAGAATGGAAAGTAGAGACGAACAAGCTAGACTTTGCCCTTCCATGCCGGGCTTCTATACTTCCTCCCATACCCCTCTTCTCGATTTTTCATTCTTTCTGTCACTATGTCTCTTTCTTGTACTAACACTGTTCATCTTGAGATAGAGCCGCTGCTGAGGATCAAAAGTAGAATTTTCTTATTATTAGTTTTTCTAAAAATGTGAAGTAGAAAGGATTATACGTATAACTATTTATGCGAGAAATTTTTATAGGATTATGGAAATTGAAAATAAATTATTTTTTGCTTTTAATGAGATAGAATTACTTTAGAAACGAGTTTTTATTCGCCCAAGTTGTCAGTGCAGAAATTCTCTAGAAAATTCCACAACTTAAATATTATTACTCTGGTTTACTGAACTATATTATCTATCTTGTTCCTCGACGATATAGAGATTTTGGACGAGTGTCTTCCTCATGATTCTTGGGGACATTTTTATCGAGTAAATTGTAATTATTAAGTTCAAATTATTTAGTTTAGCTTAGTTCCTGAGGATAAATCGTAGCGTTTCGCAACGTCGGACACCAAGGTAATTCTAAATTTAAGATAGCGGGGGCAGTCAGGTTGTCCTTTACTGACATAGAATATTACTTTTATTATTTTTATTTTATTTATTATTTTATTTTTATTTTTATTATTATTTTAGTATTAATTTTATTTTATTTTTAATTTTTAATATAATTTATTATAGTAATAAGTTTTATTTCAGATTCTACAAGGGTGAACATAAATAAAGACAGTCTGACTGTCATTATTTTAACTAATATATTATATTAGAAAGACCGTAAGACAAAAATATTTATTAATTTAAGTTCAATTAAGATAGAACCGAAATTTATAAATATATCTTGCTTAATTAGGTCAATATTGTAATTCTATGTAAGATATTGAGTAATTTACATATAATATGATCATTTTATAGAATACCAACGACGATTTTTCGCACTGCATATAGTGTAGATAACAACTGACACGATACTATAGCTATCCTTTTATAGAAGAAGTTTATTGGTGTAATTGATTTCATTATACTATGATCGTTGAAATAATTTAAGAAGATACAAAGAACAAATGAAATTCACGAAAGCTTCGACTCTTTATGATGAATTTTTTCCCTTTTAAGATCCATTGGTTTTTACGATTATATTAAATATAGTAAACAATGTGTTATTATACTTAGTTAATTATGGACAATTTCAATTTATATTTAATAAATATATATTAAGTTTTGTAGTTTAAAAAATCACTATTAACAATGTAGTTTTGATGATAATATTTCTACATCGAATTGCTATGAATGAAAATGCTAATTAATGAGCTAATAAGCATATAAAATAATATATATTCTATTTAATCAAGACCAAATTAACATAATACTTATGATATTGCTGCATTATCAGAGAGATTTCAAGAAAGTTTAATTGAGAACCAGTAGTATAATAATGAGGAAAACGTTATTTTTAGGAAAGTAGGGCAAAAGCCTAAAATATATTAACATTTGCCTAAATAAAAATCAGAGAATTATGAATACTTAGAAAATCAAATTTTTGTATGTTTGAAGAACTACGCGTGTTTGTGAATAAAAAAAATGAGAAATAATTCTTTGTAAAAGGTCCAGTTTGAAGTAAAAAAATAGCCAGTCTGTACTGTCCAAATATTGTCAATATATATCATCACGTGAAATACTATTGGTGATCCCAAATACTGTTACAAAATCTACGGACAAATATCCGAACATGTATCATTTACTGGAAACTTCGTTATTTAAATCGAAAACTCTCGAATTTTTTACCTGAAACTTTACTCAATTTTCAACAGCGTGCAATTTCAATTATGAAAATATAAAAATACCTTTATAATTGCAGCGTTATCGCCTAGAGTTGGTTCGATAGAGTAAGAATTTTCAGTAGTGCCAGTGGCGGAGTAAGGAAAATAATTGGACTTAGTTTTTTATAGTTAAACTATAATAAAAGCTATATACTTAAATCTTAGTACTTCGAGGTAACAAAGTATTTACTATTTATTATTAACACTTCCATAAGTAATTTATTACACTCGTGTAAACATCTATTAAATTTATCAATAGCTATGTATTTAATATAATTTTCGCACGCTTCCGTTTTCATACTTATATTTAAAAAACGCGTTTTCCGGCTAGGGAAATCGGAAAAACGAAGCCTGCTGTTCTTCACGTAGCGTCGGGCACCGAGGATCAAGTATCACGGGGTATTTTGCTAGGATAGTAGAGTCTGCAGGTCTGTGACGGAGCGACACTACTATTCAGGATTCTAGAGAAGCTCGGCCTTTGAGGTTTTGAAGACAGAGTAGCTTTAGGAAGAGGCTAGCTGGAAAGCTAGTCGCTTTATACAGAGAAATCTAGTCGATCGGTTAATTACGCAGCTGCACAGCTAATTGCGCCGGAAGCCGTTGAAAAATAACAATAGTAACTATAATACCGGTCTAAATACGACATTAAAGATACTTACATATTTCTAACGAATTATGCATCATACATATATCATGTTACAATGCATGTTTACAGTAGTAGTTATTCTATTTCCATCCAATTTTTCAGATTTTAATCCGGAGATATTATTTTGGTTAAACTTCGGGCTCTTTCAATGCAACGGCTTGCGCGTTTACTGCATCTCTAGTACTATGGCGTGGAAGCAAGATACATCTTGACTATGTCAAAGCCCCTTTCCACTCATCCATAACCATAATTTCTGTGTCGGGAAAATTAAATTGTTTTCTAGCGTGTATACAATTATTCTTTGTTCGGTGTTGGACGCTATCTATCATAAAATAAGAAAGAAGATTAGGTAGTCTCGTCCGATTGCTCGAATATTATTGATTAAATTTTCGAGCTACTTATTATAACTTTGATTAAACTATTCTTCGAGAATGTGAAAAGATTTCGAATACTTTAAAGCTACAATAAAATTCCATTCTTCTTTAATCAAGTCTAAAACTATTAATATTGTTGAGTCTTATTTTTAGAATTAAAAAATAAATAAATAGAATTTAGAGTGTTAAACTTCGTATAGAATTTAAGAGAAAAAAAGGATACTCCCTTCATAAATCGAGCCGCGAGAAAATTAAAATAGACGAGGTCATATAACAAATAAAAGTAATTTGATGCAGCTGATAAGAAGTAATAGCACTATATAGAAATCGATGGACGTGAAATCCCATCCGCAATGCTCAATAACTCGCATATTTCTCTATAATGCGAGAAATAACATTAAATCTACCATAGAGTCGAAGGTGTGAAAAGAAGAAAAAAAACAGAGAGTTCTCTGGAAGATCTCGGGGAAAGGGTAAAAGATAGCACGCCCATAATGGCTCCGATGTCGCGCTAGTATATATATATATATATATATATATATATATATATATATATATATATATACACACCTGCAAAAGTTCTCCAAAACTAACACGCGTATACGATTGATGTATATGGTAGCGCAATGGTATATAGTACGGGCGAAAAAGTAAAAAGGGGGCAAGAGAGCCGACGAAAGCGATAAACAAATCCGCCGCTCGCTGCTACGAAGGCAAAGCCCTCCGGCCGGCGTCGGGCGTAGGGGCGGTACCGAAATAAAAGGAAAACAAAACGGAGAGAGAGCCCAAAGTACCTCGAGCGCTCGTGTTTATGTGCGCGCGCACATATATGGCTGGGGGAGAGCGCGGGAATAGTGCGATAAATCTAAATTTAGCCGGGACATCGCACGCGGATATGCAAAACGCCAAATCTCCCGGCAATTTTCCGGGGTGCGCCTAAGACGCGCAGAAGCAAAAACCTCGCGCCCGCGATACATCACAATAATGCGCGGGAGCTTGTCATTCCTGCGCATCGGTGTATGGGCAGATACATTAGCCGCATATATATACATGCGTGGTTGAGCATAGAAAAGAGCTAAGGGGCCCGGGTTAAAGGGGGGAGAAATAAAAAGTTGAGGAATGGCTGCTCTTGCAAATGCTTCCCGAACGAACAGGGATAGACGCATCGGCCGACCGATCGATCGATTGATCGCATCACTCGCTGCCAGGATCCACGGGGTATGTGTGTGTGTGTGTGTGTGTGTGTGTGTGTGTGTGCGTGCTTAAGTCGTTTCTTCCCATCGCTTATTACGTCCGGGCCTTTTTGCCGATTTGGGTCGAGGTGGATTGTTGCATTAAAAGCCGGATTTAAGAAAGCATTTAAAACCTAGGCGAGATATCATTTATCTTCGTTTCCGTACTGGCTTGAAATTGGGCTCTATTCTTATCCGTGTAGTTTATTCGATATTGATTTTAACTTGTAATTGCAATTATTATATTACTGATTAGTGGATTTTTAAGGACTTTTCAAAATTTATAATCTTTTAGAATGTACATATATGCAGGAAGTTTCAAATTATATATGTATTCGATACATTTTTGACTTACAAATAAAAATCATCTGAGAAATGAATGAAAACAAAAATGATTATTTTCGATTCAGTATATTCATATAATATAAATAAATATATATTGTCTGGTATATGCAGAACATGCTTATATAAATTAAAATCTTTGTAGTGTAAAGGTTGTTCAATTTTGTTAAAATTATTGACAAATATTTATTAAAATTAGACTAAAAGAAAATACGAAAAACACTTTAATTTTCATTAGGAAGATCCAAGAATTATATGTGTTTTTATACGAGGTACATATAAGGGAATTTATATTTTAAAGTATGTAGCTTTTATCGCTGGGTATAAGCGTTGAACAAACTACTAATGTTATGAATGTAATATAAAAATATTCTTTATTAACTCTACTAAAGTGCTTTCTCCCCTTAATGCGATTAACTTTAGATACATTGCGTCGACTTCTAGAATTTCAGTGGATGAGCTTTTTCAAATGTAATTACATTTCGTTTTTTTTTTCATTTAATTTTATATAACGCTTCATGAAATAAAATTTAATTTGGGAAATAACTTACCAAAGTATTTTCATGAACTGGCACCAGGATTAAATTTCTCCAATATATAAAGCGATGGGGAAGAAATCGATCGAAAGAGAAGCGACATTGTACGAATAGGAGTTGGTCGAAAAATTTCATAAAATCAGTGCATCTGTAAGGTTTTTAATTAGCTACGTCTACACTTCGTGAAGTACAAGCTGCGAAAAGCGGTTACAAAAAATATCGAGTATTATCGTCCGAGGCCAAGATATGGATTAATGAAACTGTTCGACAAAAGTTGGGTTGGTCACAGTCAGGCAAGTAAAATCGTACGAATTCTTCTGAAGCGCTAAATCTAAATTGGAATTCCATAATGTTCCATCGCAATAAATTTCTTCTGATTTAACAGTGGGAAAAATCAGGATACGTTACATCACGATTCAATTTTATTTATAAATATATGACGACATGTAAAAATACTGTCGTACTTGTCGAAAATTTAAGAAATTTTTTGTTTTTTTCGGGGAAGTCATAATTATCATCATCGTTAAGATCATGAAAACAACTACAACGTTGCATCGATCAGCAAATTTTTCCAGGACTAAATTAATGTTCGTCACGCACCTCCGAAAACTTCATTTGCCATCCATTAATCGCGATCCATTGTGGACGGCTTTACGCAGACGCAACGGCTCGTCTCGTTTCGTTCGGTCGCGCCGACCACTCGATCGGCCTTATGATCCAAGCGGGTAACGATAAAAACAAAAATATAGAGACAGATATACGAGGCGGGCTGGGAAAGCGCGCGGGACCAAGGGACGAGGTCCCGAGACAACGAACTGCCGTTTGTCAACGTCGCGCCGCTGCCTCGGCCGCGGCGCTGCGGGGATACACGTTGCCGGGGCCGACGTCCACGATTCCGCCACCGAGCGCGGCGGCCCGACGCGTCGCCACGGGGAGGGGGAGGGGGTGGAAGGGAGTAATTAAAACTTCCTTCCGGGCGAATTATTTCGGCGAAAGGGTGGATTCGCGCCCCGGCGATATTGTTGCAGTAGCCGCTCGCTCACGGTGTCCGAGCCGCCGGCCTCGTTAACCCGCCCTCCTCCCCTTCAACCTATAGAAATAATTAATCGAGCGTGGCCGATTTATTAAAGTTCACGGCTCACCAGTTGGGAACTGTGGCGAGCGAGGACCGAAAACGAACGAGCGATGGGACGGTGTGCGCAGTGTTCGTTGAGGATTCTTATTTGTTTTTTTTTTTTTTTGGTTTCGGATTTATTACTATTTTTTTATTTAGTCGTCTTCATTTGATGAGTTATTGAAATAGAAATGTACGAGACGTTCAACACTGTAGTCAGGAGCTCTGTAATAGATAATAAGTTTGTCGTAGATTGGCTTCCTAGATTTACAAATTTTAAGAAAAATAAATTTGCACAGATGATATCGTTTCTCAATAATATTCAAGATTCTATTTTTAGATAATTATTAATTTTAAAATTTGTTTTGGTTTTAAATATAATTTATGAACGTAATGATATACAGTAGCTCTGAAGAAAAGTGATTAATTAGTTTATATGAAATTAAATTCGTGACTGAAGTGGATATTCAGGGGGGAGGCGGGGGTAGAATTAAATGAACTAGGAACATTAGAAATAAAAATCTATATTTATTGCAGAACGCCGCGAGGCACAAAAAAACCTTCACCCATTGAGTAAAGACAAAAGCCGTTAAATTACTTACCAACGTCTTACCCGTGAATACACGCAACTAGTTCGATAAACGCACAAACAAGATACTCGCTGTACACTATTAACACCCAACACTACTCTCACAAATCACACTTAGATGCGTAAAACTCCCGACGTGAGTATGTAGCTTGAGGAGGCGAATCTCTGAGGCCCAAGGGGAATAAAAGTTCCGAGCTGACGAATAAATGAGCTAGAAGTTATTCATATATTGTACAGTTATTGTTTCTACATATTTCAATAAAGGAAGTAAATATGACAATTTGTTTAAAAAGTTAAAAAAGTGTTCTTCAGTGATCTTAATAAATTTAATATTTTTAAAATGAACTTCTAGAAAATCGAACTTCTAAATTGAACTCTTCTAGATTATAATAAATAATTTTTTCAGTTATGCTTGCTAGCGCTGTCTAAGCCAATCCGACTGTTTTCACTGTACGTGTGTTCATTCCCCTTTTAACATTTCCACTTGTCATTTCTGTTTTTATTAAATTCATTCAATAAAAACTAGAACAAATTTACAAGTACAAAATTATTGTTCAATTGTTTAATTATTTACTATTTGAAATGTCAATAATCAAAAATTTCGAAACGAAAACAAGATCATGAGTATTTATAAAAAGATATCTAATTTAGGATTTCAATGTCAACAAAAACTCTATGCAATTATATACAGTCTTTACAGCAATTGTATAATGATAAATGTTTTCAGCTTAAAAGTAATATTATATAGACGCCAGAAATTTATCTAAATAAACAGCGCTGCAATAATCATGAATTGATTTTTATAAATTATATAAAAATTATTAACATCAGTACTTTGATAGAATAAATTACTAATTAATTAAACAAGGATAGCTAAATTGTGAAGCATACATAATGATTAATGATGCAAATAAAAGTTCCAAAAACTTGTCGATAATTCACTAATTATAAGAATCTGCAATGTTATTTTATCCGCATCTCCCTGTCTATTATCTGTATTGACTTCTAAATTAAATATATTATTTTTTAATTATATGAATTATCAAAAGCATCATGAAGTAAAATAATAATTTGTGATTAGTAAAACAGAAAGTTACATCATAATAGAACTTACTACAACTTACTATTAGTGTTTTTCAATTCAATAAATATGTTTTAAATTTTCTTACCTAACCTTTAGAATATCATCTCATCTCCTATTTTCATACTAGTAGAAATATTTTTCTTACAGTTAGTTGCAAAATATTGTTCTTAAAAATATTCAATGCAGAGCTCCGTGATTCAAATTATTGTTCTTCTTCAGCTTCAGCTTATTAAAATTGTGTCAATTAGAAATATCACAGGTTGAATTATATTCTTAATTAAATTTATTAATTCAACGGCAAACCCGGAACCTCATTAAATTCAAATTAATATTTAAGCTTCTCGAGCGTTAAAACGGAACAGCCCTCCTCTTTATTCCTTTGCAGCGACAGTATAAGTTTTTCTCACGATCCTTTGATAAATAGACACTTGAGTTTCATTTAAGTGCAATTGTATAAGCAATTCGCTCGGTTCTTTCACTATTAGTGGCTCGTATTCAATCCTATTTACTCGAGCCTCTCGAGGCGCGTAAAACTTTCCAGGCCCGCTCGAGCACGCGACCTGCTCCGCTTTTTCCCATTTACCCTCCGAATGAAAAATCGGAACAGCAATGAAACTAAAAAAAAAAACAGCCGAAAAGATCCAACTACCTTCCTAAATCTCTCTTTCTCTCTCCCTCTCCCTCTCTCTCTCTCTCTCTCTCTCTCTCTCTCTCTCTCTCTCTCTGGCTATCTCTAGCTATCTATCAGACAAGATTGACCGCGGTTCAAGCCTCGTGATTCGCGATTTCCGCGCGCAAGTTAAATCCCCCTCATCCCGCCCCCGGTCCGACTCCAGCCACACGTGTCTAGCCGCGCGCTACAAACGTCAAACGTTCAAAGAGTCGTGACGCGCGAGCGAGCCCTGCGGAAAGCAGGAGAGCCGTTCGGCAGGCCATAGGCGGGGGCCTATATTTACCGCGCAAACATCGCGTTTGTCAGCCTCCCCTTTACCACCACGCCTCCCCCCCCCCCTCGCACCAACCCAGTTCGTTCTCCACCGATCCCGAGCCCCCGCATGGCCGGCACTGTAGCGCCAACGCCGCGAAGCCGTTCGCGCGAGAAGAGAGAATGCCGAGCCGTTCGGCACCTCTCTGAGCTGAATTCGAAATGCGACGCGAACGCGTCGTCCCGCGTGGGCAAGCGGCAACTACTTTATCCACCCCCTCTCTCTTTCGCTCCCTCTCTCTGCCGCTCTGGTTCCAGTCGTCGATGGATTGGCCCCTTTCGTCGTGATCTCTTCTCCTTCAGCTGCATTTTTTTATAATTTTCTTAATATAATTCAAAATCTTTCGTGCAAGCTGTCAATAACATTGTGACGTTTCTTTTTTTTTTTTTTTTTTTTTTTTTTAATGAAACATTTAGAAATGAAGATCCAAGTTAATTTCATGATTTTCTCATAACAAAGACAGGGATAAAGTTAGATACCTAAAACAAATGTATATATACACATAAATATAAATACACCAATTCGGTTTGTATATAAGCTCCTCTTCTGCTCGCTTAAATCTGCGCGCGGCGCGGACGGCTTAAAATCCAGCTGTATCTCCCTCTATAACCAACCACTCGAGTGTTGAAAACAGAAGCTCGCTCCACGTAGCCCGGGGCATACTTCAATCCTCCTTCGTGGTGGAATTGAACTCTGCAATTGGCCTCTCTGGACCGATCGACGTTTTCTATACATATATATATATATATATATATATATATATATATATATATATATATATATATATATATGTATAGAATCACATTCTGTTTAATTATTTTATTCCTTAATTAAAAAATAAAAGAATACTAGGCTGAAATAGAACTTTCCGTCAACCTCGTAAAAAAAGTAGAATGTATTTGACTTATTTACTTACTTATGCAATCATTTGTAAAAATGTGAAATATCGTTTTTGTAATTCACAAATAATACTATACTAGAATACTCTGTTTCGAATATTGATATCTTAAATTTAACTTTTAACTTTAACACTTAATATTCAAAAATTAAATCTGCTGTTGATATAATTTTGTCAGATCTTTCAAAATCCATGGCTGAGCTGTATAATGATAATTTTAGGGAATATTTCAACGGAGACGAAAACCCTTGCCTATAATACTAACATATTCATAATGGACAAAATGTGAATAGGACGATTACAGTTTTAGATTGAATAGAGACAAAGTAATAACCACCGAGCAATAAGTACTGTACATAAATTTGTACTTTTGTATATTTTGGTATTTAAAGAATTTGAAGAGGTGTAAATGACGTTTTTGTATATTCAGACTTAGTCTAATTCATATAATGAATATATGTTATATACATATATATATATATATATATATATATATATATATATATATATATATATATATATATTGTTAGACTTCTCAGCAGAATATGCAGCACGAATTTTCAGATCGTAATAAAAGTTCCTTTATTAAAGAAATACACGTTCGGCGGAGAGTAAAAAATCATTAAAGCCCTTTTTATAAAGAATTTTTAAACGAGGTCAAAGTCCTCGTGTTATAAGAAATGAATATTATTTTTCAGTTAAAACTGTCAAAGCGAATATTTATAAAACTTCCAGCTATATATAGATATGAGAGAGTACTTGAGTTTCCATAAAATTCACCGTGCGCCAGAGGTGTTTTAACAGGTAATTAAAGTACAACAGAGAAAATGCTTTGAATAATTAAAAGCCGTCCCGTGTAATAAAAACTCGTTTAGTTCATAAATTCAGACGGAAGCTCGCCGCTCCGCGCCTTTAACAAAGGGAGGGAAGGGTCGATTCCTTTATATTCTTTATATATATATATATATATATATATATATATATATATATATATATATATATATATAGCTTGCGCATGAATAATTATAAAGGTACACGGCCGTACTTCCCTTTTATCATATATGACTGAAAAAAAGAAAGAGAAAAAATCAAAAATATCACACGGTGAGACGGATACATTATTATACGCGTGATTATCCAGAGTTATAACTCCGGATTTTTCATCGATCGTCCCATTATGACTCTATCCATTATTCGACGCACCCCCCCGCCCGCCGAGGTATGCGAGCTCCTCGTGCGAATATTTTTCCGCTCACGATTCTCCATCGCGACGGAGAAGAATCCGGTCGAAGAGGTGCGAATCTCCGCGCCACGACTCGCAACTTCCCCCCCCCCCCCTCACGCAGCGAGTAGTAAGCGCGAGCGATGTTTAATTCCATCGGAAAAAAGAGGCGAGAGCGAGAGGGAAGCGACGGAGGGAAGTCGCGAGCGTGGAGGAAGAAAGAGAAGAGATGCATAGATCGAGGCAGGATAGAAGCGTAAAGGAGGCCACGGCGCAGGTGGCTGAGCGTAATTGACGCAGCCGCCGCCGCTCTTTTTCCATATATATATATATATATATATATATATATATATATATATATATATATATATATATACACGGAAGCAGCAGCGCGTCGCGTTACGTCGTCGCGCTGAAAAATTCTCCCCGTCCCCTCCAGCCGCTTCCGCTAATTCCTCTACGGCGACGAGCAACGGCGCGGCTCTGGAGCGCGGCAAGAAAGCCGAGGCTCTGGAGAAAGAAGACGCAGAGAAAGAAGACGAGGAAGAAGCAGAAGAAGAAGAAGAAGACGAAGTCCTCGGGCTGTGTAAGTCCGGGGCGGGCGTAATGCGGCCAATTTGCGGGGCTTTTCAGGACGGCCTGCGGCAATCATTAAGCGACGTCCCGGGTTTAGAGCCGCGAACCCTCGCCGTGCCGCGGCTGAAGTCCCCTCGGGGGGGTTGAAACGCAAGAGGAAGCGAGAGGGACAGTGAGGGAGGGGGGGCGAAAAAGTTTCCGGGCCCCGCGCGAGCGCGCGCGGTTCGCTCCCCGCGGCCCGTTTATCGGCGAGGGGTAATGGCAAAGTTCACGCGTATGCGCTTCGGATACCAATCTCTGGTTTATATATATATTATCACGTGCATCTGTTACGAGCAATGATGAATAGTGCTCTAAAATTTGGAGAAGAATAAGGATTCTGAAGTGCGTATGTATCGGACGTAGTTGGACAAAAGCAGTTTGAGAAATTCCATATAATAGATAATTCGACCAAAGACGTAAGTTACTATTCCATTCTTTCACATGCTATCGAATTCTGTTTCTGAACAAGTAGCGTGCTGTTTGTTATAAAGTGTATTCTTCTGAGCTTCTCGTATTTCATTTAAGCCGTGTCATTCGTTTTAAGATTGACCTCAAAAATGTATACTGCCGCCATGGTTGGCCGCTTGCATATAGCGTCCGAAAGTACTAGTATGGATTTCTAAATAAGGAACGGGCAGTAATTTCTTCTCGATACACAAAGCTCAAGTAATCGTGCTCCTATTATATCTTTTCTAAATCTGTCAGCATAATACCGATACATTTTTAATCTAGAATTACTTAATACACATGTTCATAAAAAATATCGATACTACTGTTTGAAGCGTGTCGAATTAAAAGTATTATAGGTTTAGAGTGTTTCCCGGCTATCTACTACAATATATAACCTAATTTTTCTGAAATCGATCGGGTACTATATTTTATATTATATGCGTAGTATATTAATTTACCACTATTCAGGGGTAACGTCGATGAGTCGAAATGAGTGAGTGAGTTTAAATTTTGAAAATGGACATGAGATTGACTTTAGTTTCAGTTGAAACTCGCTCTGAAAGTCATATTGAAAAGTAAAAAGCGCATGCTCGATCAATGTTCACGATCGAAAATTGGAATTTCTAATGAAGAATTCGGAATTAAGGGTGATTTTCAGATCATGCTGAAAGTCGCGCTAAAAATCAAAGTACAGATCACGTTTATTAGTAGTTTGAGTTTTCATACATATATTTCCATTAATTTCCAAGATTCGTATTGCTATTTCTAAATTATGACTTTGATAAATAAGTTGCACAATACAAGAAGACTGTAGAGTTTCATAGTAAAAAGTTAAGACAAATATTATATTTGAGGAACCATAAGGGCAACAAGCACGAGCAACTCTTGAGCTAACGGATTATAGATATTAATTTTCTAAATTCCACGAAAATTTTTTAGATTATTTTTATCATAACAACTTTGTAGCGTAGGCCGTTATATTCGTAAATTATAATCTTGTTTACACAGAGAAATGTTATCCATCCTCACGGTGTATATACTAACTTTTATAATTATTTAATTGAAAATCAGATGTCACACATTGTAACTTAACTGACTATTATTAAATAAAATATTATTTTTGTATCATTAAATTTAAATACAATAAACGTATCGTTTAAACTAACGTAAATAAAAGTTTTGCAATTCAAATCACCATTATTCTATAAAAATTTTCATTCGCAAAAATTCATTAAAAATACGTGACGTATCTGTTAATGCTGCAGTTATTCTAGTTATCGCGAAATGCATGATGTTAAAATTATTCTTTTGAACAATTTTCTCAATTGAGGCAATATAAAAATCAAATTGTATAGCACGAATAAAAATTATTGTGTTTTAAATAAATTCACATGTACATATTTAATTATTCAGAGTTTAGAGCAATCGTCTCCTTTATTTACCATGTACTATTGTAAGAAGGATTGCACTTTCTATGGTTTAGAAAATTTATAAATTCATTTAAAAGTTAAAAGGATGTTATTAAACGGTATAAGAATTAAAACGTTCCAAATTAATTTTCTATGTTCGAAACATTATTATTTCAGTGACTATTTATTTCCACTTAAATCTTTACACGTTGATAGATGTTTATAAAAGAAAAGAAATGATTGCAAAGAAATTAGTAAGGTTTAAAAGTAACAGAAGTTACCACATAGTGAATCAGTACTGTTATAAAAAATTTGTTTCTCAGATTATGTTTATTATTAATTTTAATTCAAATAGTTCTCTATTTACTTTTATTTTATAGAACGGAAAAAAACTGCTTCCAAAAATTTAGATACTATATTTCCAAACCACTAATTATTTTTGTTTGAAACTTTGCCATAAGAATTTGTATAAGAATAAAATTGCTATCAGAATTTGTAACAAAAAGACATTCTTCGCAAGTTGAAGGAAATACATTTTTAAAAATAAATTGTATTTTCCAGCTACGGTTATCGTGCTGGTTATATATTTTATCATATGACCCGTAATACACGTGTAGAGTTACAATCGACATTATACCAAAAATTGAGAGTTAATTAAGTTTATTAACTCCATTCGCATGAATTCCAACGGTACGTGATATACAATGGTACATGTACAGTACATTAATTGCAATTAACTGCAAATAAAACAATTGCACCGTATATGACTCGACAATACAAAATGAAAATTATCGATGGGTACTTTAAATCGAGTAGGATTTTTTCTGTCGGGTACTACTACGAAACATAATTTTTCATTTTAATTTAAGTTTAATAAATAACCACAAGTAAATAAAAGTTAAAATTTAGCACGCAAATAAAAAAAAAATAAAGTAAGCAGGAAAAGGAAAAGCTTTACGGTTTTCAGTAGACGTCGAAGTCGAACTTTTACAAATCAATTTCTATGAAAGTGATTGCACAGGATTCTATATTATTAGTTCGGCAGAAATAAGAAACTTTTACTAATGGTATAAAATTATTTAAAGTTACTTCTCTCTGGCGCGAAAGTTCAAAATCTCGAATCAGCTAAAAGTAAATATTTTTATATTAACCTTTATGTTAAACAATTAGTTTTATTAAAAGTATCGTAAAAAATAGGGCTCTTTTCGTAAAAAAAAATTCTCAAAATCCGTATTCCAAGCTAAAAGAAAAAATAGAAAAACAAAGGATGAAGCAATAGGCTTAATGTAAACTTGTTCGTGATAATTTTCGACTCTTCGTTTACCTCCAATCATGGGAAAACAGATCTCCATCTTAATGTGAATATTAAGTCTGCGATATTTTCTACTCAAATTTTTCAATTTTAATTAGTATCAATAATGACAAATTCAGAAGCAAAAAACACTGCAAGATTAATATTATTCCTACCAACTTCCTTTTTTTCCGATACATATACTTATCTCGATGGATATCGAGAAAAATGTTTTATATAATAAATCATTAACAACTTCATTCTCTGCTGTTATTCAATTTGTTTATATTATTTTTCGATCTTTTCTTACGTATGTTTTTACAAAACATTATGTATTTAAGTAATCATTTATTAATAAAGATGTTAGAAATTGTTAAAAAAACATTCCAATAACGTTCTAAACTCAAAAACTGAACCTTATTATTTTAACGATTAAATTCCAATATTAAGTATCTGAAATTGTGACTATATCTACTTTCCGTAAAATTGTGAGAGAAAGAGAGAAAAAACGGAACAAGCATAATCCACTTAAAAATTGCTTGGTCATGCTGGATTTTAATAAACTATACTTTACAATTTTTTTTTCACTTCGCTAAATTTTGATGTAAAGTATTTTCTTCGTGTCATTTTCATAATCAGTGTATCAATTACTTAGAATAAATTGATTGTTATGAATGTCATAATCAAGAATTTATTGAATGTTATAAATTCATTGATATTCTCAACTCGGGATTAGCAATCTGCCATAGTAAATATACTCATTTATCTGTGATTAATATAAATAAGCCTGTAATGTTCTTTGGAAGAGCAATTCCATTATTGTAGACGTAATTTTTACAGCCCTCTATCTATAATAGATTAGAATCTAGATCTGTACGTGACTTACATAAGGTAACTTGGAAAACGAGGATTGAACCCGCTGATATCATTTTGCTAATTTTTTTTTTCATTTTAGAAAAAGCAACGTATCGTCAAATTTTTTGCGCTTACTTCATCGTACTGTAACGACAGAAATTGTCATATTACATCAGGTTGCTATTATTTTTTCGATTGTACAAAAAATGCATTTACTAATATTAAGTTCTTTTTTTATTTTAATTAACTAATTTTCATGAAAGCGAGTAAATTACAATTTTTAAGTTGAATATGAACAGATCATGAATTCTGTTTTGTTCTATTGCGTATAATTCAACTAATGCGTTCTCTGATGCATTTATTGCATCAACATGGTAAGCTTCTCGTCTCCGGTCCCCACTCCTGATTTAGCATACCTGTATACAATTCAATAGACCAATAGAAGATGTTTTCGTCTAATGATTTACTATAACTTCTCCCACGCACCGAATACTTAAATCTTACGTAAAGTGAAAAGTACGTTAGCAGAGTAGAAATATTATTACACTCGTCCATTGAACAACCATATCAACATATATTGTACTCGGTAGTTTTGTATCGTAAATATATATAATGTGTTAATCTTTTCGATCCATTATCAAAAAATTGTACTGATCACGATTAACGTTCACGGTCAGTGTGCGCAATACGAGAAAGTTTGATTTGCTTCGGTTCAAAAAGAAGTAACTCTTTTTTGCTCGTGCTTAAAATAAATTCTGAACTATCAGCAATTATGAAACATCAAGAATTAAATCATTCTATATTATTGCAGACATTCCATTAATTATTATCGTTTCAAAAGCGCACATATGGTATTGTTACTATTTGGTATCGCCTAAACACTTTGTCTCAGATTATCGCAGTATCAGTCGCGATTTGATTGGGTTAACGAGAAATAACAGAATTTTTCAATTAAACACGCGTTATGCCCTGTTACACACTGAGTACAAATGCCAATATGACAACAATAAATTAATTGTTAACGTATCAGTGAACAATTGTTAATTTAGCTTTAAACTAGAAAATATTCATTGCTGTAGAATTAAATTCCACAAAGGATTCGACAATAGAAAATGTAATTTTTTTAAACAACAAGATAGAAAATGAAATGGTAAGGTCGTTATAAATTCTCATGAAAAAATTGAATGCACGTTCAATGGGGAGTCAATGTAATTGGTTAATTATCGTATGAAACTTAAAAATTTTTATAATTCAGTACGGACAGTAAGATAATAAGTGACGCTGAAAAACTGAGGAAAGGGTGATATGAATTAAACGAAATAATATAACGTTCGTTAAAGTCAAATAAATAAAAACAGAATTGTCTTCAATAATTTATCTATATGTAACAAATATCAGAAGTCTTCTTTTTTATTAATACGATTTTTAATATGCCTTGGTATATCTAATATTTCAGATAAAGATAGTTTATTAGAATTTTTTACATAATCTAAAACAGCATCTTAATTCGACTTAAATTTGTCTAACAAATGGATTATACGATGTCTAATAATAATTTATTTTATATTATTTTTCTTATATTTCCAAATTCTATATGCTAACCTCTGTTTTATTTCTTTATATGAGCTCTATCGCAATTTCTACTATTTCCAATCGTCCATTTCCAATGGATTTTGTCAAGACTAAACGAGGTATTTCTGAATACCTCCCAAACGAGCACTACAATGTATTAAGACATAACTTTGTTTCATCCTGAATATATAGACTTTTTTTCCTGACAATAGCTACTATATTCTAAATTAAATATTTGATCTAAATTGTAGATTTTCCTAACCGAAATTTTTACTTTCGACAATGGTTTTGGTGAAATAACAACGGTTCAGTTTATAATTTGAACAATTAAAGTGTTAGCAAATTCACGTCCGAAAAGGTAAAGTTTGTAAATTATTGCTGATTCAACTTCAAACGAATTTACATGTATATAAATCTAACTAAACTTCAATCGACAGCAACTAACAAATTGCCCACTTGGGCATATACATTTATTAGAAATTTTGAACTTCAAATTGAATTCTTACTATAAGTCCAGAGTTCAAATTAGTAGATCATATCGTGGAATAGAAGACAAAGGTGTAATAGAAAAAAGTAATCATTTTCAGGTAAGAAAGTATCATATCCTGAGAATGGAAGACAGTTAGGTACTAAAATTTTACAGTGTTTCGTTTTTACCACGAACAATCAAAGTTGTCGATCTCAATCTCAAACAAATCACTCACCAAAATGCTAAGGTCTCTCCTTCTCAGTTACCAAGAAGACCTTACTATTTGTATTATTAATTGTATAAATTCATTAATTTCCATTAAGTTATTTTATATTAATTGTTGAAATTTATACGCTTTAGTCACTTCATCAATGATTGTGAAGTTATTACCTGATAAATTCAATTCCATCGACTAAATGTTGTTTTGAAATTATTATCCTTAAAAATACATAATTTGAGCAACTTGGTCTACCTCTTTGTGCATACAAAATATTTAAATATCTTAATTTATTTGTCAAGTAAATGTTTCATTGTAATATATAACAGATAATGAGAATTTGAAGTTGTTAAACGGATAAGCACTGTATAATTAGCCAGATTTTCAATGTACTAGAATAATATCGAGATATACTGCATAATGCCTGAATACCAATTCATATTTGAATTTGTAACTCATGGCAATATCGATCAAATTTCAATCGGCAACCTAAGATTATTGTACATAATACGTATCTAAAAAAAATACCGTTAGAGAATCTTATCTGACTCTTAGACAAAATATGACTGTATAAAAATTTATAATTTCAATGGTAACTGCGCCAACTAACAAGCTATTCAGAAACATCAATCGGATTAACAGAACTTGTTAATGGTCAATTTATCCCTGATTCAACGAATGCCGCACCCTATCGAAGCCGATCATTATTCCATTTCTCAGCACGCGTATAAAGGAACGAGCGGCGAATCGCAACGACGAAAAACTAATGGAAGCCCAATGCTTCGTCACTCCGATCATAAGATCATATACATATCCATCTTGACGTCGAAGAGCGTGCCGTATCTCACGAAATTATTCTCGGGCGCGAAGGGGGGGGGGCGAGGATCGAAGAAATCTCAGCGCGGCGACCGCGCATTTCCAAGTCAAACTGACTACTATATATATATATATATATATATATATATATATATATATATATATATATATATATTCGCCCCATATCCGGCGCACTGGAGGAATCCGCGCCCTCTCGTAAAGGGGTGGTAATTTACTGGAAGAGCGGAGATTATGCAGCTGGTTATGGGCGCGAGATGGTGGTCGGGGTGGAGCGGGCGGAGCAGATTCCGAGTAAAAGGGAAAGAATACTTGAGAGTCCCCCCTGGCTATTTCTCTCCCTCGGTCTCGCGACTTTTTTTCTCTCTTTCCTTCGTTCTCTTTCCTTTTTTTTTTTTTTTGCTTCCTTAAACGAAGAGTAGTTGTCACCGGCTGTTCCGCGAGAAAACGAGGTCGAGAAAAAGCGACGCGGAACGTTTAACGGATCGGCGCATTTTTACACCACTCAGAGTTGTCACTTGCTTGCAATAAACGGTTCACCATAGTACAAATGCGTATAGCATATAATCTCGAATCTTCGCCACTAATCTGAACTACTATTTTCCGCTTAAGTTTTATCGTCTTTTTCTTGTTATTTGACAATTAATACTTATGCGATTCATAAATATTCGTAATCTAATAACCCCGGAAATAATCCATATGCCTAATGAATCAACAGCGGCAGAATTTTTCCTGTGATCGAAGGATCATTCATTCATTAGAATCGAGTTGCGTACATTCATCGCCAGTTTGTAAAAAAAAATTATATTATTGACATAAAATATATTTTTCCATTCTTCTCCTATATTCCGACCTCTGTCCGCTGAATTCTTTTTTTTTGCCTATTAATGAACGAGATTCGATACTTCTTCAGTTTTATAGACTATGTTGTTTCTTGTATCTAATTAAATTACAGAACGCGCGATTGTTATGTATCTAATTAAATTGCATAATCTCAAGCGCTACTATCTGTTATCTAACAGAATTTTATTTAACTTGATTCCTACTGAGGATATTGCCAATCGCAAACCGGTATAAAAATTTATGTCCATACATTTTTATACCGGTACATATGTATGGGAAGAAAGTTACTGCATTAAACATTAAATGAGTTTGGTGCCCTCTTCCAAAAAAGCACACATAAGTTTTTCTCATATATAACATTACAGAGAGCGACAGAGCAGCTTTCGAGAGGCTAATCAATATTAATGTCATCGCTGTGGCTACTTGCATTGCTAAGGCAGTGCGATCAATGAGAGAAAATAATGTCGAAGGCCACATAGTCAACAGAAATAGGTATATATGCATTATATTTTAATATAAACGAAGTATATATTACAGGTTTAATTGCGCATGTAATCTTTATTGAATCCAGATACATACGCGGAACGATTTTTTTTTAATCAACATCGAAATTAAGCTTTAAATAAAGTAATGAAAAAATACTTGCTTACGTGTCCCCGTTTTGCATTATTCATAAGAAAAATCGAGAAAATAAATGACAAGTATTTATTAGATTAATAAGCGAGAATTGTGGACAACAACAATGTAATCTTTTTATTATTCAAAATTAAATTAATTGCTCTATTAAAATTAAAATTTTGCAGTAAGGCAGCGACGTACGGATTCGAAGGGTCCATAAGTAATCTGAAAATAGAAGATTGTAATGAATAAAAAATTTTGCTCAAGCGATGAACACAGGTAGAATGGAAGATATTTTGATGCGAATAAATCTATCGATCTTTTTTAATTGCACATTCAAATACTCATAGGAGGATAATCAAAGTTTCCAAAAGAACAACTACATACTTATAGTGATTATATTTATTAGTGAATATAATAACTATTTTAGTACAGCATGTTTTTTAATTTCTTCAATATCTATGCTAAAGTATTTACAAAGCAGATGGACTCCTTTTCTAGAATTTTGGTATTTTAAAGGTAGAATCCTATAATAAATTGGAGTTCCAATTGAGTCAACTTGAATTTTTATACCTATTTATATATTAATTGACTATATATTTATCATACTTTAATTATGCTTATGTCGACTGTATTTTGATAAATTAATAAATATTTCTATTGATCTTACAGTCAAATTAAATAAAATAAAATTAATACAGGCTTAGCACCATTTGTGCTTCCAAGGAATTTGGAAGCACAAATAGAGCGACGTTAACTAATATAAAAAAAAAGAATATATATTTATATCAACATTAATACATAGCAATATATAATTAATTGAAAATTATAAGGACAGTTCGACTGTCCTTATTTAAAATCACCCCGTAGACTATTCTGAAATAAAAATATATTAGCTGAAAAAAGTTCTTTATTAGTGAAGTGCAATCTGACTGTTCCCACCACCTTTACCCACTTGAAGATTGAATGAGGTTCTCCAACATTTCGAGCTCGCTACGGATCCTCATCAGGGACTAAACTAAACTTTATATTAATATTCTAATTTATATATACCCCTATCCCCATTAAACTAAAAATTTAGTAATTTGAATATACAATCCCTCTTCTACACAAAATGTTTAAGATGTTATCTAATTTACTTGACTCTAACAGAAAATTCACATTATTTCGATTCCATGAAATGTGAATACTTTCAACACTCTCCCTTGTATACTTATTACTAATACCATGATCCAAAATATCCACATGTACAAAATCAAAAAAATGTAAAAGCTTTAAACAATGTTCTTTCAAACCAGAAGTAATATGTGAACTACGTAAACTATATTTTTGTTCATAAATTCTCCTGTTAGAAAGAATTAAATCATATTTATGTTCATAAATATCTTTTTGTTTGTGCAATGAATCATTCATTACAATCCATACAATTAATTTTGTAAAAAACTCCAGATTTTAAACATAAGTCGATCCTTATCCTTGTAATTATTACTTTTAAAAAATAACTTACTTAAAATACTATTTTTAAAGAAAAATAGTAATTTATATAAAAAATTTATTTAAAAAAAAATCAGTAACAAAGTGTATTAATTTTTACTATTAGACAATAGGAAAAAAATATAAATAAATACGCTTACTTCTATTTTTTATTAAATCGTCTTTTCAATTTTCAATATTTTAATAGAAGCAGAAAAAGATATTAGTCTTTTTTTATTTTGTTTCTTCGTGATTTATTTTACTTTTCTTGAATATGCGATGGCCCACGTAGCAAATATTATGATTCATCTTTGAATTTAATAAAAATCTAATTTATTTCATTGGAATATTTTTAATAATCAATATTCAATGTTAGCTATATTCACTTTTATTTTTAGTTGTTCATTACGATTTCTTTATAACCAAAAATTTAAAGTATAATGAATTAGTCATACGTTCTTTCCAGAAATCTGTTCGAGTACTACTTAGATTAGTAGTTAATAAAACTAAAAACAATGAATATGCGAAAATTTCAGAAATCGATTATGGCAATAAGCTATGTAATCATAGAATACTCGATATGTAAAGATGAAGTAAAATTAATATTGAATTTTATTAAATATAGATAGTTGTATGAAGCAGCAATAGAAAATTTTTACTTTATTCTAAATCATGTTATTAAATATCCTCTACCTAATTAGCCTGTATAAATAATGAGTAAAGTTAAACTCCGTAGAAACTCTGCAGACACGTCACTAAGCACGGCCAGTCCGACGATATCCTCAAATCGGGCTCCGCAAACATCTGATCCGCGTCTATCAGCTGCCCAAGAACAAGAAAACAATTTGGGACAGCGACCTTGAGAATTTCTTGGATGAAAGTAATCCAACCTGTCGGTCAAGCTTCCTTTCCCGCCTCCCCCTATCACGCGCACACATACGCGCCTAATTTTCAGCAAAAGCTAGCTCACCGACTCTGACCGCGGCCGTTCTTCTTCTTTCTTTCTTCAGCATCCTGGGCCACCAGATACCGGAGGGAACTTTCACGGAGTTGGACGGAGCGAACGGCTGGAACTTATATCCGGCGAGCAAGCACGCGACCGTCGCGATGACGCACACGGTTCGCCGAGAGATCAGCCGCGCCGGAGCGCCCATAAAGATTACGGTGAGTTATACGCCGGCGCGGTGGTGCAGGGGGCAGTCGAGGGGGGGTTGGAGGGTATGGGCACTGCGAAAACTTCACCGAGCTCGGCTCGAGGGCGGCTCTCGGTAATTCTTATCGAGCCGCTCTATCGATTTAGTAATAAGGTAGAAAAGGCAGAGAGGAATGGCGAGAGTGAAAGAGGGGGGGGTGTCGGCGTCCCTGCTTGTTTGCGTGCCGCGAGCGATATGATTTATCGCGTCGCCAATCGTTGATGCAGGCGTGCTGAGCCAATCGCCTGACTGATTGAATTATCGAAGGCGCCGCAGCTGGTGGTCATTTCGGAATCGTAGACGTCGAAGATTTGCTTATGAGGAAAACTGGTGGTGGGTCGGCTGCGTTTACTTTTTTCTTCTTCCTCTTTTCTTCATTTTTTTTATCTTGGAGGATAAGACGTTCGATGGCATTGCAAGAAAACTTTGGTAACTTGATTTAACCCTTTTATGACGTTCATTTTCTGATAGCTACGTTTATTTGAATTGAAGGATCTCTAATGAGAGCCATAATACATCTAATTTCAATTTAAAAAATACACTTGTAAGTTTTTGAATAATACAGGTTGAAGTCTAAGTAATAGCATTCCTCATTTTCGGCTCACAAAAGAAGCATTCGTTAACGTGATCGATCATCTGTAAACTGAAGACTTTTCAGAAGTATGATATTTCAATAAGCTCTTTCGCACACGCATTTTATGGGTGCAGGTAAAATATTATCGCGAACCAGAAATGAAGGCATAGCCCTGATATCTATGCGGATCATAATGATAAATGTAGAATAGCTTACGTATCTGCGATCATAGGAGAGCGCTAAGTGCGCGCGGCCAACATGCAGATACCGATGAAAGAAAGCACGCCAGCAGATACGTATTGGCAATGATCGTCGGAGTCGATTCTCTGAGTGTCACTGTTGTAAAAACCAGTCTTCTTCAGTACTACGTCTCATTATCGTTACTCGATCGGCCGATACCATAAAAACACTGGAATATCAGTATTTTAATATTAAATGACATATTTGTATATAAGCGTTTCCATTTCATCAACCGTAACCTATTCCACTGGGCTGATGTTCGTGGACTCAGACTTTTTTGGAAAACATAATTTCATCTAACAATAACTGATTATCTTTTTATTTTTTACGATGAAAGAAGACCAGCGTTCCAATAATTCCGGTTTTAATACAAACTTTAATATTCGCTAAAGAATGTCGCTAAAGAGCTCGGACAAGCAATTGTAAAAACAAATGATGACCGAATGATCGAAATCCAATGTCTGCTATCCTGCCTTTACCGTCGCACGACGAAAGTTGAAAGAGAACAAGTCAATATCCGCGCATGTGGGTAAAAGCAAATAATGCTGAATATAATATGCAATACAATACAAAAAGCAGAACACAGGTGTGTGGTGCCATAATTTTCAAACTGGGACCCTTCGCGGTCAGCGCATTATATGGCTCTTTTAAGATTCGGCTATAGCGAATCTCTGAGTTAGTTCCCGATCAGCATAGGAGCTGATAGTTGTCGTAGCCATTGTCGTAGCCAATGTTTTAGTTCACCTCATTTAATTATCAGTGGATGCGGCCAAAATTATTTAATATATCTCATATATGTACTGATTTTTTTAATTTTAGTTGACAGCTTTTAATATCCTAGTGGAGTAAATGTATTCGATTTGAAATAGACAGTATGATCTTATATTTATGATTTATAAGATCAATTATCAATAAGTTATTTATTATAAATCTTTTATAGTATGTATAAGAGTTTGTGTATTCAATTATAATAATTTGCATTTCGTATACATTGACTCTGTAAGTAAGTATTGTAAATTTACATTAAATTATTGTTTTTCATCTTTAGCTTCATACTAAGATCTTGATCCGTCCTTTAACTATTAGCGTAGATCATCTTTAGTATGCTATCAGACTTGTCACGCGTGCATTAAAATTGTGCAGTATTCAACTTTGAAATACAACAATTATATTAATAATTTTGCGAAAATAAATTAACGAATTCCAGAAAAGGCATGCGATACCTTAACTGCGAGTATCGCGCATCTCCATTCGAAGCTGATTTCGAAATTTTTATTGAAACAGGACATCTTTATAAACAATCACTCAAAATGAAAGTAAGTTAACTCTATAAAAAACAATGTAATTTCGAATAGTTAGCCCGCGTATGTGGAACGCGTTAGATTTCTTGCTGTTCCCCAGCATCTACGTTTGAGGATGATGATGAACGAGAGAGATCAAATGGAAAGGCACAAACCACAATTCTCGTTCGGCTAAACTTCTGAAATTAGATCTACCTAACTTCTCTAGTAAATATTGGCATTGGGAAAGCTTTTGAGATTTATTTACGTCACTCGTGTACAATACCCCGCGTATAGACGATCCAATGAAGTTCTACTAACATAAGTCTATTATGTATACTGCAATTATCTTTAATTACATATTGAATAATGAATCAATTATTCATGATTAACTTTAATAGTAGAGTCATATTAGAAGGCTTCTAGTATGAAAAGTAAAGTATTGTAAGAAACTATCATTACAAAATATTTATGCAATAAAAAATTTCATCCTGGCAGCTGTCATAAGGTTAATTGATAGTTACGTTCATAATGAGTCATGCTCGGTCTATGCCTCCTATGTCTATGAGGAAACGTTATAGGTATCAGGGAAGCCTAAAACCACGTATAAATAAGAATAATTAAAAAATATATCACGGATGAAATTAACTGGAAAAAAGCTGGTGAAATATATAAACTATAATTGTCAAACGATCAAATTTATAATTATAATTCTTTGGCAGCAATTTTGATCAATGTTAAGCTTTAAAAATCGAAAATATCACTGTCACGTGGACTCTGATTTGTATCATGTCAAAACCGTATATGTCATTTGTCTTTATTTACTTATATCATTCTAAGTACGTGTTTTGGGTATTTTGTGATTTTATGATTATCTAGAGTTAATGTTGTTTTATTAATCTCTAGGATATACATTAGTATTCTATCGATATTACGCCCAACTTCAATATAATTATTGTACAATAAAAACCATCATTATTTCCAGAGCATTAGCGCAGAACTCGTAAATACTGATATATCGAAGCACAATGAGGCGTTGTACAAGAGCTTGGAAAATGTACCAGTCCTTGATCCCGGCGACATCGTCAATGCCGTTATCTATGCTTTCAGCACTCGACCGGAAGTTCAGGTATTATAAGCATTATTTTTACGATGATATTGCTTTGTTCAAAATCGTTTCGATACTCTTACACGTTATTCTTACGTTCTAGATAACCGAAATTACTGTCGGGAACCAAGGAGAATTATAATAGCAGTTCAACCGGAGTGATTTACTTTTAACTGTATATTTTAATCTAAAGACTTTCAACGATTATCCGATTTCAAATTTCACTCGTAAAACTTTTACGGTATTTCTCCAAACTTACAATAATAATTGAATAATCAATTTAGCTGTATCGAAAAAGAAGTCAATAATAACAAAATAAATAATGAATGAGTAACTAATACATTAATTTTGTGCGAAATGAATGAATTTGAATTATAAAAAAGAATTTATTTAAAAATATGATTTGTAAATGAAGTTTATAGTGCAATAAATAATATATTTAATCTGAAGATTTCGAGAATAAATGAATTTTACGTTTTTAGAGGTTAATTTCAATTTATTACCAGTCATAATTTAGTCCTTCGTTTAATATTCTACAAACATTAAAAGCTTAGAAGATTTTAACTATAATAGTCCAATGCATTTGTCCATCACCCTTGCTCATCTAAATTGAAAGAAAAGAAATCATGGTATATTACGACAGGAGTCCTCTGGCGAAAAAGATATGAACGTTTAATGGTGCAATTTCGTCGGGTGTCGTAGCTATATGCACTTGGATCTCCTGCTTTTATCGCGCGGTCAAATGTCAAGCTATAATCGCGAGAATAAGCGCGTGCAAAATCCCTAGAATATGACGCGATAACAACGCAAAGCCTTCCAAAGCGTTATTGGCAGGATGACCCCGGCACTGTTTTACTGCGCAAAACTTCTAAGCGCGAGGTTGTTTTGTATATGTATACGTATATTATTCAAACTGAATAGGTTGTTTTGCGGACAGTTGTTTTGATAGACGATTTGAAATTTTAGAAACCGTTCACTATAATAATTTTAATTGAAACAATAATACTAAAAATAAGCAAATAACATCAAATAAACTGAGATAAAAATTCTTGATTTTAAATTAAATAAAATTAATTAAAATGAAGCAGTGATAAGTCATGAATAAAATTGATTTCAACAATAATAGAATCTAAATTTAACTTTAAAATTTAATTTCAGTCGCCGGAGAACCATTGATTCCATCTTGATAATATTCATTAAATGTAATAAAAAATGAATATCTTACCCTTTTGTTCCAATGGACCTTTTTCTATTTACTCTCATGAAAATTTTTTAGATTAAATTTTTTAAGCTATTTCCATATTTTCTGATTCTTTTTAATTTTTTCAATCTTTTCATAACTTTCCAACATATTTTTTCTTATCTAAACATACCCATAAATAGATCTTGAATAATTAAAATATACTATAGATTATATTTTACAATAATAAAATTCTTTTATTATTATATAGAAAATTAAGTAACGATTTATATAAAAATACATTCCTATAAGATTCTTCTATATTAGTTCAAATTTCTTACCTGTGTAGCAATAAAATAAAGCTTTACATCATTTTTTTCTAAATAAATGGCCGAACACTAATTACTATCGCATTTGCTAAGTAATTATTAAGTAATTACTAGTAATATAATTAGTTATTAATATTTTTAGCACAACTTCGTTTAATAAATTAAAATTTATTTTGGTTTTGAATTATTCTAATTAATATGACTAAAAATTGACCGTAAATTTAAAAACACACCTGTAGTAAGTAAGAAATCTATAATCTATAACCTATAATCTCTATAAATAATTTTCATATAAAAATGAATAGAAGAAAGGTGAAAAGATACAAAACAGATCAGGTAATAATTTTTTTATTATATTTAATCTATTTTATCAAGCTGAAATCAATTAATTTGTTTCCGTCGATTATAGACTCTCTATGAGTAAAAAAAGTCTTTTTTCTACTTTAATAAAAAATATATAATATTAATCATTTAATACACTACAAAGCTGAAATTTTGTAATCTAATACTATTGACCATTGATATATTTAAAAATGTCAACAAATAAATATATAAATTAAAACAGAATTGAAAATCGTAGAGTATCCTCAATCTGAATATGTGTTTCAATCAAAGCAATCACCGTGATTTCATCAGTAAGACAGAAATAGCTATTTTTTAAACATTTTTTTTTCAATGTTAAAATTTCAAAAAGCGTATTATCGTTGATCACGTGTGTACTGCATGCTTGATAAATAACTATCAATACCTTATGAAAAAGTATGCGCCAAAACGGAACATCGACATATACGTAAAATAACACAAATGAGTAAAAAAAGTAAAAAAATGTGCTTCATAAATCCAACTATAAATAAATTGATGATGTGATGAAATAAACTAAATAAAAATATGCATGCATATAAGTATATAATTTTTTTAAGTTTAGTAATATTATCGTCTTTATAGTTCAGGGTTTCATTTGACCCTTACCCTTTGCTTGACTTAAAGTAGTCAAACCATGATCAAAAGGTGCTCTCAGTGGAAAATAATATAGTCTTGTTATCTTTGCTTGGCAAAATTGCAATTTAATAATAGCTCGGCTGCTTTATTATTATTAAGCTCCTGGCTAAATTGGATATTTTAAAATTTTTTTATACTTTTTAGGACGGAATTACAAAACTTTTGGATAAAAAAAGTTTGATATATTTAATAATTTATTTATTAATCCGATTTTAATCATTCGAAGATATAGTGTAACAAATCTTTTTTATTATTCGTAAATTTCAAATTTCGGAAACGTTTTTTCGATTTTGACAAGCACAGAGAGAGAGAGAGAGAGAGAGAGAGTTAGAAAGAGAGAGAAATTGAAACAACAATATATAATAGTTTCGACAAGCATTTTCAGCGTTAATAAGATGATTTTCTCGTTTAACATAAATCATTATAATGAAATGGTATTAAACAATGTTTTATAAATTTTAATATTTTCTTTTAAATAATTATTACTTAAGTAACGTTTGTATATTTGGATATTTTCATTCTATAGAAAAGTTGAAAAAATACTAGAAGTATTTGACAAAATATAAGTAATTCAAATATAAAGAATATTAATTTAAAATTATTATATATCATTCGGAACTAATCACTTTAGAATCGCGCGTTCTACCACAAATATCAAATTTTCCTTGTTTTCTGTATTTGGCTCTACATTTTCTTGAGCTATCGACACATTTTGTTCTTACTAATTGGCCTTCTTATACCAATTGTGCGATGCACATTAAACTTTTATGGCATTTCATCTGTTTTTTTAGAATATAAACAATTTCTTACATGAGAATTCTTTTAATTTTAACAAGTGCTTCAAGGTTGTTTCATGACATACTGATTCGAATGCGTCGACATAGCAGATCGATATATCTTTCGTTATATCGCTACAGCCAAAGCTCGGGCCGACGTATTGGCATTAAATAATTTTTGCACATACGGTGATAAAACCAGCAACGTTGATCAGAAGAATTTAAATATACACTAATTTATTATTAATTATTCATAAAGTAGCAATAGTTATATCATAAAAAATTATAATTTTTATGTAGCCGCAGTTTTTCAGGATAGATTTTATACATTTATTTACGATTTACGTTTGACGATCAATGATACTGGTAAGGTAACAAAATTTTTTAAACATGTAATTCTGCATAAAAAATAATGCTGAATATGTCTAAAATCACGCTGAGCTATTTCTTGAAATGTTTTAACTAAATAGTATTTCTGCATTAGACTGAATTTCCTTTGTCCTTCTCGAATAAACATGAATAAGATCTCGATTTCTTAGTTATACAGAGCAAAAATTGCTTTTCATTCTTCATCGAAGGATTATAGTGATGATTTTGACAATAAGATAACATAAGAAAATATGCCCTTTTCCTACAGGATTGCCAAGATATACATGATACCAAGATATACATGTACCTTACCTTGTCTATTTTCAATATTGCCCATCCTTCAACTCAATCTCTGATACAAGCGATTTGAGCAATTTGCACGTTACAAAGAACAATGACCGACTTGTAGCGTTTAATTATCAGAATTTCCGGATGTTGCATGAAAAATTTTGCGATACAGTTTTAAAAAATTTAATAATCCAAAAGTTAAGCTACGCAAACGAAATATCAACTTAGTTAATAAAATTATCTAATTAAGTCGCGCCATTCATCAAGCGGTCCGCTGATTAATCAAAAACGTCCCCACCCCGCCCCGTCGCCCCTGCCGGCCCACCCAGACTTCGAAGTAAAGTAGCAGTTGGCTGATAAATCATAGAAATTTTTACTGGCTTCCGCGTCAGGAAGCTTATCTCTAATTTCATCCGTGAAAATTTTCACTATCCCCGGCCATCAGCCCCATGATCGTTGAATATGAATCTCCCAGCTTCCTCTTACTTCTTCCCCCATTAAATCGTTACTTAATCATCGGAAAACGGACCGGATTGCAATATCTGTGCAAAGTAAATCTAATAAATTGTTTCGTGGCATTTGTTGTCGTTCTTGTCGCTGACGATGATGTCGATCTAGCGAAGGGAAGCAAATGATGAAATAATAAAACTGGTAACAGTATCCTGTAAATGACACATGCGTCGGTCAAATTAAGAAGTGCCCAATATTTGGCCGTTATGTTCCAAGAGAAATTCATTAAATACGCAAAGTAAGCGGTTGTATCGTGGCCCGGCAATATATCACTCTCGTTACCGGTGCATGTGTAAAATAAATTATTCGACAAGATTCGATATTAACGCGATCCTCTGTAGGTCTCCCTTCATTTCTTCATAGTCAATATATTCATTGTGGTCGGTGAATTGATAATCAAAGCTGCATAAAAAATTACTGAATTGGAAAAATATCTCTGCAATAAAAATACATGATAACTAGTCAAATATAATAATAAGTTCAAATAGGAAAGAGCAAATTAGTTATTTATTACTTTATTAATTGGAAGTGAGACAGTGTCAATTTTAATTATGACGTAATGCGACCAGTCTTCTTTCATTTTCTACCAAGATGGACTACATAATCGAATGACATTTATGCCTGGTACTCCATTCGTATCATACAAAAATTAACCTTTTGAATCTCCGGCGTATTAACTAATGTCAATGTAAATAATAGCTATTAAATTCGTAACAAGATTTTTTAAATATTAGCTAACTTCCTCCATTTATAATTTCATTAATGTATTCATTAGCATCAACCATGAGATCGAATGAGTACAATTTATATGTGAAAAAACGTATATGTAGCTTTTTTCATTTTGACTTTACAGATTCATGACTTTTTAAGATAAATATTGAGTTATTCTTATTGTAAATTATTATAAAATTAAGCCTACTAAACTAAAGATTCTGATGAATACGAATCTATTGTGCAAGCACATATAATTCTATTGTGAATGGTTCAGATAAGCACAGAATTTAGAAAACTAGTATCAAATATTAAATATGTCTTAGATAATAAATTATCCTCAAAAAAAACGATGCAGGAAAATTACTTCATACCTACCAAACATACATGCACCTTAACGTCCTTTTAGATCAGTTCACAGTAGTAAAAGCCGCAATAAATAAAGACTACAGTTTACCTGCCCAGTTTTACGACCAAATTACTTTATCCACAGCAGTCATGCAAAATCTATTACTCAGAAGAGATCTCGCCAAACTTTAATATTTGCATATATATGCCTGTATACCGCTGATGTGCATGCGGCAGGTCCACCACCTTTCCTCGTAACTCAGGGATCACTGCCAATTTGCAAGTCTTAAAAGTGCAAAAATTGCGGGCCCGTAAACGAGTTGGCGTGAACTTTGCGCCAAGGTACGAGTGAAAAACGGTCGCAGAGCCATAGAAAAAAAAGTGGGTGGACGCATTTAGTCCATTTTTTGAAAGAAACTAATTCTTTAGAATAGAGAGATAGAAAGACAGAGAGACAGAAGGAGAGAATCGGGCGCGATTTGCTCTCGGCCAAACGAGGCCCGCGCGAACGCTCGGTAAATAATGAGACAATTTATGACGTGCGCGCGGGCACGCACACAATGACCGTCATAAATTACACTTGCGCGCGGCACGCCGCGCAAAAGCAAAGGAGTGCGCGCCAGTCTCTGTATATACACGGAAAGAGAGAGGGAGATAGAGAGAAGGGGGGTGAGAGATAGTGAGGAGATGAGAGGGAGGGGAAGAGCATTATACACACGGAGGCGCACGCATGCATGTTTTAGGCATGGCGAGGACGCGATACGCGACCGGCATAATTTATCCCTTTTCAAATGCAGTACCCCGCGATAAATTTGCATGCTTTAATAGAAACGCCGAATTTTATATATATACATATACATATACATACACGCACACACACACACACACACACACACACACACACATATATATATATATATATAAGCCCGTAATGCAACCTGGCCGACGAGGCACCGGTGGATAAAATCGACAATTCGTAATCGGTTGCAGAAAGGGAAGCAAGAAGCGAACGGTTTTCAAATCATTTGCCTGCTACCCTCGCTCGTTATTTGCCCACTCCCACCTTTTCTCTTCTTCTCTCTCTCTTTTTTTGCATATTACGGGGAAAGGCGGGGACGGCACGGACGCGATCGCCTCTTTTGAGAAGGAATAATCTCTGAACGATCGTTCATGCGCCCGCGGCCAGTCCGTGGCATTGGCGCTGATTGTTCTTTCACAATTGTCTGTGTGTGTCTGTGTGTGTGTGTGTGTCTGTGTTCGTATTCGGATTTAAAGTGAATTATTATTATTATCGTTATGGCCAGTAACTAATTCACCGAGCATAAGAGCGTAAGAACGATCGGCTGCGGCAGAAATGGATTAGAAAATCGTTTCGCGCACTGATCTTTTCTCACCGAACCCTGATTCGATTTCATGTATAAGTTTATCCGCGACCATCGTCTCTAGGGTTACGGTGGAGCTAAATTTATTGAACGTCCTGAACTCTCCAATGACTTTTTGTCCATACTGAGCGCAGCCACGCTCACACGCGGTATGGAAGAAGTTCATATTATATATATACGCTTGTCCATGAAATTCCATTGAAAATTTCATTTTATATATTGGATTCTGTTTTCTTGTAAACAAGAACGGAAAAGCTAGAATAAATAGATTTTAACAAGAAAAAGGTATGTTATGAAGCAATTGAGAAATGCTGTCGCGGAAACTTAATTTAACAGTATAATAAAGACGAACATTTTAGAATTCATTTTAAAAGTACGTAGATTATAAGATTAAGGTAATTCAGAAATGGCAGTAAGTAGTAGTAAGAAATTAATCTGCATTGTAGTACAATTTATTAGACAATCTTCTTCTATCAATGGCTTAATTAAATGACGATCTATACATATTCGATATCATTTTTATTATTCTTCGATAATTCTGATAAGGGACATTATTAGCTCATTCACCATCATTAATAAAATAACTTGTAAGACGATATTTTGCTGACTAATTTAGTCCAGATTTTTGCGGATGTATCTATAATGACCTAATCCTTGTAAAAGTTCAGGACTGAGCGCTCTTCCATTTGCAATGTATAAAAAAGTTACATAAAATTTTTTTACATAAAAATGAGTCAATTTCTTTATTTAAATCGCATATGTGATGAAGCTTGTGAAGAACATTTTTCATGACAGAAAGTTCTAAAGCATATAAAGATGTCTCGTTAGTGTACGATTTTGGTAAGGCAAGTAATAAAATATTACGACGATTAGGATGATGAAGTTGGATTCTGAACTTCATTCGATCGCTGAAAACTTTAAATAAAGAAATTAGTCTAGTGGCTATTATATTAGTTTGAACAAGTAAGCTAATGAACTCTGACGAATCAAGGAAAAGTGGCTCATTTTATTTTATTCAGCTTTACATGTAAATTAAATATCGATTGTATTTCATTATTATCCTGTCAAATTTTAAATCAAATTTTGTATGTAAATGTCATAAAACGAAATTTTCATTTTGAAATTTGTAGACCCAAAACTGAACAGTTCTAATTATTTGCCAATAACTATATAACGTTGATACATTGACAATGTTTTCCTTTCTACCAAAGCTTGGTCAACTTTATATATCGTTTTCGAAGTACTCAAAAGAGATTTTCCCTCTTGAAACTATACAAAAAGGATCTTAGGATTTGAGAGTTTGATCTTTAACTGTATCGACTTTAAATGTTTAGAGTTGAAAAACTTTCCAAATCTGTTGCGAACGAGGGATCGGATTTTCAAGTCAAAGACAATTCTTAGCTATCGTTTACTTTCTCGAGACTATCAATGAAATTTCTTTAAAAAATTTATATACAGACTTCTAAAAATTTGAATATAAGTTGTTATTAGTATTTTATACCATAATAGTTCTTATTGTGTTTTATTGTTCCTGAAATACATATCTCGGTAGATGTTACACCAAGCTTTATTTACCAATTAATAAATAATTTATTTGTTTCAGTGCATGAACGCATTTTATATCAGCACTCGAACTCATTCGTAAATATGTGAATTGCTTTTTACCTAACTGATCGTACGCTTTAAAATATTAAAAAGAGTCAGCAGTTCAAGCGTCTAGGAAACAATTTTATAATCTCTATTGTAAGTATATTAAATTATATATGATAAACGATATAAGAAGAATTTATCATTTCTAGGTGAATTTATAGTTTTAAAACTTAATTATGTCGACTATTTTGAATTAAATTAATAAATATTTTTTCGGTATTTACCCATCAAACTGTACTTGTTTGTGATCACCCCCGACGAATCTGAAATAGAACTAATTACTAAAAATAAAATTATATTAGATTAAAAATTAAAAATAATAAAAAATAAAAATAAGTCATATTCTATGCTGGCAAAGGACAATCTGACTACCGCCACCACCTTAAATTTAAATGCTTCTTCGATATCAAAGTTTCGAACCGCTATGGTTCATCTTGAAGGACTAAACAGTCTAACTGTCATAATCTTAGTATAATATATTATAGTATAAAGACGGTAAGACCGATAAAACTATTCTTTAATTGAATTTATAGTATTAAATATATAAAGTGCTTCAATTAAACTAAGTGAATAAAAAACGATATCATCTGTTAAGCTGATGCGTGTGTTTAATGTGTACACATCACTTTTAACTCCCGCTCCTCACACGGAAAAAGAAACATGAAGCAGAACAAATGTGTACGTCGTGCTTCTCATTAATTTATAAATGTTCCGCTTCAGGCACTTTCCTTTGCATGTAAAGTAAATTGCATATCTCTTTGACTTCGCAATTTGGTCAGCGCCACAATGTAACAAACAGCAGAAGTCATATTTATATGTATCAAAACAATTTTAGCCTTTTGAATGCGCACCGCAAAATACATTAAATAATAAAGTTCCAGTATTTACGCAGTTTTTCCTAAAGTACAATTATACATATTTAAACAATTTAAAATCTAGTTTTATTTTAATCTTTTATGATCATTGTTTGCAGTGACATCAATAACTTTGCAATTAATTATATTGGAAATATTTTTTTAAGTAATTTTACATATAAATACTTAGATAAATAAAATATATAATTAACGTGTAATAACGTGATCTTATTTTTCATTCTTTTTAGTAATTCGATAACTTAATTTGTCCTTCCTTGAACTTTTCAAATATTTGTGTTTCTGAAACTCTTCCTTCCACAGGACTGTTCTAAATTTAATTCACGCTTTCTAAGACTATTGCTATTGAGAACTCATCTCATGTAGAAAGTCCATGTGCCTGGCATCATCATTCACGGATATTTCATCTCTAATATCTTATTGCTATGATGTGCCAAATAAAAGAGTAAAATAATATATTATGAATCTAATAAACATCTATGATTTTTCATGAAATTTTATTTGGAGGGTAAAATATACTAATTTAAAATAAATTTATTTGTTTCTATTTATAATTATTAATACAAATTTTTGAAAGATTCTGTACTTTCCAAATATTTTGAGGATAAATTTGTATAACTATTTCTATTTAATTTTATTACGTAATCTATATAAATATGAATGACAGATAATGAATTTATCGACTTTCATATTTGCCCCATGATTAGTACAAATACTGTTTTGAAATTCTTATTATCTTCGAATTATCCTATAATATATTTTCGTGTTTCATCAAATTAACAGTCGTAACTTAAAATATCTGCTAACTGCGTTGTCCGTCAGTCCAAATACATTATAAAGATTGGAGAAAAACAAGAACTTGCAATATTTTCCTTTCGTAAACAAATTCTTCTGATTACACTGGAGAAATATTTTATTTGATATTCGCATTAGTAACAGATAAACGTTGTATAAAAGAATAAATATCCCTTGTGGATAGGTCATTTTCGAAACCAAGCATCAAGATCATCTGAAACACATTATTCCTTTACACTAATTTATCTTCGCTGCCTCTCTATCTATCTGTTTTCTTCTCCCCGATTATGTACAATACCTAAAAAGAAGCTAGTACAGTAGCACTTAAACCGCGTCGGAAATGATCTTAAAAGAATAGAAGAAGACGAAGAAGCAAAAGCAAATGAACAATCGAGGCAGCGTATAAAATCGAAAAGATGTAGTCTTCTCATTCACACATTCCTACCTTTCTCTCTCTCTCTCTCTCTCTCTCTCTCTCTCTCTCTCTCACTTTCTCTTTCTCTCTCAGTGTCTTTCTATCTATCTATCTATCTATTTATCTCGGTCTACATTTCCCTTTCAGAACCAGGATGTACAAATTCGCGTGTATCGGGGAAAGACGAAGGAAATTCACGTGGCGATCCGAACGAGCCGGCTATACGTGAGAAGCCGTGGCAGTTGGAGAGAGAAGAAGAGTACATAACTTAGAGAGAGAGAGAGAGAGAGCAAGAGAGAGTAGGTGGAAGGAGCGAGAGGCAGGGAGAGAAAGGCGAGGCACGTCTCTGCGTAACGACCGTCGTTCCCGTAACCACCTCACGGACCGTAACACCGAGCTCGCGTTACTTTTGTTCTCCCGTATATATGCGGCCGGAGAAAGGGTCGAGTTGGAGGGGCGGGGATGAGAGCGAACACGTCTCCCCCTCCCGTACAAACCTACCCCGTCTCAACCCCTCCTTCATCCCAGCAGGATCTGCGGGGCTCGAAACTTGCCAATCGTCCGAGGGCTACAAATTCGTGTCCGGGGTTGCTTGCACTATCGCCGCCAGCCGTCCGCCGCCGCCCCGATTTGCCATTGCGCGCCGCGGTGAATTCAATTTAAGTGATCTTTACGCACGCGGATCGGGGATGGAGGCTTGGGAAAGTGGGAGGGTGCGCTGGTACGAGTATATCCACAATTAGATAGCTTGGGCCATATACGAATTAAAATAATAACAGTCTTGTATCATACACCGTTTCTGCAATCAGATCTAAGTCTACAATTCGATTCCTACATTTTTTGCAGATCCCATATTTGGTGATTAAGTCTGATAATTGCTATAGTACTATCTAATATTATGATAAAAAGTTTAAAATCATGATTATGGTGAATATTTTGATTATCAAATTTCTGTTTTTCAACTAAATAAAACTGTTGACTTCAAGATTTATATCTAATTGTTGAATGTGTTATTTGTGAAAATAATAAATATAATACAATGATAATAGAAACAGGAAATACATTAATTATCATTAATTGCGTACATATATAATTAACAGATTTGAAACTTAGGACTCTTTGAATTTGAACCAATTTTAATTGAGATTGGTCTTCGCAAATATTCAATTGATTAATAAAATAATATATACCTAAATATATATTAATAAATATTATTAAATGATCCTAAATGCTCTTAATACAATATAATTTGATGCAGATGGATGATCGCTCTGACATTTTGGTTTTGTTAATCACTTAATTGTTCTTTTTTTCAAATTCGACAAGGCGAACGATTTTGATCAATCTTACATTTTACTGAAAATAAAAATTAAAGTATATTACGAAAAATTTTAAAGAAAAATTCTCCCCAATAATATATTAAAAAATACTTGTCGATTATGAAAAATTCGCAGAAGCTTTTCAAGCATTGCACATATTTCGAATTTTTGGTTGGACGGCTGATAATGATCCAACTATACACGAGTAAAGAATCTTCAAATTACTTCATTCAACAGCGAATGCGCTAAGTGTTCGAACGCACGACAGCGGCCGGCCCGAGAACAAATACGACGATACGCAGGCATATTATTAGGCGCAAGAGCTCGGCAGCCAAGCGCGAGGCGATTATTTATCGTAGTCACGCAATTATACGCGACGCATCGTGCATTATGTATTATTATTGACGACTCGCATTACATTTGCGCTAGATCGCGAATGAAAGGCGGCGAAACGGCATTACTTGCACATTGCGACGAGCAAACGAAAAGGTGGATAAGGATGATTTTAATTATTTTTATTTATTCCTTCTTGTTCGAAAAATGACTTTTACGGAACAGTGAAGAGTTTGCTTGTGTCCGCGTTGAATTCAGCTTCTTGTGTGATTAATCCGAGGAAATAAGGGGTTAAGATATCCGGCCTTCGACCTTAAATAAATACAGGGCAACGGATTTAATTATTGGACAGTGAAAAGATTACCTATTTAGAGAGATTTTCATATAAATTAACATTTTTACTGTATCAGTTCGCATAATAATAATATTCTTGGATTTAAAATCACCGAATTTATATTGTATGTGCGTGTGTGAGAGAATGAGAGAGAGAGAGAGAGAGAGAGAGAGAGAGAGAGAGAGAGAGAGAGAGTTCAGGAATGTTACTTATTTCTATAGATACTAAATTTTTACATATTTGTAAAATTTATTCTTAAATATTTTATCCTGCTTTACATTCTATTGTAAAGCAGAGGAATCTACTGTACGTTTAAGCTGAGATGAAAATATCTTGTTTTTAAATGTTCAAAAGTTATTATCTCAGATTAATAAATATTTATATTATTTCATAAATCCATATTTTTTCGAAACAGGAATTATCATCTACTATTTAATTTTTTCACTAACATAAATCAATATAAAATTTTAACCGACTGCCACCTAATCTCTTTCTTTCGAATCATCTTAATTGGCGCAACCTTCTATGCAAATAATTTATAAATTTTGAAAAATATGGATATTTAAAGAAAATTCACGATGTAACCTAAAATCCCATAAGTCCTGTCGAGATTCAGGACTCTGCCGGTAGGAATTTGCAAATTAAAAAAAGGAAAAAAGAAAAAACTCCTCTCCCTCCGACTAATATTCAAGGGTAATATGCTTTTATATATGTATACAAGCGCGTGTAGGCAGCGTTTCCCTTCCGACTGCTAACGGCGCCGAAAGCGGATTACGCGGATAGCACGGCTCGCCTCTCTTCCCTTCCTCCGCACGGCTATTAGATCTATAAAGGAAATATCTTATTATTAATTTATCCATCGAATATAATCTCTTTATTTAAGACCCGGCGTTAAAATGGCGCACTAAGTATGACTGATTATAAAGAACAAGATAGCTGTATTATTTTCTGAAAAAGCTATATTATTTCGAAGCGATCTTACTTATCCAGGCTTACGTTATTGAGCTGAAATTAAATCAAAGTCGGTTTTCTCATTATCGAACAGTCTTGAAATAATCCCAAAAAGTATATGATTTTTAAATAAAATTTCATCGTTAATATTGAAAATCATATATCAGAATTAACCTTCTGTTCAGCATAGCTAGCTTTTAAACTGAAATCTGAACGGTTTTAGAAATTTATTTTATAAAATTCTAGAAAGGTATAGATAGTTATAACCCTTATAGATAGAAATAATCCTTCTAATTAGATATGATTGGAATATTTATCATTAGAAAACTCATTGATAAATTTACACTAACTGCGTATTTTTCCTTTTAATTATTCATGTACGTTTGAGAATCTATTGACATTATAAAAAATTTTTTTACTGAATCCGATAGTATAGTTGCAGAGCGATAGGAAGAATCTGAAACATTGAAATCCCGTATTTTATATATCTAACGATCAAGTTTAAAATGCAAAAGTTTTAGATTATTTTAAAAATGATTATTTTTAATCAAGAATTACTATGCTTCATATCGGACACTCTTTATTTCTCACATTTTCACTCATTTAGCAGGACAGGAAATTCGTTATAAATCGCAACTAATCATAATTGTTCCGTACACATCTTACGCGCTAATATTGGAACGGCTACTAGTCATGTTTCCTGCAATACAGCATTTTCTAATACACATATAGTTTGTCATCAATCTGTCAAACGGGAGATAGAAATATGGATTCGTGAATGAAAGTTCTCTTGAATTTCTGATTATATTTTTTGCTACCGGCAAATGATAACGAGATAAAAAAATTACATCTTTATATATATAAAGATGGTTTATTTAAAATAAGTTTGCTAAAACAAGTTTTACGACTACAGATAAAGACTTTGCTATACTCGAACAGTTAACTTGAATTACCTTTTCTCTCAAGGAAGTTAATGTTCTTGGTTTTATTAAATATCCCGAAAGGGGGAAGGAGAGCTGGTTAGATTTTTGATAGCTCATTTGCGTTTGCGTCAGTTCCAGGGCATCGAAAAATGGCCCCAATCTCACAGGTAAATAATCGACAAGATTTTCTTAGGGGCTTAACCAATATTATTAATATAATTTTCAGCGTTTCTTTCGGCTCGATAAGCCCTCGGCTCGAACGTTGAAATGGGTCCGTGTGCTTGTATTACGAAACCTTCGGCTGCAGTGTCACCGGGTGCGCCTCGTGCCGACCTTACCGCAGCAAGGCCTTTAATTTATGTCGTATTTCGGAAATTACGAATGTCCGCATTACCCGCTGACCCCCATCGCCTGACGGCTCCTATAATAATTCTGTTACGAAACTACAAAGCGGCCGAAGTTCGCGCACAAGGAATAGTTTTGGCCAGTCGCTCGCGCGATCGTGTATCATTCTCTCACTCGCTGTCTCCCCGTTTCTCCCTTTCTCTCTCTTCCTTGCTCTTTCGAGTACTTACTCCCTCGCCCTTTCCCCATTTCAGTACACGCGTGATTTACCGGAAACTCTCTAGGTCTCTCTGTTCCTCTCTCTCACTCTCTCTCTCTCTTTCGCTCCCTGCCTCTCTTTCCGCGTCTTGAACGCGAGCAAGTGTAAATTCTGTCGCGGGGCGCAAGCTGACTGGCGTATATCTCTATACTTGCGAATCTCTACTGTGCTACTCTCTTTATCCCCTAATATAGCGCGTCAACTGCTCATTCGAGTTTGTGCGCCACCATCGGCAAAGCTTTATCTCGTCCCATTGCGAGAGGTTTACCTCGAAAGGAACTTCTCTTGCGCATACGTTATATGTTCTGCCGCTGTGTCATTTATCCGAAACTATTTATCATATTTGTTATCGAAAAATATTAAATAATTCATAATTGATAAATATTAGATAATAATTAATAATTCTATAATAGTAGTAGAAAGTGTATTACAGAAACTTACAGAAACATTCGAAATAAAATATAAATCAATTTTAAGGTTATCTCCAGCGCCGTGCAAAAAGTAAACTTCGGAACAGACAATATATAAAAAAGTGAATATTGTGTTTTAAAAAGTTTCTAAATACTCAAATAAAAAATTTTAAATTAAAGAAATAAAAAGTTCACGCAAGTACGCTTAACGCAAGCGTGCGAGTGCATCTGGAAATATTACGTAATTCTATCTGTATATTTTGTGAATGTAAGGCGAATGAAAGAATGAAAGAAGTGTTAAGTTATATGAGAATCGACGCAGGCTTGCTTGAACAGAGCATACAAGCCAATCAATCCCAAGAGACCACGATATTCGAGTTATAAATTTGGGTCAAATTACATCGGGTGATTGTTTTAGCTTCCTCGATGAGCCTGGTATTGCTATACCATTCCAAAGATATGGAAACTGCGAAATTTGAGAATTGCATTGGTTCGAGGCAAGTCATAAATCTGAGCGCACTGCATCAACATTGAAATAAACTATTTGATCAGTAGCGGAATCAAATAGAGGCTTGGGAATAATATAGTACCAAAGATCGCGGTTTCGCGGGTTTTGTGAATCCGAAATTGTCGATGCGATTCGTGATTTTACTTGCAAATGAAACCGGAAATTTTTTTTTCACTTTTACAAAATCGATAATCTCAATATAATGATAGTTTGGCAACTTAAATCATCTTTTTCATCATAGCGCGTATTATATACATATGAAATTTCAATGTTTAGTTTGAAATACGTACCGTGCAGTATAATTAATGAAATACTTATACAAAGAATAACATTTTTAAATTAAATATTTACCTGAATATTTTGTACAAAAACTGCAAATAGAATTCAATGTTATAATTTCTTTTGAAATTTGATTTTGATTATTTATTTCAAATATACGTATAACGATATTATTAATATATGAAAATTAAATTATTATATTTGGCTAATGTTTTTAAAAAATTACAAACTACTCTTAGTTATCCAGAAACTTACATTTTCTTCACTATGGCATTAACTCAATTCTCTCTTTACGATATAATGGAATTGATCTTAGCGTTATAGGACTAATTGCTAACAATTGCATCCTCTTATAAAAAAGCAGATGAATTCGTGCGTTATCAAAGATCCGATAGATCAATCTGATTTATCGAAGACTGTATGTCTAAGAAATTAATTTGAGGTAAAGTTATGGAGTGTTTGAAATTCGAAGTATAAAAAAACATATTCATAATTACTCTTTATTCTATTCAAAATATCTCGCACATATAGATCAATTTGTTTTAATAGCATTTATATGTGAAAAATGTATTATAGCAAAATATGTGAAAATTCTTCTGTATTTTTTTTTAACAATTCGAATTCACAAAGGTATTGATAAAGCCAATTGCCGAGCTTAGATTTACGATAATGCCCAAATTATCACCGTATTTTAAACGCGAAATCCACTGGCTTTTTGTGTCCCATATATAAGTGAATCTAGTGGAAGAATATAGTATTCATGAATGTAATACATTACAAATTTGTTCAAACTCTACAACGGTATTGCGTTTTTTTAGTACTATCAGATCTAAATAGAGTACATATTAAGTGAATAATAAACATATCTTTTAATGTAAAAACTTTCTTACTGATAGGCTCGACATATAAGAAAGAAGAACATATACAAATAGATTTTATTAATAATTTTGATGTAATTTAGGAAACTTTCGAAAGTTCGGTTAAAGGTCAAGATGAAAGAAGAGATATCAACCAGACTAAAATGAAAGAGTCCTTCAGCAGATTCTGGTAAATGATAAGTATAGATTCTACTTTCTTTAAAATTTAAAATAAAGTTCTAATTTTAATAATACATTATTATCGTTTCTTAATTGATTCGAAATGGTTTATGAGAAATATTGTTATAATAATATATCTTGATTGATATTCTATGGAATCTTATAGAAATTATACTTTAATATTCATATTTATGACATTTTTTAAAATATACTTTATGCGATTATTTAACATTTATTTAGTTAATAATTTTAGAATAAGACAGTTGGCTTAATAAAACATTCCAAACTTATAATTAATACATATTTAAATCAATCCTGTAAAATACATGATCATAATTGTTTTTTTATCAATTTAAAGTTGAAAAAGGATTTTTTACTTAAGAAAGAAAACCAATCGTTAGAAAATGAAGATTTGACTGCTTCCCCCATCAAATTATCTAAATATTATTATAACTACGTATCTATCCATATCCCATAAAATTCAGAATCCAACGTTTCAAAGAATTTCGGCTCATTCTCAAGGACCTTTTCTCTGACCAATAGCATAGTACTCGACATTTTTCCGAAATAATTAACCGCGCGACTTGACATGTTGCCTATATAATCAAGGGAATTGAGGTATGGATTGTTCTAGAATATCCGTTTTTGAGTTTATTTATAATCATCTACTTCGCAATTGTATATTTGCTTTCTTAAAATTTCGTATTCATCAATATGATTAAAATTGAGCATGAAAAAGGTTTCTTCCAAATGGGTGCCGCGATTGCTTTCAGTCGAACAAAAACAGCAAAGAGTCGATGATTCAGAGAACTGTCTATCGTTATTTACTCGCAATAAAAAGGATTTCCTGCGTGGATACATGACCATGAATGAAACATGAATACATCATTTCACTCCAGAGGCGAATCGGCAATCATCTGAGTGGCACATGGCTGGTGAAAGCTGTTCAAAGCGCCCAAAAACGCAGCAGTCTGCTGGCAAAGTAATGGCGTCTATTTTTGGAATACAGATGGCATCATTTTCATTGACTACCTGAAAAAAGTTAAATCGATCAACAGTGATGATTTTATTGGCTCGTTGGTACATTTGAAGGAGGAGATCGCAACAAAACGACCGCACATCAAGAAGAAAAAGATGCTTTTTCAAGACAATGCACCAAGCCACAAGTCGATGAAAACAATGACAGAATTGAACGAGTTGCGTTTTGATTTGTTTCCCCGCCCACTGTATTCGCCAGATTTAGCCCCCAGCGACTACGAGCTCTTTGCTGATCTCAAAAAAATGCACCAGAGAAGAAAATTTGGCTCGAATGTGGAGGTTATTGCCGAAACTGAAGTCTATTTTAAAGTAAAGGATAAGTCCTTTTATAAACATGGTATTGATTTGGAAAGGCGTTGGAATGATTGTATTACTCGAAAGGAGATTATATTGATGAATAAAAATGATTTTGGAAAAAAAAAGTTATTTTCGTTGTTAGTCTAGGGAATTATTGAACATGTTAGATATCGATAATATAAATGATTTTCAAGATTTCAAAAGTGCTATTGAGATATTTACTACATGATTTTTATTTTTGGAAGAAATGTAAAGAAACTGATCAGATGTCTTGAGAACCTTTTAACCAGATTTTTACCAAATATTTTAAGATTAATCAACTTTACTTTTTTCTATTATATACTGCACTACTGATATATCATTGTATACTGACAGCATCTTCACAAAGAACATTCTTCTTAAAAAAAACTATTATAATCATTTGCATGGAAGAATATCAGCATACATGAAAAATTTTTAATAGACAATTAACATTTTGGCATAACTGTCATTACAAGCATATATAGATATTTAGATTTAACTCCCATAGGCATCAACTACAGTATTCCTTCATCTTTTTCTAGGTACAAAACATACTGCAAAATTCATTATATTAAGCAAATGATCAAGTTATGAAATCAAATTAAAATTATCGGTCCGATTCGGAGTTGAAACAATTTTTTCCTTCATATTTTGTCTTTAAGAATTTATTTTAAAAAGCTATTGTTGTTGAAAAAAAGTTTTTTTTTCTATTATTAATTTATAATTTATTGTAAAAAAGAATATTACTTTTTTAGAATTCTGAATAGAGTGCTAAACTTCCAGTACGAGCCTGGGAATTATACGATCGAGCTACGCGCTCCGGCTAATGAAACTTGCGTCCTTTGAAGACGCGTACCTCAGCTTTATGTTCATTACGTTTCACGCGCTTCAGATCTGCAACACTACCTAACCCTTGCAGTTGCGCGGCGGCACATAGGCTGCCTCGGGTACCAGCAAGGTATCCAGCGGGGGTGGCTCCTGTTCGCATTGGCAAAACTGCATGGCCTTGTTCAGTTTCATCATTTTCTCTGCCTCGACAGCGCGATCCTTCAGCTCTAGGATGCTGGCACAAGCGTTCCTATCGACGAGAAATCGGAATTTCGGAAGCAGATTATTGTGGAGCAAATTCAATTGATCCTGCAGACTCGGCGATGGATTCTGCCGGCCCATAATGGCGATCAGACAAGTCATGTACGAGGTGACGGATTCCCCTTCGCCTTGGGCGCGCATTTGTGCCTCGTTCGCCAGTAGCTCTTGATAACGCTTATAATATTTAGTCTTTATGCGAGCCACAGCTTGAAGTAACTGATCTACCGTGAGATTAGATTTCTCTCTGAGTTCTTCGATACGTTCTACCAGCATAACGCTGTTTAGGATTCTGTCCTCCTCCCGATCCGTACTCGTGGGCTTTTCTTTAATCGTGGCGTCGGTAGAGTTCCATGCCGGCTTCGCGTTGCTGGCATAAAAGTTCGTACTATCGTGCTCTCGTTCAGTATAATTAGGTTTCGAATACGTTGACAGGCCGCGATGAATATTTAGCTTTGTATCAATAGCGGAATCCTTATCCATCCGATACTTGCATTCTCGAGCACGTCCCTGTTCGACCATGCCATCTATCACCGCAGACAGTATAGTGACGCTTTTCTGCATTTTTCTGATATTCTGCTGAAATTCATGGAGTATCGACATATCTTCCATGGTTACGTTTGGCCGAGCTTTTTTTAATCCTAAACAGGATCCTCCCTCGTACTTTTGTTAGATGGAAACAAAGGAATACTAATGCTCTATTTCTGAAGAAATGGATCTTCAAACTTTTTATGAATGTTTTGAACTCTGGAAATATTTCTGAGACTACTGTACTTGAATGAAATAAATATATATTTTGAAAAATAAAATCTAAACTAGATTGCTCAACCTTAGCAATAAATTGAAAAAGGCTGATTTTACTAATTCGTAAATTATGCACAAACAATATCTTACTATCAGTAATAATAATATTTTAACTCCTAGGTGTAAGACTCAATACATATAATATAAAGTATATTAATCTGTTTACGAGAGTACGTATAATTCATAAACCACTTTTTATCGGTACTCAATGGGTCTATTTCACGCTCTTCTTTGTTGGTTTATTTCATAATTGTGTTTCTAGCATTTCTACAATTTAAACTTTACTTAAGCAATTCAATTTAATAAAATCCAATATTTCTTAATATCAATTATTTTAAACGAAACATAAAACTAAAATTAAAATTCAGCTCGTTTTGTTTTGGAAAATTTGATGTACTTCAAGTATATTTTATGAGGTCTCATATTGAAATATTTGAAAATAATAGAGAATTATATTTTATAAAAAAGATTTATTTAAATAAGACTAATCTTCACTTTTATTTCAAATGAATCATTTCTTTAATATTCTTTATAGAAACGAAGATTAATTTTATTTCGTAAATTCAGCAATTAGTATTAGTGAGAAAATTTAATAGTAGGCACAGTAATAACCAATATTCAATATTCACAATTTTTAACAAATGATTCTGAAGGAATGAAATCTGAGGGAGGTCAATTCAATTATAGTACATTTTTTTATTCTAAAACTCGAGGTAAATATCATAATTCGCGTTTATCACAGGGCCATAGTGATCACCCAAGGTATTTAAAAGTCTGAATATTAATAAGTTGATCGTTCTACTACACAATGTCCCAAGGCTAAGTAAATTGTTATTTTCAACATAATATTTATTTACGAAAAACTTCCTTACAAGGACTTTTGATTAATTTTTCCTACGTCTTTGAGGATTCGCGAAAATTATGCGTTTCGCCGTAAGACCAATATTAGCTTAAATCAGATTTAATTATGAAAGTTTAAGCCTGAATGCAATTTTGCTTGTAATTATACGGTTAATTAAAGGACGAAACTCTCAGAGGCAGCGGTCTCCAGCTTTATTTTCGCGCGCAGCCGAACGCGCAATTTCCAAACCGGGGGGGGGGGTGCGGGTGTTCTTGTGGGCCGATTCTTTGGCACGGCGCAACGCGCGACGCTCAGCCGATCTATCACGAGCGAATCCTTTTCGGTTTATTATATATAAGCGCCTCGCAATATCGGTCGAGCAGCATCGCGGCGAACAAGAAAGATTTGATAAACGAAAATTTGATTACGATTGCACGGAATGTTATTGGAATTTTTTAAACTATCAGAAATGTACATTTGAACATTTTAACTGTGTGGATTGTTGTGAACTAAAATAAGAAATATTTTTATCAGTCTTAAAGTCGTAGTGAATAAAATATTTATAATTAAATAAATAAAGACAGGCTTGTTTATAGTCATCTCCGAAGAATGTGAAGTAGAAATTTCTGCTAAAAATAAAATTAAATTAAATTTAAATTTAAAAATAATAAAAATAATGAAAATAATAAAAATAAACTCTATTCTATGTTAGCAAAGGACAACTTGACTTCCCCCACCACATTCAATTTCAATTTATCACAAATGCGGTTCGGAACATCGAGCAACAAAAGAAAATTTTAATTCGAGGTAGTAGAGGCAGTAAGATTATTCTTTGCTAACAGAATATAACTTATTGTTATTATTTTTATTATTTTTAATTTTTAATCTAATTGAACTTTATTTTTAGTAGTAATTTCTATTTCAGATTCTATGGGGGACAAGGACAGTCAGACCGTCATTAAGTTAGTATAATATATTATAGTATAAAGACTGTGACACCGATAAAAATATGTTTAATTATTTTAATTTAAACTTATATTGATATTATTCATAATTTGAATCAATTCTGATACTATAAATAATTCCCTAAATATAAAACACAATACTTAGGAAATTCTTAAATGAAGAAAAAATTGTAACTCTGTTTTTAATTGTACGTATACTAGTTTATTAAGGAGATCTATAGAGGTATATAAAAAGCCAATCGCAAAGTGTAATTTTGCAGCTCAAAAATACTTTAAATTTTAACCATTGATTTAATTACTTGTCGTTATTCAAAGTAACAAAATTTTTTATCATCGTCATTCTTAACCTTTACAAATTTGCGATTTATTTAATTTCTAAGCGCTAGTACTCTAAAAGTGGCCATACTTTTGTTTAAACACGATAAACATATACTTTTATTTTCTTCTGCCTTGCTCTATCGATTTCAAATATTTTTATAAATAATTTCCGATGACTAAAGTTACATTTAATCTACTAATGAACGAGTCGTTGCGGTCAGCAATCCGTTATGCGGAAAAAAAATCAAAATGGCACCGGTTTACAACGCCCCCCGTACGTCCCTTCTTTCGCTCGAGTAAATAAAAAAAAATCCTGCCGTTTCAAGAACAATAACGAAAACGTTGTGTAACATATAGTGGTGAACTGCTTGCTGTGTGTAAAGTGAAAAGTCCGGTGGCAGTGAAGTGGAGAGACCTTTTGCGGGCCCTGCTCAACGGGCGGGAAAACGGGCGAGCCATACGAGTGGACCGGTAATGTAATCGAATTGCCCGGAATCGACGCGCGGACTGTACTGACCATTTCCAATTCCTCTCTCTCTCTCTCTCTCTCTCTCTCTCTCTCTCTCTCTCTCTCTCTCTCTCTCTCTCTTCCTGCACTCGACGCAGCGCAAATTCCGGCAGAGCGAAAAGTCGATAAGCAGCCGCTCGTGTTATTCGCGTTCGCTGTTGCGAGATCGATCGTTTACAAAACCGGATTATCCGCGAAACTGCACCGGGGGGCCGACCGTCGAGGACCTGCTGTTGCTGCGCCACGGCTACATTGCTGGGGGAGGGCGAAGGAGGGAGAATGCGTTATTATATATGTAATAAATCCCAAGAGTAGCAATGAGATGTTCCAGAGACGGAAAAAATAACGAGTAAAAAATTGGAAAAAAGACGTTAAGGCTAATTATTAACTGAAAATTTGTAGATGCGGGATTCCATGTAAGAGTTGCAGCAATTACGAACTCGGTTGAATGATACATTTATTAATTTATTCGCTTCTCAATGCCCATCCTGTAAGCAAATGTTGATTGTATACATCCTCAAAGGATCTAAAAAGTATGTGTTTTTTATCCGATTAAAGTAATCAAATCAATCATCTGTATAGATAAATTAAATTATAATTGCTAATAATTAAAACTATCATTATTAATAATAATATATAGTAGTAACAACAAATTTATTTAAATTTCATTAGTTTAAATTTCAATTTAAACTTCTACTTAATCAAAAAAGGTAAAATGTAGAGGAAACTATGAACTATATAGGTATATAATATATAAATATTATAAAATGTAAAGAATGAGAAATGAAATTTAGTTAACTAAGACTTAATTTAAAATTATTTCCCAGCTAAACCGTCATTTGAATCGACATCACATGGTTTACTTCGATTGGCACGGATATATTTGTTTGAATGATTTAATAACATCAAATTATCAGTACCAAAGTTGTCATACTTCAGGTTTAGGTTAAAAAAATGTTGAACTTGTGTATAATTTTTTAAACAAATGTTGTTATATCAATAAAATTTGTTAGTTTAAATAACTCGTGTATTTAATATAAATTGCAGATCCAGTTTAATTCTATGGTCGACAATAAAAAATAAAAGTAAATACGCCAACTTCAAAAAACTGTTAAGTACCGTTTATTATTCTATAATGAATTGGGTTAATTTAATAAGAAAATTAATAAGATTTTCAATGCGCCGTTGCTGCAAGAATATAATTGTTTATCAAATTTGAGTTAAATTTTTGGTTTTTCCGCAATTACAACCCTAAAAACGCGAGAAAATGATTTTTTTTCTTTCTATTCAAGAAACGAATTATTAATTACCATTAAGATACCATCATTAGACATTATATATTAATTTAGTTTAACTATAACTCACTTTAAGGATGATCGATAATTTGAAAATATTCCGATTTATCTATATTAATGGATATATTGAACGTATTATTTTTATTTACTAATTGATTGATTTCTCTTTCTCCTACACAGTTTTGAAAGTGTCTTATTTACATGAACAAATACATTGAAAATAGGCGCATGAATTTCCAATAAAAATATTAATTCATATTTTCATCAAAATTGACAGAAAAAAACAAACATCTAGTAAACTTTTTAGGAAAAACATAAAACTAGATTACCGCGAAAGCAGCGCACAAAATTACGTTGTCCACTTTGATTATGTATACCTTGCATACGCGACCGGAAATTCTTCACGACCCAGTCGATATGCGGGATAAAGAGAGCGAGGGGGCTTTTTTGAAATTCCAAACAAGTCGGATCATATGTAAATGCCAAACTTCTCCCCCTTCGAGAAAACGGAATTGCGAATTTAGTGAACCCAACGCCGAGAAGTGCACATCCGCTCTAGCCCACTATAGAAACTACATCCTCGTATATATATATATATATATATATATATATATATATATATATATATATATATATATATGAACACGAGGAGAAGTAGGGTCATCGAAATTCCCTCATCCACAGTACACACACACACACACCACACACACACACACACACACACACATAGCAGCCTCGATATAGCACGTGCAAAATGTTGCTACAGCCGTCTCTGCACTTGTTCGTTTAATGACATTTCAATACATATAAGCTGGCGATGCAGGGAGCGCAGGCGTTTTATGGGACAAGGGGGCGGGCGCGGGAACGAATCACTGATGGATTTCATTTGTCTCAGTGAGCAGAAAGAGACTAGAAAAGCCTAATAAGTTACATTTAGCGCGCGCCCGTGCGTGAGTGCGTGTGTGTGTGTGTGTGTGTGTGTGCGTGTATGTGCGCGTGTGCGTACATGCATGCATGCATACATATATACACGGATGTGCATTCACATATAGTATAGATAGATATGTATATATTTCTAAACATCGCGTTTCATATATAATATGACGATTCCACGCGAGAGAGGTGCGGCGACGTTAATTGAAATACGCTTTGTTCGATTAGAGGCTGCGCGCTCAACGATATACCGAATAATCGCGTTTGCGTCGAGTAGAAGACGTAGCGGGAGTGATTTTGAATATACTCCCCCCTTCCCCTCGCCCCGCCAACCCACTTCGGTGAAACTTCTGCGAAAGCTGTACAGATTTCGAGCGCCGAGCGGCATCGATTCCGAACTTAGAAGGGATTACACGGGGCTGGCTCACGTCTTTATCTCCGTCTCTCGGATAATGACAGAATTAAATTTTTATCATTCCTTCGCGCACGAATTGAGCTCTAAAGTTTGGTTACGAAACAGAGCTCTGCAATTACGCGAAAAAAACACTATATGATACGCACGCGCCTACAGAGTATCGAATAAAGCGATATTTATATTTTAAAAAAACGCATGATATTTATGAATTGTATTCTCAAAGGGTTTCCTTTACTGTAGTTACGCTCACATACACAGAATTGCTGCTTAAGAGTTTTTCAGTTTTAAAAGGAATGCGAACCCGATAGAATCTCCGGCGCATTCGCGTGCGGGCCGTCTGAAAGAGGGTATTACGCGCGTCTCGAGAGAGGATTCCGCGTGGTAAAAATAGAGGATGAACGAGTGAGAGAGAGTAAGAGGGAGAGAGAGAAATACATACGTAGAAAACCGAGTAGTAGATAAAATATGGAGAGCTTGAAATGTGTTGTTCAACTAAACGCATTGTAAGTGAGCACTATAAATTCATTCAATTAATGAAATTTAGTCATTTTTATTCGACATATTTTTATCCATATTATTATCCTTAAATTGGAGGAAGATCTCATCAGGGCAATAAAAATTCAAATACTGAAAATTAACTTAAATATTAAATTCTGATAAAAGTCATAATAAGTGATTCATCGTATACTTGATAAATAAAATAAGTGACTCATCGTATTATTGATAAATAAAATAAGTGATTCATCGTATAATTGATCCTCGCTGTAATCGAAACCAATATATAAAATATTTGATATAATGGAATCCTCCGAGAACAGATATCTCAAAACTTCTATATAATCGGATAAATAAATATGTAGCAGCTATTCTTAACACTAGGAATTATGATGTTGCATTGATGCAAGTCAACTAAACAATGTGTCGCGTGGCGAAATGTATGAAGGACTATCGAATAGGACTAGCGGCCGCGATGACGGAGATCATGCTTCTGCCTATGAAACAATATCAATTACTTCGGCTTGTAATTTTTAGTGATCTGAAGATATAAGTTTTGATTAGTAATAAATAATAGTAATAACTAAAATCTAAATTCTCACTTGTTTGCTTCATTCAGATATATTAATTTTCCAATGAATTAATGCGATATAAATATTAGAGTACAGAATTAGAACAGTTAGTTTATGTTCAAACCGCGATATCCGAAAACTCAGATTATCAAAGCTTATTTTGATTATTTTTCAATTTACTATTGTAAAACGTTTTCATTAATAATCTCGCACATCATGAATTATATATATATATATATTGGACGCATTAATTTTTTACCCGAAGAAGCTCGTCGACGTGTCAATCTTTTACGACTTCATCAGCGCGAGGCCGTAGGGTGGGATGGTGGCAACCGCCTTTCGCCACGGAACTTTGAAGTCGCGCGTATCGCATCAGGCTTGTGTCTCTCAAGTTCTTTAACTCGCGCGTACCAGCGTCATTAGTCATTGAGGTGCCAGAAGCAGATATCGCTTATAGGATCGACACGATACGGCAATTTTTTTGTTTGTCAGAGCAAAAATTAAGCAGCCTGATTCTATCGACTTATATATATAATTATTTCTAAAGTTTATTTTTTCTTTGAACTTTATTAGATTTGTGTATTTAGTTTTATTTTTAATGACTCATTATAAATATATTTTATATAATAATATTCTTCTTAGAATACATAGCAAATTTCACATGTAGCAAAATGTTTCCATTGAAGCTGATGTATGACAATTACAAGGGTTAAAGTGCGGTCGCCTTAGCGAAGACGGTTTAAAAATTCGGGTTTTCGCTATAGTGACGCTCTAATCTAGGGGACACTTATGTTTTTTAAGTAAACGGCTCAAGGGAATATAAAAGTCGATTTTCACCGGAGCAGAACAGACGATGGAATTACCATACAGTCGGTATAGTGTTTCCTCCAAAGATTGAAAAATTGCCTACTCTGTAGCAAAAGAATAATCTTGAATAAAAGTTAAAAATTCAAATCAGATTATGAGGTCATATTAAATATATCTTTGCAAATCCTTTTATTTCTATTAAATATTGTTCTTTTTTATTAAGGTCAATCTTGAAGGATTTTTAAGATTGAATTGTCTTATAGTTTTAGATATCTTCATAAGAAGTACTTTAATTTCATATCTATCTTTTAAATTATATCTTTTAATTCAATATCAATTTTTATTAACCGATCAAAAAGTATTCTTTTTTAAATAATGTCATATATAAACTTTTACAAATTTTTCTTGATGTCTTCTATGTACGCATTATTATATATTTCTGCAAAAATTCAGGGAATTGTTTAAATGTAGATATGAGAAAATTTACAACCAAAAATTATTTATAACATTTTCAAAACTATCCCATTCGAAACTATCCAATTCGGCATGAACCTATGCATTAACGTTGGTCAGACTCAGTCAGCATAAAAAGCATTTCACACCCTTCTATGTTCTGAAATGATGAAAAATATTCAAAAATATGTGGAAATTCAGTAGGTATATGCGAATTTGCCAAATATGTCGCACCATATCATATCATTAAACAGATTTTCATTCCAGATTGATAATAAACAAAAGGAAGATAAAATTCCATTTATCGATGTATGTCCTTATTCATCTGTGCTCACCTACTTATACCCGAGCCCGGGCGAAGGATCGGCAGCGAGCGCGCTCTTTGGTAGCCGAACGATTTTTCTTCTGGCCGATGCTTAACCCTTGCCCCCCCCCTCCCCAGCGTCCCAGGACTCTTGCTGCTTTTACGCCGCCGCCGCCGCCGCCGCCGCCGCCGCTCGGAAGACCGCAGATTAGCGTGAAAAATGACCAGCGAAATTGCCCCTTGTATTCTTAATGCCCGGCCCGCTAATTACCCATGGGGATTTTTCTACGCGACCGCCCGCGCCCGCCGCGGCCTTGTTTTTCTTGGCCCCGTACCCAGCTAACCGTGTAGCCGCCCCCTCCGTCCTCGGCTCTTTGTCGCGTTAAGCTGTTCAAGTGTTGCGCCACCGCAGCCGCTCCCCTCTATCTTCGCTCCTCTTCCTCCATCCACCTCTCGACTCCTCGATCCCCCGAAGGACGCGGCTACGCGGGGGAGCCACGAGTGCGCGCGGAGAGCGAAGCGACTCGGGAGAAATGAAAGAAAATAAAAAAAAAAAAAAAAAAAAAAAAAGAAAAAAAAGACAAACAAACGGAGAATAAGAAGGGGAACGTACTACCCCTAAGGTATATACGCGCGAGTGCGTAAGCGCGCGCGGTAGGGAGAAAAATGTCGCGGTCTCTCCACGTGTGTACACGGGTAAAGGGAGAGCGCTTTTTGTTTTCGCGCGATTTAGGCCAGGGGCGCGTTTTATCTTTTAACTTCTGGCGCGCGCGCGCGGCCCCGATCTGACTTTGAGTCTTGCGAGGCTTTTAAAACGGGATCTGCGTGAGCTACGAATGTTTGCCGAAGTGTAATAATTTAATTGCTGTTCCATTGTTTGGCGGCTTAATTGTTGCTTTATACTGCGCGACCCCTCCTACACGAGTGGCGGCTGCGTTGTGAAAATATGCATTGTAGATCGAAAAACTCTCGTTATCGTTAGATTAAAAATTAATAAATTATATGCTTTGTGCAATGTGTCGCCTGCGTCATCTCGTTATCGGCGTACCGCTATTTTTAAAGGATCTATTCGTATTTTAACTATAATATTAACTGTTTCGTACGAGCGCTGATTATTTATTCTATTATTAGTAATCGCCTATATTCAGCACTACTAGAATCAAAAAATGATGTTCAAATTGCGATTTGGAGGTTGAAATGGTGAAAAGTAGATAATCTACAATTATACTTTAATATTCGTAATATTATCATGGTGAGGTTATCGAATTTAGCTATTTAATTGGTTTAAATTGGACAATGTTACTCTGATTAGCTACAAAATAAGGCCTAAGAAGTTTAAAGAATTCATTCTTTCTCATTCTTGATGTATTGCTTTTACTTAAAATTAATCCTTTTGTAGAATTAAATTAATTACAGAATATAATCAGAGGAATTTTTTCCCTATAAATATCATAATTTTAACGCGTGATTCTAAGAAAGAACAATGTTTCACGCAAAAAATTCTAATGAATCTATGCTCGTAATTTCAATGTTTCCCAAATATTGTTTATCGAAATTTGAATAAATAAATAAATAAATAATAATAAATTTGAATTTCGATAATAAATGCTCGTTGACTTTACAAAAGTAGCGTTCATTCTAAGCATGAAATATGATAAATTGCACTTTTTTACATATCATTTATTATTCCTTTATTATTAAGCAAAGATTATTCTTATTCACATTAGTCACACAAATTTGAATAGATTTTAAGGAGGTTCTTCCAAAATGGACTTTGCTTGGAGTTTCATGAAGCTTGGGAATATGTTAATGTTTGTGAATTTTACGCGTTGGCATTAATTTTAGCATAGGTACCGCGATTCAAATTTCAACGAGGAGGAGTTTAAATTTACACGTGTAACGCTGAATCTCTACCCCGAGACAATCCTTCATGGAAATTTTAGTTAATTTTATAAAAATCACTGCTTACGTTTTTCATTACAAACGAGATTGTAATACCTTATTTTATCGCGCATATAATGTGATTTTTTGTATATCAGCTTCGCATGTTCATTCTTGAGTAATAATAATGATAAATATTTTACTCACATTGAAATGAAATCCGAGGGTAATGGAAAAATACAACGAAGAAGGACAAGGCGATAGATATTTGAGATCGCGCGTGAACTTTTGCGCTGGCAAATCTACCATCAAAACAGACATTTACTCATTCAATTCTTTCTATAGCCATAATCCTCGGCGATTGTTGCCGTCTGTTGCGAATTCGGCTGTCTTCGAGTGGACAGCTGTAGAGCAGGGGTGTCCTAAAGTAATTAGAGAGCTTTTTTCCGCTTAATGTAGGAAAGTGATTCATAAGGTAATAAGGCTTATACTTTGGCTTAAACTTTGGACACTTTTTCATCATTAATTTGCAATTATGCCATCATTAAAAACGATACTATAGAAATAAACTTCCATTATACTTAAAAATTTTGTATACCTGTACTGTTAATTTAGGTCAATTTAATTTGCCTCTACATAAAAGAATGATAAGCGGTTAGTTTAATATTATTTGATTCGTTGAAATAGAATATGATTAAAGTATCAGTTAAAATATATATTCCCTATATATGTCAAATTATTATTAACTCTAATTTTTGATAAGGCAGGAAAATTAAGAAAAATTTTTATTCTCTTAAACTGTAAAATTAATAATTCCACAGAAAGAATTTTAAAGTAGTAAAAATAAATTTACGAAATTTACGAAAATTTAATTTATGAAATTTAATGATGACATACGAACTGTAGTAACTTTGAGTTGGTGCTCAAAATTGTAAAGTTAGCTACGGATGCAATAGTAAATAAATCGGTAATTAATTTGCAAATAAGATAATAATTATTCATTAAAAAAAGAAGAGAGATGCGAAATCCATACTCAGTGAATGTCCGAAAAAGCCTGAATCACATGCTATTATTGACGATAAAATAACTATACTTCGGTATGATATTCTGGCTCTCGTCGTGTAAAAACATTATTCAAAACTACTAGCATGTACATTAGTTATTTCACGCTCCGCTCGGGCGTAAATCGTCTCGCGTGGTAAATAATTAACTTCAACATCAGCGGATGAAATATAATGGATTCTCTAGAGTGTGTGAAAAATATCAGCTTTACGGATTGTTTAAAGATCAAAAAATTCGACGTTACAGATATCTTTAGAAATTTTTCTTAATTTCTCAGATATTTTTTAATCGAAACACAATGCTTGCCCGTGAAACGTTCCGAGAAAAGCAGCAGTAAAACTTTCTAAACGCTTGAAGAAAAAATCGCTTTCGTGACGAAAAGTACCCTCAAAGATCTTATTCTGAATCATCGGCTGTCCGGAAAATCGTTCGCCCAGCTCTTCCATTTCTTTCGTCCCGCAACTTGGAAAATATCTATTTTGCGCACTTGACAATCGACGAGCGTCCCGCGAAAGCAGCGACGATACCTATGCCCTCGACAAAACTTCGAAACAATGAAAGCGCCCGCGCCACCGCCGCCCCGGTGCAAGTATCCTCGAAAACGCGCTCAAGAGCGCAGCCTCTCTCCAGCGTATATATATATATATACACGGCTCGGCCAATTTTTCCCCCGCTTTACTCCGTCTTTTCTCCTTCTTCGCCTCTGCCTGGGCCGCCAACCCCCCCCCGCTAACTCTCCCCCTCAATTTTTTGCTTCGCTCTCGCGTGACCGCGCGCCATTTCTGAAATAATATTTAACCGGTGAGCCCGCCTCTTCGGCCGGGCATGAATATGCAACGAGAGCCCCGCGCGCGCCTCGACGCCCCGGCTCGAACAAGATCCCCCGGAATTAAATGTGATTGTAATTAGGGGAACATTTAGACGTTTGGGACAATTGCGCCGGGCGGGGAGGAGCGCGGGGGGTGGGGTTTGGTAAGATAGCGTGGTACGGAAAAACGAGCGGTGACGGGAGAGGGAGGGGAGGGGTGGAAGGAGTATGAAAGAGGAAGATAAGGGAGAAAGGTGCAGAGCGAGCCCAACGAGGAGCTCTGAAAGGAAACTTCCCGCGTTCTTTTAGGGTTCCATGCGCTTCTCCAACCTCCTTCCTCCCTCGCCCCTCTCACGCTCTCTCTTTATTTCTCTCTCTCACTCTCTCTCTCTCTCTCTCCTCTCTCTCTCTCTCTGTCGATGAAGAAGATATAACCCAGACTGGCTGTGTGTTCATGTTTTATTGCCGTTGCTTTCTGCAAGATTATTATACCCATTCGCCCCGGCTCGGCGCGGTGGCGGCGCTACCCTCCCCGCCCCTCTCTTTTTTCGAGTGCTTTTACAGCGATGGCAACTTTTTCCTACTTTAGCAATTTCTTTGCATTTATATGCGCAGCTCTGCAATATTTTTAACGTTTCCTCCTCCAATTTCGTGAAACTTTAATTTACGGCCGATTTTTTTCTTCGCCAGCGCTCGCTTCGCCCCTTTCACTGGGACATTCGTTCGTTATGTACTTTTTTCTGCGTACATTTTCATCGTATTTACAAAATTGCCAGTCATTTTACAAATTTTGAAGTTCGGCACTCGGGAGCTTTACTCGAGACCGTTAGTTTTGGAATAATGGTAAACGCGATGGCATTTCTCGTTTTAAAGTATCAAAAACGCGCACTCGAAGTGGTACTCTTTCTCTAATCTAGCAATAAGGAAATTTCACGTTAACTTCGAATGGCGGCTCTCACTTTAGAGTTTTCAGACCTCAGTTGCTTCTTTATATTATTTTTGAGTTTTTCAAAGAAATGCTCTTTATTATTGAATCGACTTTTGAATAAGGGAAAAAAATTTAATGTTTAATTGTAAAAATTTATATACATTGCTAACAATCTTACTGTGAACCCGTCCTTAACCTATAAGAGATACACCTTTATGCAATTGTCAATTAATTACCTAAAGGCTACTACGACCCTTAAGAAGCTTCAGTAGGTATAGACACATAAAGTAGCTGCCTAATGAAAAGTAATTGATATTTTTTATTAAAATATATAATTAAAATCCAAACAAAGTATTTTTCAAATATGCAATAATCATTTAAACAATATCACAAGAACAAGAGGTGGAGATAAAATATTAGTTTATTATTAATATTTGGTAATAAAAAACATGTTACATATATAATCCACGTAAATTCCCATATACAGAAAATGTCGGGATATATATATATATATGATACAATAAAAGAAGCTATTTATTTATCAGTATGAAAATCGTGAGATTCATCAAATGTAAAAGCTGTGACGTATCGATTGACAAACTACAGAATAATAATTTGTGAAAAATTTTCAACCAAACAAACCATTCTTTTAACAAAAATAAGTATGAAGATATAAAAAAATTTACATTTTCTAAATTTTGACTAAAATTTTTTTCGATTTCTCTCTAGTAATAGCTTATTCTGTCGTAATCATTCGCATAATGATTTAGTTTTCAGGCCACTTTCTTACCCCGATGTATTGACATTCGAATTCACTATCGATTGGATGTACAAAATTACGAACTTCTTTGTCCTCTGAAGAAGCACTACCTTTAAATTTCATTGAAGTTGTGATTCAGTGGCTAGTAATGTCCCGCGATAGTCACAACTTCACAAATTGCAGGATAAGTCTTTCGATACAAATTATTTGCCATTTTAGAAAAAATAATTGTATGTAATTTTATATCGACGTGTCTACCTTTATTCTAGACTAATTAAGCTTCAAGAAAATAGAAATTGCAAATATTTTTTTCGCGAGTCTAAAACAAGCGGATAAGGGATTTCAATGATATGGCGATACCAGGATTAGCTCTCTTAGTTGACAATGGGTATCTTGCTACTGACAGATGGCTTTAAAATTATAATGTGAATATATCGTATGTATGAAAAATTAACTTAGAATTTGTAATGAATAGAACGAATGAAAGAGAAGAAATATTACAATGAAAATTTTAAAAGTTGTTGTAAAGAATGATTAGGAAAATATTTAATTCTTGTTTAAAAGTTAAATATTAGATTATGTTGATAATACCTTTTCTAAAAGTTTTTATTTCATACTTTATGACAAATTTTTAAAAAATTTAACGGAAATGAAAAAATTTATAAAATTTTAAATAAGTAAAGAAAAATTTTGAATTAACATTTTTGTAATGTTTGAGAAAAAACATTTTTGCATTTTTTTAACAAAGATATTAATTTGCTTTTCAGAAAATATCAATGCATACATTTTATTTTAGCCGCAAACTTTTTCACATCTTTTTCTTTCATTTTTGTATACTCGGCTATATATATATATATATATATATATATATATATATATATATATATATATATATATATATATGCACGGTTGCGCTCGAGATTGAACGAACGACTATATCACTTAATTAAAGAGGCTAAATTCCTTCAGCGCCAGAATTTTCCAGGACCCGATTTAAGCTCTCAGCGAGTTAATTTTATATTTTAAATTAATATAAATTCGCTAAAAATAATAGAAGACCAATATTCATTTTTGAAAAAGAGCACGAACTTATACATAAAGTAATTATCGTGTTAATTGATAATTCAATAGGGACATTGTGAAGCATAATTAATAATTAATATTAATATTCTTATCTAGAAGAAGTAGTCTATCTAGAATATTTATTTATTTTGTATACATTAAAATATTTGTAGGAATTATTAGATTCATACTAATTTCTATGCTATTAATTCTATTTGAAAATATTAGTATATTATTACTTATTATTCTTAAAAAATAAATAAGTACATTAATATATATATATATATATATATATATATATATATATATATATATATACAAAGAAATCTATCAAGGAATGTATTAGTATTTAATTTAGTATAATATATATTTTAGACTATACAATTATAAGACCGCCAACGCTTACACGAATCCGCCGTCGCTTCTAATCTCTATATACTATTCAGCCGCTTGAACATCAGCACCCGCTTTACCCTCCCTTACCTCCTCACTATACCTTTCCCTTTCTTCGTGATGAGCCGTCGATACTGTTGGCAAATTACCTTTGAAGTGACACACCTGTTATATATATATATATATATATATATATATATATATATATATATATATACACGCACACACAGCACGCGAGCCATAAGCGAAAGTGCAACAAAGAAAGGGGAGGAAAACGCTAATATATATATATATATATATATATATAGCAGCATCCATCAGCGTCAGGAATAGAAGCACGGTCGATTTTTTAAAAGCGCCACCGTCCATAACCCTTTTCCACGTCGCTGGACGAGCTCTGCAACTCGTTCCTCTTTCGCTGCATTATTGCGGCTTATCCGGTATTACGCCTCTGTGCGTATTTATGCCTGTCTGTGTGTGTGTGTGTGCGTGCGAGGGCGTGCATGCCGCGTGCGCTGCTTATAGTCTCTGAGAAGCGTCGAGCGAGCGACGGTACACTGTGTATCGGATACGGAATTACCCCCCACGGATACGCTGCTTTTGTACGTCCGGTTAATATGTCCTTCTCTCTCTCTCTCTCTCTCTCTCTCTCTCTCCCTGTTTATCTCTTTCTCTATTACTCTCTCTATCTCTCTCTCGCTCTCTTTCCCCGTCTCTCTCCCTTACTCTCTCTCTCTCTCTCTCTCTCCATTTCCAGGCTTCTACAGCGTGTAAATGTGCTCGACGCTCTTTTGCATCCAGATCGCTGTTATCCCCTTTCTTATTCCAAAGCCGATCCATCTCGTTTGCCGCTTTCTTCTTGAACTTCCTCTTTTTAATCCAGTTTCTTTATTTTCATTTGATCCAAGGCTCACTCAGGATATGCGATATTTGCTGTTCAGTCGATTTTATAACTATTGGGAAAATCAAAAGGCGATTTCTATCTACCGTTTCAATTAAAAGTTCATCTCTATAACTTGAACGTAGTATCTGAAATGTATGTAAAAAATCATTACACCTGTTAGAATTAATAATTAACAGAATTAAATAAAAATTAGTATCAATGACGGAATTATATTAAAAAATGGCAATGGTTTATATCTAGGTAATTATTAAATTTAGGAAATTTAAATAATACATGTGAACATTGCTATAATATATATACATACATAATACTAATAATAAATTTTTGTGAATATTACCAATAGATTTTACTCGCTCCTCTGAATGTAAAAACGTATTTTTTTTAAATGCTTATCGTTGAAAAGTAAAGATAAAAATTTAAGTTATGATAAGATTAATTTTTTTTTAATATAGAAGAATTCTGATATAACGATTTGTATATTCCCTTAATCTTTGACCGTTTTATATGCGAGTATACTCATCAGAGGCACAGACAGATCGCGGCGAGGAAAATCTAACGCGTACGGCCAAGCTCGGCGGTCAAAAGCAAAAACCGCGCGCCGCCCCGTTGTTTTTTTCGGCCTTGCATAAAAGGCCGGCCCGCGCGGAGATTTTGCATTTCTATTGCGAGCCCGTTATAACGGAACGTATGTATCACCGCTGCCCTCCCCCCCCCTCCTCCAGCGATCCACAATCGCACACTGCTAGTAAACTCGACCGCTCCTGGGCTCAATTTCTCTCGCGCAATCTCGAAATAGATGCCGCGCGCGGTGCGCGTTGCGCGGAGGAGGACGCGTATGGGACAAATTTTTATTGCCCTTGGCCTTTTCGCATCAGCTGTGACGAAACGCCGGAGAGAGAGAGAGAGAGAGAGAGGGGCAGAAAGAGAGAGAAAAATGGAGATAAAGGGAAAAATCGAGCTGCGCATGATAAATTTACGTATCGAAAAATCATAATACCCGGAAGCACTGTCCCTCTTGCACCGTCACCCCTCGATCCCGCTTTTCTATATATTTTTTTTAGCGAATGTGAAAAGAAAGAAAAAAAAAATTACTCATAGGCGGAGAAAGAGCGAATGAGAGAGAGAGAGAGAGAGAGAGAGAGAGAGAGAGAGAGAGAGAGAGAAAGAGAAAGGCATAAACGACCCGGAGGCACTTGCACATGCTAATAACCGTAGACCGGTGGTGCGAGGCACGCGCGCAGGTATCGGCGATCGATCACTGGTACTCCTCGGTACGAACATGCATGTTTATATATATATATATATATGAAGGGGGGATGCTAATGGCACTTTCGTCGCTGCATCGGGCTGTATATATACGCGTGTACACACCGTGCTAGCTTTTTTTATCCGGAAGATAAATAAAGAGGAACGAATGCGGCGAGCAGAAGAGGCGGACGATGAGAGGGGGAGAGGGGGCGGAGAAATCGCAGAAAAACTTTGCTTTTCATCTCGATGCTTGCGCCCTCTCTTTTGTTTCATCCTTTTCCTTTTTGTTCGACTCTAAGCCATATACGCCGCCTCTTTCTTTTTTCGACCGCAAGTCTCCGAGGATTTTGTGCTCTTTCTTTCTCGCCTTTTTTCTTCTTCCTCCTTTATTGCAAACTCCACGGTTAAGTATTCCACTGGCTGCGCGCAATCGAGATTATGATAGATTAGAGAACGAAACGTGATAAAACTTCCGTTTTTTATTTGTCTCCCCCCACCCCTCGCCGCTGTTCCTCTATCTCCGCCTAATATTTATTTTGACGCCGAGAGATCGCTCGCCGGCAGATAAAGGAGCTTTTTAATGCCGGGGGGGGGCGGTGGAGGCGGGAGGGAGAGAAACTGCGCCGTTGTTACATTTACTTACGGCTTGATGGCACGTTTCATTGTTGGATTTTCTACGACGCTCATTACGGGGCGCTGCGCAATCTTAATAGCCCGTAGTATAAATTATTTCCATTTTGCTTATCGACATTTTTGCATTTTACCCCTTTGTTCTTTAATACCCTTTGTGTTTCGTTTATTATTTCGACGCTTATTATACGAGGGAGGTGAAAACAAAAATTGTTTTTTACTTCGAATACAGAGTTTGAGTGATTTTTCTTTTAAATGAGCAAAGGTTAATTGGGAAAATTTTAATAAATCTTAATTTTTAATCGATACTCAAAAATATTATTGCTAATTTTTGTTTTTAGGGTTATGCTAATATTTATGCAATTGGTGCATTTATTATTTTCAAGAACTATTTTTATAATTAATTGTGTACAATTCTCGTGTTCGTGCACTAGTGAGAAACACTCATGTATACTTTATAGATTACGAAAAGTTCGTAAAATCAAATTTTGTAGACTCAATAATAAATAAGGATTTTCATATAGCTTTATTTATGCAGTTATGTAAAGTGAATTCATCTTTTCATTATATCTCTGATTTACTTCGATTACTATAAAAATTGTAGATTTTAAAATTAGTTAAAACACTTAGTCTCTAGGAATAAGTCCAAAGTATAATTTTTCTTAGCATCATTTATCCAGCAAACTCTCAATTATATATGAAAACACCATTGACACGGGTGTTTTCAATCGAAACCCGTTAGACGGAACAATTCGTCGATACAAAATTTATCGCAAACATTTCATAAAGACGTACAACGAGCGCCACCTCCACCTCATATATATATATACAACTCCTTTCGGAAAGGGGCGAACGAGTAAAATACAGAGCTGGCACTTCGTCTCCCTTAATAATGAGGAACCATCGCCGGTACAGTATCATCGTGTACTATAATGACTCTCGATAATGGCAGGGTAAGATCGAGCTCTGTATATGCGTTCAAGCTCGGGCGAGCCTCACACACTCGTTCCCGTGGGTCGCTCGACGAGTAGATCGGAATGTCGCAATAGAAAGAGGCGATCATCGCATATCTTATACATAATTAAGACGTCCGCTTCAATGCCATTATCGGAGCAGTGAGTAGCATAGTCGCGTTGCGTTTATCTGGTGACAGGTATATGTGAAGATAAATTTGTATCTCGTCGCATTGGATGTCATTTATATAAAGTCAATTTAGTTTCAAAATAATTGTACTGTACAAAATAACATTATAAGTCACGATAAGGCCCGTATAACTGAATATAAAAGGCGGCATTATAATCTAATAAGAATATTGTAATAATAGTGTGAGGCGCACTTGTTTCCTTTAGAAGATTTAATAATAAGCTAACTCTAATCCGTATGGAACTGAATAAAATAATAATCGTAATAGGTAGTATAATCTTATGAACAAAAAATTTCCATGTCCATCCAAATCTTTGAATATAGAATGAAATTTCTATATAGGCTTTTTTTATACATCTATTAATCACTTTCATATAATAACTATCCTTATAGCAATGGACCTCATCCTATGATTAAATAGTTTATCTTTTTAATTTTTTGCTATATTTTAACATAGTTCAGAATTGAACTGAAAGATGAAACTTTCTTACATTACTGAAAATATCGTAGGATAAAGCCATCTTATACTAATTTTAGTCCCAAAATTTTTTTTTCTTACTTTTCGATCTATTCCTTTGTACTGTGATTTTTATAAACCTGTATTTAAAGCAGATTGTTCTTTACTAGCAACAGTATTTAGACTCATTTTTATTTATATTTCAAATTCTACGGGAGTAACTATAAATAATAAAAGTCTAACTGTTATTATGTAATCATTTAATTATAGATATATTATTTTGTTTACGACTGTAAGACCGATGAAACTAATGGTTAGATTAAGGTTCATTTATCGAATCTCTTACGACAAACATAAATTTTTGTTGTCTTTAGAAGACAACAAAAATAAGAAACACTAATCGCCTCAAATATTTAGTGAAATATTAATTATTTATTATTCATTCAAGGGATTGCATTACATTATTAAGAAATATAGTAATTCACCCTATTTAGGTAAAATGGCATTGGATACTTGCATGATAATTTTATCAATAACTACAAATCTCGTTCAATTCAATTTGGGATTTATATATGTATGTTTATATGCATATAATTTCAAAATTGTGATTTACCCGCCGTCCTGACTGAGCGCATATCGCGAGAGCGTCAAAGCACGAACATTCTCTTGATTCTCTTGATAACGAAAAAACCTTGACTATATATACATATATACACGATCGTAATTCTATCTACAACAAATTTTTCTTCATTCTTGCACGAACCATCTGATTCCCCACTTATCTTCCCTAATCTTCGAGTCCTCTGCTCCCGCTCGCCTCCATCTTATTGCATTCTCCTTTTTCTTTTCGCCGATCCCCTCCGCCCCTCTTCCCTCTATCTTCTTCACTCTTGCAGAGACAATGAATAGCAATGGCGAGGCCGGGAGGGAAAAGAGAGATGGTAAACATTGAAGGGTACTAAGACAGGCTCAAGGAAAAGAAATCGCGCGGAAAATTCGCGTGAGAGTTAGAGAGCGAGGGCGGACGAGCGAGCGAGAGAGAGAGAGAGAGAGAGAGAGAGAGAGAGAGAGAGAGAGAGAGAGAGAGAGCATATCGAGGCGCTGCAGGAAGCGAACTCGCGCGAATCTATTTCGCCCTCCTCTCTCGCATCTATCTTGCACGAATTCTTTCAAAATCATCCTTTGACTTCCATTTTTATAGAGATATGAGAGATAGCTTACGCTTTATTCTCGTTAGAGGAGGGTGGGACAGGGTGAAGGGAGATCTCGATCTGTGCATATTTAAATCAACTGCTGAACATTCTTACCGATGTTTCTTTTGTAATCTATACCGCTTCTCTGTCCCTTTTTATCCGTCTCTAGCTCGAAAATTATGTTCGTCATAAATTACGAATTCGTCCGATGGAAACTTAAATTCAAATATTAGTGCCGTTGAAGCGCATTAGATCTTAAGAGCTATTAGGCACAAATGGTAAAGCTAATTCATTCATTTTCTAAGACAAAATTATAAATGAAACTCTCGAGCTCTTGTTTTTAAACCTTCTCCATGAGCTATGAAGATCGATAAAGCAAGGAAGCTATATCAATGTAAATTTTATGCGCTTACCGCATAACAGAATTTACTACATAACCGGTGTTTTTACGATGTACTTTGAAGAAACTCCTTATCTTCTTCCGTTGAAATAGTTTACTTTACGAAACCAGTGCTGGCAATTCATATCAAACTCATGATTTCATCATTATAAACGAATAATAATACGATTCCTTTTTGATGTAATGTTATTGAATGTAATTGAATTAGATTTTGTAAAAATGTTCGGTCTAAAATCATATGAACTATTCGTTTTTCGTTATTTTCTACCGTACTCGCCTGACTATCCGTGAATATGTTGCTTAACTTGCCGACGATAAAAATATGATAAGAAAAATTTGAATTTGCAGTAAGATATTTTGCATCAATGTGAAGATATTAATACAGCTTCGACTAATATACTATCGAATAATCAAATAATCGAAAATTCTTTGTTTTCGTAAAACAGTGCAATTCAAAAATATCGTAATAAAAATAAATACGTTTTCGAAAATCGACCAGTCCCGCCTCTTATTTTTCTGATTATATCTCATATTCCCAGTAACCACAGTGACTCGTGGGAAAGAAACTTCCAAATTCAGGCAACCGGCGTCGGTTTTTCCCTCGAAGAATTTTACCTCACCTTCGTACCACCTCGAAAGACCTTACCAAGTTCCGGTATCGCCAGTCCAAATAAAAGATCGAGGGACGTCGCCTTGTACAGAAAAAGAAAGAACAGACCACGGCGGCGCGACGTGTTCCGGTGTACGGGGAAGGGGTGGGGGATGGGACGGTAGACCGCGTCCCCTTCATTTTCCGCCCGGGCGCTGTAAATATAACGCGCGAAATGGATTATTGCATCCAGCAGCCAGCCGAGCCGCCGCTGAATGAGCCTTAATCAACACGCAGGAAATAAAGCGTCAGCGCTATTTCATAATATCGGGAGAGTCTGGCCTCGACTTCTGCCACCCTACTTCCCCCACGCGCCCCCTCGTCGACGAGCCATCAGCCAGCAGAGTCGTCCGCCTGCCGCCGACGTTGTACACACAGCCCTCCGGGCAATCGATTGGTTAACGGAGCAATCTCGTTTGGGCGAGGAACGTGAACAGCCTTGGCAATACATAGATTTCGGTCGGCGAGTCTTCTTCTGGAGTACGTGTGTATGTGTATGTGTGCGCGCGTGTGTGTACCTGCCTGAGAATGCTGTGTCTGACAGTGTATCTGTAGGTGTGTACGTCTATCTATTGGAACGGTGAACGGTCGCTTCTTTCTGCACGCGCGCACACACACACACACACACACACACACACACACACACACACACACACACACACACACACACACACACACACACACATATATATATATATATATATATATATGCAGAAAGAAGGCGCGGGGCCAATTTCGAGCACACTCTCGACGATTCTCATCAAATCGTCTCGTCTTAAGGTTCGTTTAAGAGTCGTCGCGACTGCTGAAATCGATCTCTTTTCCCCCGGCATATATATATATATATATTTATATATATAGTTCTGGGCGCGAGCACAGGCCGAGCGTTAATTTGCCGGTAACGACCGCGAGGAAATCGACCCTTTTTCCGGAGAATGGAGGACCGTTGCGCTTGCCATTTATTTTCTCGGCCCTCGGAACAGGTACTTCTGCGAAATTGTACACAGGTGTCGATAAGACCTTGGGATATTTACGACTTTTCAGGCCCCGGGCTTTTTTCGCAAAGTAGAATCGACCGTCGATTTTCCGTGAAAAAATTATGTGTCTCGAGTGGTTTAAGTATATGTATACAGTATACATAGATATAGATGTATGTCTATATATTCTAAAATTATTCCAGCTATGCATGCAAAATCAGTAATTCTCACATTTCGGTTGTATTCGTTCAATTACAATTTTAAAACTTATATAAACTTATTTTACTTATTTACCTTTCCCAAAACGAAAATCCGAATAAAAGTAAAGTAATATAGAATTAGCAATTCTATATTCCTAGACGAATATCGTCTATCTCGGAAGATTAAAAATACATCTTAGAGAATAATCTGAATAATCTGTCTTAATAGAATTTAGAATAGCGGAAGCAGCGGATCCCTAATACTGCGCCCTCATTAAGTTAAAAACTACTTAAAAAAAAGGGGGACAATATCGGCCGTACTTCCAGTTCTTCCAAGTATTACCTTAACTTTCAATTCGAACTCTTTAAATTGCCACTTCGCTTCCGCGCCCCGTTGAAAATTAGCCTGAACTTTCATCCTTTGTCCCTCGCACTTTATGCATCTAGCCGGCAAGTGCAAATGCGCGACCCCCCGCCCCGGCGTTGCGAGAATAAAAAACAGAGAAAAAAAGAAAGCAAAAAAAAAGGACAAGGCGCTCTTTTTCAGCGACTACTGAATAAGCTTAATAACGAAAGTAAAGCCGAACGTTAGACGAGTATCGCCTCGTCGAGCGAGGCAATTCCTGAAAAATAAAGTATATATAACGTAAGTGATATAACATCGGGCGTCTTTCAATGCGGCCGTGTATATATATATATATATATATATATATATATATAATGGAATGGAGCTGGATGGCGCGCTCTTAGCGCTTGACTTTTAAACCGTTAAGTGGATTAGCCTTCTAAATGCTCTCTGCCTCTGCTGCCGCTGTTGCTGCCGCGACTCATTCCTCGTTCCTTTCTGCACATCGACGTCTTAGCAAAGGAATTTTTTACGTTCTATTAAATTATATCCGCATTATACTGTCGAATCGATCGCTGGTGCATTCGGTTCTATTATTTTTCCCGTCTGACCCGTCTGATGAGAAAGATGTCAAAGGATATGAAAGTTATTGGTACTACGGAATTGAGTTTGGATTTTTAATGTAGATTCTACTGTAGTGGAGGCGGTTTTTAAATCAGCGTTACTTATTACGAAAAGTTATAAATTTTGATGAATGGAAAGGTTGAAAATTGAAAATTGAAAATTGTACTTATATCGACTGTTCTGAATTAAATTAATAAATATTTTTCTCGATGTTACAATCTTCGTAACATAATATATTATAATAAAATAATGACAGTCAGACTGTCCTTGTTTATCATCACCCCCAAAAAATCTGAAATAGAAATTACTACTAAAAATAAATTAGATAAAAAATTAAACATAATAAAAATAAAAATAATAAAAATAAACTAACAAAACTAATGAACTATATGCTATGTTATCAAAGGACCACCGGACTGTCCCCACCGCCTTAAATTTAAATTCTCCTTTGGCGTCCGACGTTTCGAACCGCTATGGTTCATCTTCAAGGAATCAACAGTTTAGTTATTATTATATTTATTTTTATTATTTTGAATTTTTAGATTCTTCGGGGTGATCATAAGTAAGGACAGTCTGACTGTCATTATTTTAGTTTAATATATTATAGTAGTATAGACTGTAAAACCCATAAAAATCTTTATTAATTTAATGAAAAGGTTGTTTATTTCCAAAGTATAACTATAATACAACTAAATATATTTGAATGATACTTTGGATTGATTCAAAATAGGAATAGAAAATCAAAATGCAAATAAATAGGTATAATTAATTCTTAATTTTTAATGCTTTAGTGGAACAATCGATTTAAGAAATGATGTTTACCTTGAGCGTTAGATTTTCTAATTATACCTACACCTATTTCAATATTGAGAAAAAGTGTATATAAATCCGTAGTTTGATGCACATTTTAATCCTTTATATCAACTTGAGTATCCGGTCAGTGATTTATAACCAGGACATACGATTCCTGTTTATTTTCGTTCTATATATTCTACGAGTATTTTACTTGGCGATAACTTCATCTTTGGTCAATTCTTTCATACGCAGAAACGTGAACAGTGATAATTCAATAATTCGGATTGTATTATTTGTCGGATCAAGTGTGAAGTATAACTAATTCATTCCTGTTTTAACAATGCATTAAAATGTCATTGAATGCACATTAGTTATCAAACTAATGATTCAATGAAGATAATCAAAATGCCATCATGCTTTTTCGCGTGATAATTATACATATAACTCTATAAAAGTTTTAATCATAATTCCTATCTCGAAGAACTCATTCCAAAGTTAATTTCAAAATAATAAAAATCTATTTATGGGTACTTAACTCACTCGCGATATTAATGCAGCGCCCCGCGTTTACTTTTAAAGCACTTCACTATCAGCCACAGCGAAAATCGCTAAATACTTCAAACATTCGGTCGGGTGGGATCATAAAATAATCGACTCCAATCCAGTCGGGCATTCAACATCAACCTCCCGAGCTTCAAAATTCAATTCGGTCGGAAACTTCAATTAAACCGCCCTATACCCCCATCTCCTTATCCACGTCTTCATCTCCCCCGCGATTCCTTCCCCAGCAGATTCACTTCCCCTTCTCTACCCCTCTCTTCCCGGCCTCACCAACCCTATAACAACTTCCCTTTTCCCCGCTTCAAATTTTCCATTACCTCTTTCGAAATTCCTCGGGTTTACCTTTCCAGTCCCTCGGTCGCGCCACCGAGTCATTGTTACACCTCTCCGGTGTGCAATAACCTGCATTCTGCCTGGTTCACGACCGTGTTTTCGTGCTTTTATATATATATATATATATATATATATATATATATATATATATATATATATATATATTCAGCTGTAATAAGCAACTCTCTTAAATAAAGAACCCCGTCTTCACCCCCCACCTTTGGCCGGTTCCCTGGAGAAAACCACTTGGTGGGAGGGGCCACACTTTGCAGACGAAGTTCCGCGCTCGCTTATCACGGGAAACTCTTCCTTTTTCCGGAGAAGGCGAGGGTGAAGGCCGGCATGGACAGTGGGAGCTGGTCGGGCAACTCGAGCTGTGGACAGTCGCTGTATATAAGCACTGTATATGACGACGACGTTTACGCAGAGAAGCTCATTGTCCTTCCCCGGACTCACGCTATTGCCCCAAAGTAGAGAAAGAGAGAGAGAGAGAGAGAGAGAGAGAGAGAGAGAGGTCGAAAGAAATGGAGGAGCGGGTGCATGAGTGGCGGGAGGAGGGGAATCGGCTAGGAGCGTAAGACGGAGAAGGCGAGATTTAATAATGTAAAGAGCCAAGGCCAGACGTCGGGTACACATTGGGGGATTGGTACACACGGCTTTTTGGCGTCTTCAATATCTGAGCAGCGCGCCGCCCATTGTCTGGGATCGGCGGCAGCCCAGCCGCCGTGCGGCCTAGTAGCGCGCGAGGATCCCGGGGCAAGGCCCCGGCGCTGCGTGAAGCGCGTCTATTCCACCCCCCCCCCGCCGCGCGACTTACATTATTCCCGCGGATAGACGGAATGGTAGCCGAACGAGGGGGTTTAATTTGATTTTGAACGGGGATCGAGAGAGGAGGTTACATATTACATATCTGCGCAGCGAAATTTGCGACACTTTTCATATATCTGAAAAAAAGGATATCTCGATCGCTACACGATGAAAGTAATAGTTCATATTTCATCTACTATAAAAAATTCGAAATAAATTGAAGTCTCGAAGTTTTTCAACCACTAGTATTATATCCGTTGAAGTAAAAAAGCAATAGGAATCATTTTTTTACATCGATTTTACATCAGTGTAAAATTATTTTCCATTTACTACAATATGTATTTATTTCATTTCTTCTTGTATTGTTCAAAACTGTTTTAGCTATTTTGGTTTAGTCACTTTTTTAGTTCCAAACGGATTTCCTTCTTTGAGTCAAAAGGAAATAAAGAAAGTCGCAAAGTGCAAGCGTAGGTGAACAGGGAAGGGAAGAAGACGAAGAATTGATGTTCTGGTTTTTTTTCACAAATTGCTTTATTAGTAGGGTGGTATGAGTAGACGCGATTTCATAATAGAAGAATCAATCTTCTGTACGCTAAACATCAGCTTTCTTCTTCTGGACGTTATTCGTTGGCTTTCTTAAAATTTGATTCAATCGTTGATTAACCATTGAACCGGGGAAAATATGTAGACTACGTTGCACAATGTACGTAACGAAATACTAAATAAGTTTTGACTGTGTTCGCGTCTTCGTTTCGCATACTTTTTTGGTTGACCATATCTTTCATTCGATTGATTATTACTTCGTTTCCAGATTGTCTGAATAGCAGCACAATTAATTATCAGTTATGGACCGAAGAAAGTAAATATGAACCGCTTTCAACTAAATTTGTAATTTCTTTGATTTGTGCTCCACGATGTTTCAAGTATTTTACTAGGTTGATCAATGATACGGCATCGATTATTACGAATAATTGCATAGATTTTGTCAATGCTATTGACGATTCTTAAAGAAGTGGAACATGGAAATTGATTTACGATCGTTCTCTTTCGACTCTTGATATGCGAAAACCAGTTGAAAAAATAAATTTTACTCAGGGTAACACTTCCATGACTCATTTTGAGCATTGCAAGTGCTTCTGCGCGTATTTAGAAAAATAGAAACTGATTTTTCAGAGCCAAGATCCTGGCAGTTCATTTATTCATTTCACAACAATAAAACATTTAACAAAAAAAAAGAATATCCCACGATCAAATGGATTTATTAATAGCTGCTAAACTTTTCACATTGATTTATACGTAATCACACTTAGGACTTCTCGCTAGATTACTCCTTCACTGGATCATCCTATTTTCTAATCGTCCCCCGAGTCTATTGCTATTACTTTTGGATCTTCCCTCGTAACATATAATTGTTACTTTTTTACATAAATTACATGTCCGTTATTATTATAATCAGTAATACATCCTACATCTGCTGTAATCCTTCGCAAACAGCTTTTATTGAGAGCTTTTGGAACAATGGACTTAATTCTGCAGAAATGTGAAATAGCCAATTTGATGTCGGGATCTTAAATCATAATACACCTATGAACAATTTCATTGTAGTTGCTTCATTCATCCCCATAAAGATTGAGGATTTGTTTTACTATGCAAATTCACACTTTTCATATGAACTCAAATGCCACATCTGTTAATGTCTAAAATAAATCTAAAATAAATATAATTAATAGTTTTTTATGAGAAATTTATGTTTTCTAAAGAGATGAATATACTGTTTCATTCATATAATTTTATTGAAAAGCTTTAAAGAACATGTGTATACCGTAAAAATAATTATATTCTCTAAAAATTTCCATGAGAACAACATGATACAGTTTCAACTGAATTTTAATTGTAATTTAATTATTAAATACAGATTTTTCAAAATATAATTATTTACTTTATATGTACATACACGCAATTATATGCACAAAACTGAATACAAATTAAAAAATCTTAAATTAAGCTTTAAATGAAAAACATGTAATGCATAATATTTAAATAATTCAGTTTAAATTAATCTCATTTTATTGATTGTCCCGCGAAAAAGTATTATTGACATTTTTTAATCGATAATTATTGTATAGAAATATAAAAAAAGAGAATGTTTTAATAATTCATGAGAAGGAATATTGGAATACTGCAAATTTTCATAATTATGGACGACGGTAAGACCAACAGAATAATATTGAAAAATGTACTGATGCAAAATGATTCTTTCTTAATAGATAATTCTCAATAGATAATATTTTAAAAATATTTATATATAATATTTTCGCTACCCCGCTAACCTTTTTGTAATCAATTATTAATATTGTACGTTATTTAAAAACATACGGGAATTTTATCAGTGCAAGCTAGTTCGTTATTCACTTTTGTTTTTGTATGGCAACACTTCGGCTTTCTTAGAAAGTCATTATGGAGACCGTACTAACTTTCTTCATTAAGTGAAACATACATTTTTTATGAATGAAAATTATAAAATAATACAAACAAAATCCTATCAATTACTATTACATATGAAATTATATTAACGGTCTGAAGAAACCATGTGCCTTTGCCAATAGTAATGATTGCACTCAGTTCAATTAAGGATCAACTCAAGTCAAAGAATTTATACGAAATCATACATTAGTGCTCTAAAGATTATATGCTATTATCATTTCTTCGGCATACGCTATAAATTGTAATAAACCAAAGTCGATATCATTGTCAAAGTAGCCCTAACTTCCTTCGCTCACTCAAATAAATAAAACAACAACATAGATCTAAAACAAAACGTCGATGGTCATGACGACACATAGAGGGTGAAAACGAGGGTCGCTCATTTTCACAGTAGGCGTCGCGTGAAATTAATTCTGTGTTCAAGAAGACACGAAAAACAATCCGGTCTGTATGTATATATATATATATATATGCTTCGAAGAGGCATCACGGAGACACCCCTTCCTCTCTTTCTCCCTTCCCAAGCCTCGATGCTCGCGGCGCATATGACGACCAGGAGGAGGTGAGCCACCGGGAGGCGCGGCTATACTATAGATGGATATACAAAGGCGAGAGGAGCAGGGATGGAGTAGATAGTGATAGAGAGGTCGAAAGGGAAAGAGAGAGAGAGAGAGAGAGAGAGAGAGAGAGTCGTCTGCTGCAAACAATTCCAATTAACTTGCTGAAATTGAAATGGGACTCGTCCGTCAGTCCGTCGCGAGTCAACGCCCCGGCTTTCCTCTATATACACCTCCATGCGCGCGCTCCTTTATTTATACCTCCGGAGCCCTCCCTTCCTACACGCTCTCTTCCCTCGTGTCTTTTATACTTGGTAGCCCGTGGCTGGTGACAAGAGAAAATATCCTCCCCCCCTCCCGTCCCTTCCTCAACCTACCTTTTTGCACGCAGTGCATAATAATGACAGGGGCCGATTCCCGATGTTTGAATTCTATTTGCGCGAGCGGACACGGCGCATTTTTTTCTTCTCTTCCCGTTCGGTATGGAACTTCGACACCCTTTAATCACGGCTTTCGAGCCCACAAAGGTTTTAAACCGAGCTTTTTTCTATACGAAAGTTACAGCGGCTTCCTAAAGGCGTTCTTTTAATAGTATTTATTTTCTTTTCAACAAAACAATAGTGAAAAGATATTTATTTGTGTGCAAAATAATAAATATTATCTGTCGATCTACAGAATCTCAACCGGGCATGATGGAACATTGGATTAGATTACTTAATTAGAATGCATTTCTAAACAAATGTATATTTTTAATTATTTTTCAATCTTTTCAGCTTTTAATTATATAGTTAAGTATATAAGTTCGACAAAAAGAACACAAATACATTTACATTTTCGTCATTAATGATTTTTGAAAATTATTCTACTTATACGTTTTTTTTTAGTTTTTTTTATATTATATATCGTCGCTCTATTTATGCTTCCAAATATCGGTGCTAATCAGCGACGGAGGTCTACGATGTGTTTGTAAACAAAGCACATGTAAATTATTTCAGCGATGCCTGTGTCAATCGGCCGAGACCGGGATTTGAACTCGTAGACCTCTACATATATGTATTACACAGACAACTTAAAGGAAATCAACACTAAAAGTATAAAAATGTAGTCTTCCATCAAAATGAAGCTGTTTTACATCAAAATCTATTCATCGCAATCATAAAAAACTATTAAATATCATGTAGCATCGCACAATAAAAATATTTACGAATAATATTTTATGTATCGTAGATGAAAACAATTATTAATCTCATTAAATCGAAAAATGTTTAAAAAAATTGTAAATCAATGTTACTATTTTACATAGAATTAATTTAATTTAGTTATTCCACTTTTTACTGCTATTGCAGTCTACTGCTCATAACGAAAAAAAAAAGAAAAAACATTATCGAATTTTCTTCTATCAACGAATTTACACGTACGAGCAAATATTGAAAGCTTGTTGAATACTGCAGTAGAGTTTTTCATTCGTTTGAAATAATTTTTATTCCTTTTTTTGCGCCATAATTCATGATATACAGTATAAAAATTGTTTCATCAGATTGTCATAAATTTTACTCTTTTTATTCTGCTCGAACGATTTTCCGTCGCCGTCGGTCGGATCAGTAAACTTCCTGCGTGAGGTACGCGTATAGATCGCCGAGGAGCTCCATGGCAAAGATAGCCTCGAGCCCGCTCTCCTTGGCCCAGTGAAAGTGCCGCTGTATGACGACGTTCATCTTTATGGAGTCGCGCAGCTCGTAAAATTGACGGGACTGCAGGCTGTAGAGTAGCGCGCGAAAGCACTTGGACTCCTTGAACTTCTGGCAGAGCAGAGCGTGCAGCTCGTCCCTGGGTATCACCGCCATGATCCGGCTGATCATGCCGGTGAGGCCGCCGCTCTCGATCTCCGGCTCGTGGCACTTGAAGCTCGGCAGGCTCTTCCAGAAGCGCCGTAGCTCGGCGCGCCAATGATTGACGTCCAGCTTCAGCTCGCTGAGGATGAACGCGAAGAACTGGACCTGGGGTATCTTCCAGCCCTCCTCGAGCAGGAAGCGCCTCTGGTCCCGGAAGAAGGCGACGGTGTCGTCGATCTGCTTGTCGTAGCGCAGGTGATTCTCGATGATGCAGCGTATCTCGGACAGCGGCAGGATCTCGAGGACGTCGAGGAGGTCCTGCTCCAGGGAGCTCTCGTCGTCGATCTCGTCGCAACTCTGGGGCGGGTCGTAGAGCGAGCGCGAGAGCAGGCACCGCCACTCGTAGAGGATGCTGGTGACGAGGATGGAGAAAGCGGCGAGGAGCGCTCCGCAAAGGATTGACACGCGATTCATGACAGGCTCATCCTCCGCCGTCCCGGGGAACGATGGGAGAGGTGGCCGCCGTAGGGAGACGGTACAGGGGATGCGGGGATTCTTTCGCTACTGCGCGCAAAGATTATAAATACACCGGATCGTGTCATCGAGGAGGCTATAGAAAGAGATATAGGGGAACAGAGAAGAGAGAGAGAGAGAGAGAGAGAGAGAGAGAGAGAGAGAGAGAGAGAGAAGTGTATAGGTATGAGTGTGAGTGCATGGGGGAAAAGCATTACCTACCTACTATGCGAGTCATGTTTCATTGAAGTAGTAAACTCGATTGGGCTTGTTGAGAGCAATGCTTGGTTTGAATTTTCCTCTTATTCATACTGGTGTTAGAAAGTTGAACCGAAAATATTTTTTGTTGTCGTTGCGTTTCTACTCTAAGGCTAAAATTTTGAGGTTGGCTCCAAAACTATTCAATTTTTGTGAAGTAAGGAGGTTAAGATTGTTTTTTTTTTTAATTATTATAAAATTCCATTTTTCTTCAAAAAAATAAATATTTATTTTCTTTCAACAATTAAATATTATATAGTGGAAAAATCGCAACATTCACATTATAAACTAAAATTGTAAAACGATAAATTCGCCATAGCGCCCTCAAGCAGTCTCACTTTGGTTTTGCTTCCTGTGAACAAAAGATTTTTTTATTTTTACACGTAAGATGTAGTTAACATTATGTCAACATGACTATAATTTTTTTTAAATAAAAGTGCAGAACATTAAATTATCTTTCAAACTATCCAATATCTATTTAGCTATTTTAATAGAATACTTTGTAGTATAAATAATTTTAGAAGGATTAGATTCTATTTAAGATGAATTATAATATAGAAAATTAAAAAATTCTAGCTGTTTGTTTAATTCAACACTTCTAAAATTATAATCTGAAACTTCGTTCTGTAGTTTTGAGTTTATGAGACGAATAATGTTTATTATTTATTTATGATTATGTATTCAATAATTTTTTTTTCGAATAGTTACATATGTCAATTCTAATTTTAGTCGAATAATTTATTTTGGACAATAATCAAATTTTGTTCATTTCAATTCCTGATTAAAAGAATGTTGAAAATTATATTAATATTTTTATTTCAATTCATAAAGATTTCATTTCATGCTAAAATATAAATATTCATATCTGTACGATATAACTTATCTTCTATTTTACAATATTTTAGATTTTTCAGATTATAGAGAAGCACATAATAGCTTATTAACTTAGCATATCTGCTAATAAAACTATCTATAATAAAATGAAGTATGATCACATTTATCATAAATGACATCATTTTTCGCTTGATTAAAGATCTATATCAACTTCAGAATAACTATACATGCTCTATTATAAAGTTCTAGTATAATAAAAGATTACGAAAAAATTTTACAAAAATTTAGTTTACATTTAATAGGGATAAGTATATACGAATATAGAATGAATGAAGTATAAATATTACTAGTATAAATATTTTGAGAAATTTTTGGTAATATTTGAAATATATTTTCATAACTATTTTTTAATTAATAGCCAAATTAAATTAGAATAATAAATTCCTATTTACCTAGTTAAAGTTAAAATGTACGTGGTGGAAACTTGATACCGATGATAGCGCTTATAAGCTCAGTTACTTTCTTCCAATCGACACCTAGTGCTTCCAACTTATTCAGTAATACATTAAAACCACTATGTTTTCCTAAGGCATTAACTGCATTTTGAAGTTCTTGTGTTTCTAAACGATGAATGAAATCCTTAAACTTAATGGATGTTGCCATCTTATTATCATAATAATCACGTAACTCATCTAATGGTAACTTCGATCTTATATCCTCTAATAAACCGGAAACTCCACCAGTTATTTCAGTGTAAGTATTGGGTAGCCTTTTTTCCATGCCAATTAAATCATGAAAAGCATTAATCCATTTGTAAATATCCATTCCAGTTTCACCGAACAGTTTAAAAAGTGCTTTCATTTCTGAAATTTCTTCAATATCATCCACTATGTTTCTAAACTCGTCCTTCATCATAAATTTAGCCACTCTCTTAAAGTCTTCATCTCGAATCAAATAATCTAAAATAATATCTAAAATATCATCCATTGGCACTTTAGACCAAATAACTCGTAAAATGTCTATTACTTCCTCTTGGTTTTGAAAACTTAGTTCAACAAGCGTACCAGGTCTTGGTGGAAACTTTAGACCCAGAATAGAGGTGATCAAATCGAGAATAGCCTGAACATCGACGCCTTTAGCTTCAGCCCGCTTCATAAGATTCTGTAATTTAGGATTAGCCATCAATTTGTCGACGAGGCCTTGAAATTCTTGAGATGAAAGCCGCTCTACCAGTGTTGCAAAGTCTTTGGATGTTTGTAACTTTTCCTTGTATAATTTTTCTATTTCATTTATTGGCAGAAGAGCTTTTACATCTGCTATGAATCCAGGTAATCCACCAGTTATTCTAACAAAATTTGATCGATAAATTGGGTGTATATGCTCCATTCCTAATAAATCAAAAATTTTGTTGATAAAATCATAGGCGTGTAATCCAGCAGATTCCAAAAAGTTCAAGAGATCTTTAACTTCTGACATCGAAGTGACTTCTGTAAGAAGAGACTTGAATTCGTCTGACATGACATAATCTATAGCACTTCCAAAATCTTCATCCTCTGATAAGTATTGATTGAAAATATTCGAAATTTTTTCTCTAGGGACGAGTTTTAAAAAGTCATTCCAATCATCTGTCAACTTTCTAGTCACAAATGTTCCAGGTCTAGGTGGAAACTTCAGACCCAGAATAGAGGTGATCAAATCGAGAATAGCCTGAACATCGACGCCTTTAGCTTCAGCCCGCTTCATAAGATTCTGTAATTTAGGATTAGCCATCAATTTGTCGACGAGGCCTTGAAATTCTTGAGATGAAAGCCGCTTAACCAATGTTGCAAAATCTTCGGATGTTTGTAATTTTTCCTTGTATAATTTTTCTATTTCATTTATTGGCAGAAGAGCTTTTATATCAGCAATGAATCCAGGCAAACCACCAGTTATTCTAGTAAATTTAGCTCGGAAATCTGGATGTATATGTTCAATTCCCAGTAAATCATGAATTTTATTAATAAATTCATATGCCTTTAAACCTGAAGACTCCAAGAACTGCAGTAGGTGTTTCACTTCAGTCATAGAATCAACATCTGCGAGAAGAGATTTGAATTCTTCTGACATAATATAATCGAGAGCACTACCAAAATCTTCATCTTCTGATAGGTATTCATTAAAAAGATTAATAATTTTTTCTTTCGGAACTAATTGTAGAAAATCTTGTAAGTCTTCATGAAGTCCTCTTTGAACTATATTTGTGCGATCAGTTTTTATTACTGGTGAGCCGTGAACTCGTAGAGTATTAGTTGTGATTAGGACGAGCAACAATGTTAGTGGTAGCTTCATTTTCTATAACAGAGAAATAAATAAAATTATGTCAATTAATATAATTATTTTTATATGAGTTCATTCTAAAATTAAGACTGTTTTCATACGTACGACGAGGCTATCGTGAAGCAACTACCTGATAAATTATTGTTTTTTGGCTTATATACGTATTGTGTGTACGAGGACCTTAGATGCTAAACTGCGATATGTAACTCTTCACTTCATTGTTGGCCGATAAGATTAGAATAAGGTGTCAGGTCTACAGTTTCTGGCGATATTCATATTTTTTATTCTAATTATTATGATGTGATAGATAAAATGACAAATTATACGTGTCTTAATAAAAATAGATTCCACTAGCTATGGCGAATTTTCAATTCATCCGCGTTTAACATTTTTTAATTATTTCTTTTTCGAAATGATTAGTAATTTTAATCATTATCTCTTATTATTTAGAATATAACCTACCTTAAATTAAAGTAAATAATTTATAATACTTGAAAAATGTATTAAAAAATTAAAACGAAAATATATTTCGAGATTGTCAGGGCGATAAAAATTGTAAAAATATATTTGTAAAATTTATTCAAGCTTTATTATTTATTTTTACTGCAGATTTTTTGTTATGCATAAGTTAAGAAGCACAGAATTATTTTTATTAATTATCGAAGAAAATTCATTTGCGTAACTTTCAACTTTTACAAATAAACGAAATTACATTTACGTTTCTTTAAAGAATAGTAGTGTACTTATTAATTATTATTAAAATGCCAAGTTTTATCGTTATATAGAAAATGACGCAGTGCAGTCCAACATGAGGATATAGAGTTCAATATCAGGATCGATTACGCGACGCGCTCGACATCGATGACTGCTGCTCCTGCTTCCTCAGCCCCTCGCCCTCTCCCCCCCCCTCCCGCCCTCAGATTCTCCTCTCGCGGAACTTTTCGCCGAGCCATTGAACGAGCTACCGAGACAGCAAAAGGGCGCCGTATGCCGGGAATGGCCTCCGAGTTGCACCCGATAAATAAGAAGAGCCGATGTTCGAGCAGGTGGTGTGTGCCAACTTTTAAAAGGAAAGCATAAAGGGGAGGGGGTCGGCTGTATGGGCGTATGGCGATGCCGTCGCAGCGTAGAGCTTCTTTACTATATATATATATGCTATATATATAAACATATGCTCTTATCGTAAGTGCAAGTAGCGAAGAAGGCTTAAGAAGCTATACTGATACGAGAGAGCTGGTCTAATTAAAATTGTTACAATTTAATAAGCTTGGCGCGATTCTCGGGCGGCTCCTCGCTGGGACAGTAATGTCAGCTTTTCTTCGCGATAACCGTGCACCTTTTAAAGCATTAAATAAAAACAAAAAGAACAAAGAAAAGACGAAAAAATCATTTGTACATAACGGATGCGAATAATATTCAAGCATATATAAGGACCTTCCGTTTTATCTTATATACGGCTACGTCAATCCGTTAGATTTAGCAGTTTGTTCCCATTATCGTATTAATATCGTAGCTCTTCAGTCGACCAATATATATATATAGACTTTCTTCCGTATCGGCAGCTTGCTCGTAATATGGAGTAAGAACCTGGTAAAAACAATTGCCGCAGTCTTGCTCACAAAAGCAATTTCACTTAGTTTCATCGTATCGCCAGCGACGGCGAAGACGACGACGACGTTGACGACGAGCTCGTTGTCGGCGTCGCCGCGTCGTCTTCTTTATCGAGCATCTCACTGCGAGATGAAAAGGAGCCGGGGAAAGTAAAAGGTAAAGGACGCCCGTAATATGAATTCTATTATGATAAAATTATGACACTTGTGTCGTAGTCTATACAGCTCTTCGTTCCGGCCTAATTTCTGATTTTCTCAGATAATTCGTTGAAGAGTAGGAATAATAAAGCTAAAATTAAAAATGCCATCGAAGAAGATGAAAGGCAGTACGTGAATTCAGTAATATAAATGAAAAAAATAGAAAGGCCACGTTGACAGCTAATTGCTGTTGCCAAATACTAACGAAGGAATGATAAAAGGTTAAAGATAGTAGAACCGGGCATATGTTTTCTAATTTGTGGAAAAGAACTTTTTTTAAAATTTTAAATATATTGTTAAAAAAGATGGTATCTCTTATACTGTTCTTTTACTTATCTGTAATAAGATCGATGGCTATATTAATAATATACGTATTTTAACAGATATTAATTTCATAGATAATTATCAGGAAAGAGCAAGGTAGTTTAAAACATTCGCAATTTATCAATAGCTTTGGGACAATTTTAGATTAGTATTGAGAAATTTTTTACTGCTGTAATAATTCTTTAATCCAATAAGATATCATGTATTATTAATGGAGATTATTATAATGCTGAATACACATAATTTTCTTTTACTTTATAAGTAAATTTCTGATTATACTTCAATTATGTTTTCAATTTTTAATTCCTTAAAATGTTTAATTATCAGATTTGTTTTAAATTGATTAACAAATATTACTTTCTGTATAATTTAAAAGACCACGTGGATTCAGAATAGATATCGATAAGCCGCCGTGTCGTTGTATCGTTGAAAACAATAGGCGTTATCGAGGAAGATATTTCGATGCTCGACACAATCTGGCTCATATCATAGAAACTTCGAGCAAGCGCGTTTTTTTTTGTGCGCTACCACTTATAAATTTATGACACTCGCGCTTACATATTGGAAATGATAGGAAATATGTTTGTCTTGGACGGATGTAAACTGCTTCATTCGTGCTTATACATTAGATAAAAGCATACTATTAATACACTCCCTTCGAGATATCATGTTCTAATACACTCATAAGCCCGCTATTAATATGTCGTTACGAAATAGATATATCTATCTCAATAATAAACTTCCAACGAGGCAATGCTCGAGATACAGAGTTCGTTACGCGTGCTCCAGGATAATTGTAATGGTGAACGTTCTCGTACTTGTGTCGCTCGAACTACCTTCTGCCCCCATACGGCGAACGCGAAAATAGTTCCGACGTAATTTCGAGAAAAACACGCCATTATCCCCCCCCCCCAGACAACAGAATGACCAAGAGTTTCGCAATTTTTCCGCGATTGCCCGGGGCGGTCGGGGAGGAGGATGGGAAGATTGCAGCGAATGATGTCGAATGATTTTTCGTCCCTTAGCCGCCGCCGCCGACGCCAGGCTATGCCGGTCAAACTTTTGCGGATATTACGGTGGCGGCATGTGCCAGTAACGACGCGACGCTGCTCTCGTCCTTATCCTCCCTTCCTCTCCCCGCCCCTTTTTCTTACGTAGTTTTTCCTCCGTCTTTCTCTCTTTGGCTTTTCTCCTTATCGTCCTTTTGTTTTTCTTCTGCCGGTCTAAATGCGCTCTTCATTTTCTTTTTTGCAGAAAAATAAGCGAGCCCAAATGTATATGAGTTACATAAGAAATTACAATAAAGTTCGTCATCGTGTGTCTGCTCTTTCTCGTACGGAATAAATTTTCTTCGAAGTATGCAATGAATATATATATATATTTAAATGACAAACTGGGACGAATGAATAAAATCAGCGTGATAAGCGAAAAATTTGAATTGATTAAATGACGCTAAGATTGAATTTCGAAATCAATATTTTCTAGATAACAGGAAGCGATTATAGAAGAGACAAACAGAATAGCTACGGGTTATTTTACTCCATCAACTATTCACGTACTCGAATGGAATTCGGTGCACTCGTTTCATCCCGAGGGGGGCGAAAATATTTTAAACTATCGAGCTGTTCTTAAAAAAAAAAACAAAAAAAAAACATTGAACGTTACCTTTTCAACCTCTATCAATATTATATTGAAACGAGCGGTGTTGTTTTTATTTTAAGAACAGTTACTTTGCATTCTTGAATGTTTAATTATTTTAAAAATTGCAAAGAGGTGGTGGTTTTAATTATTGTAGAATTATTAATGATGAATAGCAACGAATGGTTCGTAATAGATAATTCATTGTTGTTTAGTCTACAAATAAATGGACAATTACTAAATGACGCTGTAAATTCTTCTCACTGTGAAAAAAAAAACAAAGTAATATTTTGTTAAATCTATGGAGAAACCTAAAAAGACAGAAACAATTGAAGAAAAAATTTAACATTTTATAAGGGCATTTCAAATATTATATTTGTATTAATTTACTTTTAATAATATTGTTTCTCTATTATATTTATCTGGCGTATGGAAATTGCCAAAGCAACATAAATGCAAGTGTCTCTCGATTTACCAGCAAGCAAATTTACGCAAAAACGTTTCGAGCTTGCTTTTATAAAATGAAACGACACGTCTAGCTACTGTATTATAATGATGTCTCACATATGGTTCATTTACTTGTTTAACTGTAGAGCGTAATTTCGCAATTTGTTTGATCGCTGAGTATTCCACTCTTTTTTTTGGTCCAATCAACCACCACAGGAGAAAATTACGAGAAAGGGGACGGGGTTGGAACGGCAGAGGAGAAATCTCGAAGACAGTCGCTCTCACACGCGTGTTATATATATATATATATATATATATATATATATATATATATATATATATATATATATCTGTGAGAAAAGCTCTTCCTTTTTGCTATTCGAAGTCGAGGGAGAATACGTGTGCGCATACGCGCGAAAAACTAAACTTTTGTTTAGACTACGTATTTGATTTTCTTTAGTTCCAGCAGAGGGGCAGGCACATCCTACAGATTTCGAAGAGTCTGATTTGCTACCATCAGTTTAAAGATCACAAGCTTTTGCAATTTGTATAATCTTGTCATCTAATTTGTACAATATATGTTAATGTAAGTATGGTAACTTTTGGATTTGTAATCTGATGCGTATTAATTCAAGATTTTATTTGACAGAATCATTCTACTGTTGAGCGTGGAATTAGTTAGACAGAGAATTAAAATCCTATTTTTGAAATTGTATTGATTTTTAGTGTTTTCTATAGATTGTATAATATTGTTGATCGTCTTGTCGACATTTCGACTTGTATTTGAATGGTTTTATTAAGATAGCTATAACATAGAAAATTAGAACGTTCCTGTATGAAAAGTAATATTCCTGTAGAACGTTACTATAATGAGTATATTAGTAGGTGTACTTTTACGAAATCCTAGAATAAGGTTAATCGCAGAAGAGAGGGCAGAAGGCACACTGAGTTTGCCGCGCCACATTGAACTACCGTTCGTCCCACCTTCCTATGCCCCTTCAACGCGCAAAGCCTGTCCTGGGCATGTATGAAGTTTCGTCCGAGTACGAGAGAATGAAGAGAGATAGTGAGAGAGAGAGAGAGAGAGAGAGAGAGAGAGGGGAGAGAGAGAGAAAGAGAGAGGTCAAATTATTATAGAGAGGACAAAATATTATAGAGAGAAGTCGGAACGAAGCAAGGCAGAGCGCAGACCGGAAGAAAAAAAGATTAACGAAAAGCAGAGGGACGAGTAAATAGGAGCTAAGAAATAGAAATGGTCGGAAGAGTTAAAGGCTAGGAGAGAGGAGGATAGCTAGAGAGACAGAAAGCGAGGAAGTAAAAGAGAGAGAGAGAGAGAGGATGAGAGAGAAGTAGAACGTGAGGCAAGAGGGATGACCCGTAACAAATCTTGGGGCAAGTAATCGAGGTTGCGCCACTGCTAGGTTTTACTTCCGAACACTTAACTCTGTTGCGATTGGATTCCGTTCGCTGCTACTCCTTACTATATATATATATATATATATATATATATATATATATATATATATATATTTCTCTTTTTCACCTGTCAGCGTTCTCTCGTTTCATTTTTCTTCTCCGCGGCGCCGGGTCCTTAAACCCCGGACGACCTCCTCAGCTAAGTGCCCAAAACCTTATTACAGCAGGAGGGAGGCGCGGTGCGATCAAACACCCTTTCCAGCCCTCTCCGAGCGAAAAGAACAATGAAAGAATAAAAAGAAAAAGACCTATGTACCCTGAGCTATATCTGTTTATAACTACTCACGTGGCTACTTTATTCTATCTACGTACATGAGAGGGCGGAGAGGAAATTCGAAGAAGCTATTTGCCCTGAGCTCGGGTTACGCATTGCTTTTTTCATCATTTGCTTTTTTATTCTTACGTTTCGAAATAGTACACCGGTGTGTTTCCCATTCTTACGTGGGGTTGGGGGGGGGGGGGGTGACGGGGATAAGTTCGAGTGTAAGCGACACGCCGTTTGTTTATGGAATATATTAAGCTTAGACTCTAGCGATTGACATTGAATTAAATCGGGCTCCGCGGATGATCGCGGCTTTTGTTTTCCCGCCTCGCGCCGTCGGGAGTTGCGATGGGGTCGGCGCTGCTAATCGCCATCCCGTAATTCACGCTCTGTATAAAATCATTGAGGCATTGGGATCGATGCTCGGGAGCGAGGGCGTACGCTATTCGTGGGCGCGATCGTTCGTGTAATGACGCGATCAATAAAAAAAAAAAAAATATAAGCGAAGGGAGACGCAATTCGAAAAGTCGGGCGTCTCCGATACGCCATCGGGCTGATTTAATTTAATGTCCCGATATCGAATGTCCCGGTATCGTTGAAATTATCTCGATCGCGGGAGCCAGTTAAATTAACACTTATTAATGCGCGAATCATTGACGTTGGGTGGAATTTAATAATTTACCGAAAAATCGTTACACATACGAGTGCAACGTCTTTATTACAATTCCATACTTGAACTGCAGCAGGTTTATTCATTGTTCAAAAAAATGAGCGAGAGAGAGACTGAGAGAGCGTTGTTTGATATTGATAACTTATTAGTGCGAAGTTTGGAGCGTATATTATGTATGAAAAAGAAAAAAAAAACATTATCCGGGAAATCGTTAAATTTATGCGTGACAGTTTAAATTATCAGCTTGATTCTCGCGCAACATTTCGGCATAAAATTAATTTTAAGATTAATAGATTCTACAAAATGTTAATGAAAATCTGCAATAAAAGTATCGATAACCTTTCGCATTGAAAGGCAGTATTTAATCGATCCTTTTATAATGCCGTTTCGCGTATTTCTGATATAAATTTGTCTGATAAGTTCTCCGAAATTCGATAATTCGGAATGGAATAATATAATTAAATATTCAATCGTTCAACAAAAAAAAAAAATTTATTCTTAATAATATATTTTGACATAAAAAATATTTATAATACTTCCAATGATTTTCGAATTCATGTACACAGTTTCTGATCTTTTTTTGACAATGACGTACACTATAGGAAAAATGGTCAAATACAATGAACTGTGCAAGATTCGATGCGCAAATCCACACTTTGTCTAACATATGTCATAATAACAAGGCAGAAAACATCGAATCTTTTAAATAATGAAGTATGTGTATAATTTTTTTATAACAATAATATATATATATATATATATATATATATATATATATATATAAATGGAAGATTCAGTATATATTTGATAGATACATATTATTAGATTTATAATTTTTAGAAATATTTTTATTAATATTTGCAACCTTTATTGTTCAAATTAATAAATTTAACAATAGCTCGTATTAATATTAAACGGTGTTATTGCTATCTTCTATTCTACTTATATTAAATTATAATTTTAATACATTATAATACTTTCTCACTTTGCGATTAGACATAAAAGTAAATACCAATATTTATATTGATATAATTAATACGTCGATACCCAAAAGTTCTGAGAAATAAATGATAAGTAAGTGAAGTTATCAAACTGAAAACTAGTAAAAGTATTTGGTAAACAGAATAATGACTGTAAGCGATAGCCGTAGATTCATCGTGGATAATCGATACTGACACAGATTTAAATCTATATTGTCAGGTTGACTTTTTAGAAGACCGATAAACGTAAATGCAATATATTTTCTTTATTGCTTTGTATATTCTACTATAAACTTTTATTCAAAGTTACAGTAGGAATTTTGAGAAAGAAAAAACGCTGCGCTTCTAAAAGCAGTATAGTTGTTATCCCATAGTTTCGCATAGTTTTCGCTCTTGAAAGCTGCTTCCCGGGCTTAGGAGCCCAAAGCTCTTAAGATCGCGGGAGAGCCACACGATGTAATTTCGGAGCGCTGCTTTTCGAAAACTTTGTCCGCGTGGTTTCGAATTCTTGATATTAACGATAACGTTGAATCTTTATATAATTTTGTTTACTTTGACAAGCATATTCCGATGACATAATGTACGTATGATTTTTCAGAGTCATACAATTTGTAGTCAACTGTAGTCGCTCGTCTAACCTTAGATTCACTTGAGTCATACAAGGGAATACATTGTAGAGTACATCTATCGCACCTCCACTTACGACTGGTTATCTAAATTACAGATTTTATCAAATACGCCGTATTTTTACATATGGCGACTTTGTTGAAATTGTGATTTGAAATAAATATTATTTAAAAAAAAAAATTTATTTTCATGAAAAAATAACGAATGATTGAGATCCGGATTTCTTTTGTATATATATATATATATATATATATATATATATATATATATATATATATATAAGAAAAGGTCCGTGATTATTTTTCCAGAAGCTGAAACCATACTGTTACCCGTTTTTCGATACGAAATTAAAAAATATTTTTAAACAATTCTCAGAAAATAGGCTATAAAAAAATATTGCGCCTCATTATTAGTATTAATGACCAGTCTAGCTCCTACCAGATCAGTTCTGTATCGAGGATTATTTCGAAATTTGGCCGCGGATCCGCAGCTTCAGAGGCAATCCGAGCAGCGCGTCCTCGGCAAATATACTGCCTCCGCGGAGTACGTGCACGAATCTTGACTGACTTATATATATGCTACAACTTCCTCCTCTCACTCTCTCACGCACTCTCGCCAGCTCTCCCTCCGAGCACCATGAAATTCAAGTGCAAATGCTGCGCGCAGTTACCTTAGCCGCCGCGAAGGGAACGGAAACCCGCCCCCTCCCCCATTCACCCCATCGCGACCCCGACAGCAGTTCACAGTCTAACAATAATGGGCAGTCATCGCGAAGCACATCCTTCGCCTCGCGAAGCTCGTTCTAAAGTGCAATAATAACTGATAGACCTTCCCCCCCGCCCATCCACCTCGCCCTCCCCGTCCCAAATTGACTCGCGCGAAATTGAACGGATTACGGGAAAATGACTTTACGGCCGTACTTAAATAGTTCACGGGCTGCCCGGATGGATAATACCGACTGACGAGGAAACGTTACGCGAGGAATCTTACGCTAACGTATTTTCGAACAGCCGAGATATTTGTGCGAATTATAAATCCAATCCTCTGGATATGACAAATATACGCACTGGCATTTATAATGCTGACAAACATTAAGCGTTCTTATACAGAGTCTCGAACATTACTGAAAGTGCTCCTAATAGGCGAACTTGAAATTACAATGCTAAAGTTATCGTTGCACTTATTCAGTCACTCATCGTAAAATTTCAAACTGTCAATTATTGTTATTTGTGTCGAAAGTTCTGAGAAATATTCTTAATTCGAACAGTTCTGGCAAAAATTATCAAACCAATTACTTTCAATATTGAAAGTTGTTTTTTTTTTCTTCATTAGAACTAAAAATCAAATAAAACGAGCAGTCAGTGATTCCATCAAATATTATGCATACAACTTTGTTCAAATTCTTGCCTGTTTTTTAATTGTTCTTATCTGTAAGCGATTCTGATCTATTCAACAGCCTATCAGAAATATTAAATAATACTATAAACACTTATAAATAATCAGAAATTCGGTCGAATGTTCTCAATCGATTTAAATGTCTCCATCGTGTACGTGGCCGAAGAAAAATGCGACCCACAAGAATGGCTCGATTGGTCAACTAAATATAAAAAGCATATGTTCATGAGAATGGGGGTTGTATAAAATTACATGAGCCTAATATTAATTACATTAGCCTCGGAGAAGGGAGATCAAATTTCAAGTTCGTTTGTACGTTACAATTATTTCCTTTTCTAATTCGGAATCCCTCTTTCCGCTCACTGTTCCTCATGGAAACACATCTTACGTAATAATAGGCAATTTCTCATATTATTTTATATATTAGTATAATTAATCCATGAATGCATGTCTAAGCATTACGAGCAATCTGACGGTTGCCTACACTGGCGTCTTTGATTTCAATGAACAGTAAATGATAAGGTACGCGTATGTTCAGACATGATGCAATTCACTTTTTTTACATAAAATATCAATTTGATTAAGATTTATCCGAAGCTGGCGTCAAAAAGCGATTTCCATTTTGAGAAAATTATTGTAACATTCAAATAACCAAAATTATTAGTATTTTAAGATAAGTCGTTTTATGCTGAACAACTTTCGTATCGGAATTTTTTTCATTTCACTTAGCAACAGAGATATTCTAGTTAATTGATTAAAAATAATTGGCTCTGCATTACTATAATTCACTTAACGATGGATTTTATGGAACGCTGTTAAGTTCCTACTCATCTGGGACTTTCTCTTGCTCTTGTATTGACTAACCTATTAGTCAGAAAATAATCGTAATCTACCTATCTAAAAAATGACCGACTGCATATATCTCTCCTTATCTTTTCTCAATCTTTCTATCTCTTAACTATCATACTAGGTGACTGTGACTAATGAGAGAGTTTCATGATTTTAATCGGTATTTCATGTGTTGTTAATTTCCTGTACACCTAGATTCATGGAATTACTTTAGTACGAAACAAATATATTATGTGGTCTGAATGAAAGATTTTAGCGAATAAAATTTTATTGAAATTTTCTATTTAATCCAAATCATTCTAAAGAAATTGTAGATGATTTTTCTTAAATAACACATTTATTAAGATAGAACCAAAATGTAATTAGGACTTTTTTATTTCAGTTACAATGATTATTCAGATACTTTACATAAAATTACTTATGGCCACATAATACTTTTCTGACACATTATATTCCATTATTTTCTTCGGTCCACTACCATTATACATAAATGCAAATATAATATGCGAAATAAACTTCGCAACTACCTAACGGTAGCTAAATTCATGCAATTACCTTATTCATAATTATACGTCATTGCCAGTAAAGTAGTTCTTAATATATCACTATCTGGATTTTTTTTATCAGAAACTATTACATAATAATTTAAATTTTTGAACGATGAGTATCTATACGAATGCACTTTAGCTCTAATTTTTATTACTTGTCTTTATTTTATTTTGTCTAATTAAAAATACCAATTAACTGTTTCTTATTCTAGAAAAATACCGTCTTCACATGGAGAACTAACGAGAATAATATACGACTTCACCGATAACTCACAGTATTTGTAACATTTGTACAATTTTTGCCCAAGTACACGAGGAACATCGTGACGCCGCTTCCATTCTAGCTGGCTATGGTATGGACCTTCGGACACTTCAAAATTACAGAAGAGATAAGGAAGAGCGGCGAGATAGAAAAACAAGCATGTATAGGAGAGAGAGAGAGAAAGAGAGAGAGAATGGGTACAAAAGGATTTCTACCGGGCGGGACATGACGTCGTCGGAGGAGGGAAGGCAGAAAAGAAACTTGTAATTGGTTTCGGCCGAAGCACATGGCGAATAAGAGGGAAGGGGAAAGAGGGGAGGATTGGATCTGTACGACTACGAGCAACAGTAACAGTAGCTATATGGGAGAGAAGGCCGAGCCGCCAGAAGTGGCAGCCACCAAGGAAATCTTTGGGCTCTATTCCCCTTGGGTTTTGCTCCTCGCGTGCCGCGCTAGCGTTTTCCTTTACGCCCTCCTGCCCTCCTCTCTCTCTCTCTCATTCTCTATCTATGTGCAGTCAGACACCTATATCGCCTACTTCTTGACTCTCTTTTTCCAGTAAGTCGGTACAGAGACGTAGAATCTAGCCTCTCTCTCTCTCTCTCTCTCTCTCTCTCTCTCTCTCTCTCTCACTATCTCTATCTATCTATCTATTATCGCTCGCCCCGACTAACGTTATAGATTTAAGACTCCGAAAATTCTACCGGATCGATTCCGCGAGTAACTAAGCTAGAGAAAAGCGGCAGTTTGTTTGCACTTGCGTACTCCCGCGAGTGCGGAAAAGGAGGGGGCAGGGAGAAGAAGAGGGGGTTCGAGCGCGTGTGAAGCCTTTTAATGGAAATGGATCTTTCTACGGGATTAATTCGTTGATTTATGTTGAACGGTCGCGTTGAAAGTTAATCAGGTATCCCCGATACCGATAACTACGTAGAGATATTCGTTTTAATTTCGTAAGTGAACATAAATAAGTAGTAGTGGGGCCGTGTTTGACCGGTGGCCGAACAAATAAATAGCGCCAGATACGGGAGCGGGATTAAAAAATGCATGCGTCATTAGGCATTTCGTCGAGTAACACAGATAAATTTTTCTCTTCCGAAGAGTTTGTAAAAAACAATAAAATTTATAATATTTCAACTCTGTTGAAAATCAATTATGTTTTAACACGTCAATACCGAATTAATGTTCGCTAATTATGGCTGTTGTACACTACCGAGTCTGTTGTAAATTTTATTGTAAAAAAGATTAATTGAGATTTAAAGTCATACATTTTAAAAACTATGTCAGATATTATTTAAACATTTGACTTATTAAAAATATCAAAATTAGAAAAAAATTCAATTATAATAAATAATTTGTCGTGTACGAATGCAAAAATACATGGAAACAGTTGGAATGTTGATTTTCTGTAGTTAAATGAATGTGCGTCAAAACATGTTTCAAATATGTTCGTTCCAAAAACAGCGAATGAAATTTTATCCAACTCCAACTGTGGATTGTTCATTACTTGCAAACAGCTAAATATGACTCATAATTTATAATTTAAACATTTCTTAAAATAAAATATATTACTTAATTCCGATGACTATCACAGTATTATAATATATAATTAAAGTTACGATAAATTATCAACCTTAAAAGTACATACGTTGTGTTATTAAGAACTTTCTAATTTTTTTCTTCGAGAAGCAAACAAAAAAATCCCTTTTTTTGCTTCCATGTATGTCGCAGCAGCCAAGTTTTGTAACCCAAGCACGTACTGTCTTCTTATTGCAGGCTTCCTAATTACAATCAAGTGGAGACTGCAGTATAGAAGTTTTTAAATTTTTTTAATCAGAATATAATCTTCCTAGATGGGCACATTCAAGTCACGCACAATGTGCCTTTATTTCTGTAAGTGCAATTAATTATACAATAATTTATAATAGCTATAATACGATGATTTAAAATGTATATTGGAAATCTTCTTCCATTACTGTATTACGAATTCTCTAATGAGTGATATAAAATAGATTTAGTCACACCTTCTTTTTCTTCAAAATTATTGTTTTTTACCATTATTAACTTATCAATAATGTCTATATTCAATAAATTACTGGCTTGTACAAATTCTGAATCTTACAATTTAGAACACAGTGAGCCATTTATTAAGCGGCGAACCTTCGATTCACCAACGTAGTTTCTAGACCGGCTATATATTTCAATTCTACCAATATTCTGTAGAGCAACCATCATAATTTATATAATCCCATTCTTCGCACAATCATTACGAAGGTAGTAACAGACTATACGCGCTTCGTTCAAAATTCATGGCTATAGAAAGCCAAAATTCGACTCGAGAGACTTCAAGAGCAATGAATATCGCAAATCTTTTGTATGCAAATAATTAAGCGCCTGGAAAATATCAGTTAACTTCCCGTTACGAGTGACAGGGACACCTCCAATAGATACACCCCTCTCTAAACTTAACTTCAGCCCGTAAAGCGTCTTATACCCCTTAAAATTATTCTTTGACCACATCAACGGCCCGTGATCCTCCTCCCACTCCGTCCCCCGAACGCTTTCCTCTAGACATCTCGGATTTCTCTCCACGCGTTGCAACTGCACCAAGTATCCCATAGAGCGGAGTTACAGCAATGCGCGCTCGATGGCGCGAGGCGCGATAATGTTACGGGTTCACTTCCTGTGCCGAGAGAGAGAGGCAGGGAAAGAGAGAGAGAGAGAGAGAGAGAGCGACAAGCACGAGATAATCGATGTTGGTGCCTGCTCATAGCTCCCCCCCCTCCCTTCCCCGTTCCCGTCGACACTAGCTGCCACCGCGGCGTTTCGATATAACGAGCAAACTTTCGGGATGAAGAGAGGGGCTGGGCGCAGGGTCACTCGAGCGCAGTAAGTATCCTCATATTACTAGTCGAGTTACATTAATTAATGCCGCCTGGCGGCGCAGAGTATCGCGCGCGCGCGCGAAACCGGGAGGGAGACTCGCGGCCCTGCACCCAACCCGAGTCTCTATGCCTCCGCCGCCCCTCTCTCGCCCAGCTTTGTTGCCGATAACCCGCTTGGCTCGCTCTCGCTCTAAATATATATATATATATTGTTCGCCCGGACCGTTTTTGTTTGCGTCCGCGCCAGAGAGCGACGCCTGAAGTCGTTGTATATATCTTAAATATCTATATATATATATATATATATATATATATATATATATATATATATATATATAGAGGTAGGTAGAGGAGGAGAAAGAGAAAACGAGAGTTGCCGTCTCTCCCTCTCTCTCTCTCTCTCTATTTCTCTCCTGGCCCCGCAGGGATGTACGAAACAAGACGCGGCGATGCGCTCGCTAATTGTTTCGAGTTCCGAGTTATCGCGGGTGGATTTCACGATAACGCCACGCGCGCCGGCTTTTAATTGGCCGGCTCTCGTTCTCGGTCGCCGTTTTGAATTCGCGCTGCGCGAGCGCGTTAATCCGCGAATTTCCAGGCTCGTGTAAAGCCGAGAGGGCTGACGATCCCGCTGCCGTTGCTCTGGCTTTCTTTCTCTCTGTCTTACTTTTTCTTTGAATTCTGAACCTCTAGAACGATGCTTATTTAATTAATGTACGTATTGGATTGGCGACCACTGCCGCGACGCATAGATGAAAATAATAATTTGGCGACGTTGCGATTTCGTGTCCATCGGACTCGAAACGTTCAACGTTCAATGGTTATGATGATTTGAGAGATTTATATATAATTAATATATATATATATATATATATATATATATATATATATATTTATATATAAATATGTGTGCTAGTTTTTGAAGTTGTCGGTTATAATTATGATAATGAAAATATGCGGTAATTGAATTTAGTCATCATAATTTCAATTAAATAATTCTCTACGTGCAGCAATTAAGGTATTCTATCAATTTCAATTCATTGTTAATATAATAATACGAACGGTAAATGTGGTATTGGCCTAGTTAATAAAAATAAGAGCTTTTATTTATACTTAATATTGATCCATCTCGAGTATGAAGTACTGATGACTAAAATTAAATTCGAAATGCTGCCCTCATTTCAATAATATCCGTACTTGCATCTGAACTGAAATTTTTCATGTTTCTGCCAAGCTTCAAAAAAAGAAAATCTAAAACATCGATTGTTATGCACGTCCGTGCATATTTGTCTTTAATTAGTCTTCAGCTAGACAAATCTTTTCATTATTAATTAATGTGTTCGCGTCCCTTTCTTTATTAGGTAACATTATTATCGAAAACTTTAATTAAATATTTCATTAAAGATACTGTATATTTTGACTTTCGGATTATATCAGGCGATGTTACTGTCATGTTTAAATAGAGGTAACCAATATTCATTATACGTCATGAATTTATTATATGTGAGAATGTTTTCGTAGAATTTACAAATGTATTGGTAGTGAGTAAGCAGAAAGAAAGCAGATATTAAAATTAAAATTTGCTTTACATTTTGATTAGAGGCATTGTTTAATCTATTTACTGAAGAAAATTTGATAAATAATAATACTCTATCGTCAAATTATCGTTGTTGAACATTTAATCAAAAACTCATGATGCAGCAATTGTGATATGCTTCTTCTGTATCTGTATTGTAGATTTTGATAGTTTTTTCAACAACAAAAGCTTGACCTAAATCGGTAATTTCTTAAACCTGCGATAACTTGGAGTTAGTTTTCCTGATACAATCGACGAATGTATCATATCTATCTCATGATGCGCTTAGATCCAACAAGATGAAACAAAGAATATATTATGGAAAGAATGTGGCTTGGTATAATACCCTCATTTCTAATCTCCAGCGATTGACAATGATTTGTATTCATTTAGTAATTCGCCAAGGAATTAAGTAAATGTTATCATAATCAGATCTTAATTAAAACTTTTTTGTTTTATTATTCTGATCGATAAACCAAAGATAACGAAGCTGTTAGTCTTTAGATTGAATCATACTGAGTAATGTGACGTTTCAACACTTTAACGCAAAAATTTTTACGTTCTTTAACAGTATTCCGATTCTTTTTAATTAATGGTTCATTCGAAGTTCGAGAATGAATAATTGCCATATAAAGCAGTTTTTATCATGGATTTTTTTCACCTATCAAATCAGTTTCTAATGGATGTGCAATAATGAATATAGAAAATCATAATAACCCAAAGAACAAGTAAACATATTCCAGAATTATTAAATGCGATGATTTACTTTAGCAAAGTTACCTTGGCAAAAAGTTTCGCGAACCACCTCTATCCGTTGGCACGCTTTGAATCGTCAAACCTATAAAACTATGGTTTCATTAATGTTGTAAATACTTAATTCAAGTTTTGCACGATGATAAATTAATTATATTTTACTGCGATTCGGCAAAAATGACTTTTTCCTGTTTGGTAAAGTCTCGCGTTGAGGTCAAATTTCGAAAAACTTCGCAGATGCACCTCGACGCGAAGTAGTTATGCCGCGAACTTTTCTGAATATTTTTTTTAGTCGTCGCGTTCTTGAAAACAACAACAACAACAAACAGATGACCACAAACAAAATCTAAAATACAATTACAAAATTACAATTAATCGAATCTCTCGCAGGGAGGGGATAATATTTCGATAGAGCGAGGCTTCTCCAACTAAATTGGAAGAGGTTGGGCGCTTGGACAACCGTCTTTACCGACGATATATTCGACAATAACAATAAAATAAATGTAATCTTAACAACTGCTCCGTTAATAGACCCCTGGTCCAGCTTGTATTTAGCCCGTCTAATAGGACGGGCTCGGGGCCGAATGGCTGGATGCGGCCGGCGGTACAGCCGCGCGTGCGCGAAGGCGCTTGTTTCATTTAACGTTTTCGGCCAAGACTTTCGTGTATATATGTGTTATATATATATATATATATATATATATATATATATATATATATATATATATATAACCTTGCATCCATGCAGTACGCAAATTATTAGATAAGTCAGAAGTTATAAACGCAATATTATGTTTCACATCATTTAAATTCTCAGAGTGTAACCGAGGGATCAATTGGCGGTGGATTTTCTGCTTCCTTGACGACGCAAGGGACAAAAGAGAAGCTCCGACACGAAGCATGAATTTGTTTCGATTGGCACCGCATTGAAATAAGTTATAGTATACTATAGAAAGAAAAATACTAGATAAAATAAAATAGCCAGATGAGATAGACAATTTTGCATCCGCGATAGAGCTTTAATCTCACGTATTAATTAAAACATTCTTTGGAGATACAATCAATTAAAATATATTGCTTTTGTGTATATTTTTAAAGCCTTTTTATATTACATATATTTTGTTTTAGGTTTATGTACAATTGTAATGAATAAATTAGTTGCATTAAGCTAACTAAAATTATTTACCTCTATGTGCTTTCATCATAATTTACAATAGAATTTTTACATCATCATCATTACTTCGTTTTCCTACTTTAAATGCATTATTCTTCATCATTATCGCTTCATATTTTAAAATAAATCAGTCTGAACACTAATTTCTTTGCTTTAGCTAATTCGAAATACGAATAACTCTTATATTAGAAAATTTTTATACAAATCACATACCAGACAGGTGTCGAAGATGTTAAACTTCCAGTCTACTCTGGACGGCACGGCAGTGGGATCGGCTTCGTCGTATTTCCGTAAAAGCCCACGCTCATCCCTGGGCAGGCAATCGATCTCACGCATAACAACAGGAAAAACAGAAATGGCGGGGGCAGCAGCAGTAGCACCGGTTAGCTCCGAGCCGTTCTTTTGCGTTGAATTCGGCAGACGACTTGTTTGTCGGACGATACACAAGGTATCTCCCGTTACGAATGGGAGATACCTTGTGTACTCCCGATTCTAGCACGCGGGACCTTCGCGTTCGTGCGGCGAGAAAATACGACACTCGCAGGGCGAAGGGCAGGCAGAGCAGTACAAACTGGCTGATATATACATATATATATATATATATATATATATATATATATATATATATGTGTGTGTGTGTGTGTGTGTGTGTGTATCTATAGGGAAGAAGTGGCACGAGCTCGCGAAGCGCGCGGGCGTCCCTTCGTCCCAAGGGTCGAACGCTAAAGCGTCGAAGAAGAAATAGATAGAACGAGAGAGCGAGAGAGAGAGAGAGAGAGAGATAGAGAGCGAAACGGAGAAATAGCAGAAAGCAGGAACCGTAGAACAGAGATCTCTCCACTCTCGAAATCGCATTTTAGCTCGCCGCTACGTCGTCGTTGCCTCCGTCGTTCCCTGCCGCCGTTCCTGCTGCTGAATGCCGCTACATCCCACCCTGCCCTGCGTCCTAAGGTATACACGGCGCTCCGGCGATTTTCCTCGAGAGCAAACAAGCCCGCGTAGCCGGGCCCCGGAATGCATTAAATTTTGAACCATTTCTTGTACTTGGACGCGGCGTCGCGCAACGAGCGAGCGAGCGAGATCCCAGTCGCGTGATCGAAGGGACATATGGGGGGGGGGGGGGGGTACAGTGAAAAACACGGAAATCCGCGCGGAAAAAGGGCAGAGCGAAAGACTGCCGCTATTCGCACGAAAGCTACCGAGTCGTTCGTGAATTATTCGTGCCCGGCCGGGAATATATATATTGTGCCAGATTTGCGTAAGTGAAGTTTTTTTCTTCATTTTCAAACACTGCGCTCACACTCACACACACACACACACATTATATATATATATATATATATATATATATATATATATATATAGCTTGCGTTTATTCGGGAATAAAATATGCTGAATTTTTAACCTGCTTATTTCCTCAGACGTGGAAAATTGCAAGTACATGTACTCAATAGGTGACATAATTATTCAAAATGACTTTGTATATATTGAGAGAGAGAGAGAGAGTAAGAGAGATACTTCCTTGAAATTTATTAACATGTCATTTTCTGCTTTTTAGAAAAAAATCAAATATTTTCAATTATTTTTAAATTTTAAGACTTAAAAATTGACTTCGAATATTAAATATCAATTTAGAGCTTTAAATTTAACTAAGAGAGAATATTTAAAATATGATAAACTTAAATTAGAAAAATATTGACGATCTTTTAACCAAAATCCATCAAACTTTTCCAATCAATTTTTCATATAGGAAGTACATAATTCTCATGACTCTCAAATAATTATTTTTTATTTTATTAAAATTATTATAAAATTTAGGCTACTGTTGGAAATAAAAGATTAGTAGTTTGGTTCTTTCCAAAGGAAAGAAACAAATTATAAAGGAAAAGACACAATATAAAACTATACTTTTTTAACAAAAAAGCAATGATAATTTTGATCTGATAAACCCTCGAATTTTTCGGCGCGTCTCTATTTATCCTTATCCCTCTCCACCTACCATCTTATCATGGCAGTTTATTTCCCTCGCGTGGAGCACCCCTTCGCGCGAAATAGGTGGGAAAAATTGAGCTCGCTTATCGTATCTCTGTCGCGAAGCTAAAGTAGCCCGGTGTTTTGGGAAATATCCAAAATTTGATGACGAGCGATGCGCCCTGCAGACAATGTTTGAAGATACGCGATATAAGAAAAATATCTTTTATTATGCGTTTTTACAATGCTTGGTAAGCATAAAAAATGTTTCATGCGATGTATAATATAAATGCAGTGCGTAAATGAAAAAAATCACACTATATTATTACGCAGATAATTTTCCACTTTATAAAAAGCCAATAACTTATAATAAAAATTGTTCATACAATTCCATACAAAGGTCGCAAGAAGAGGTGATTTTAATATTTTCAAACTAAAATGATAGAAAAACAGCATAAAAGTCAGATAACAATACCAATAATTAATTATATATCAATTTTCAACATTCAAATAGGTATGACGTTCTATATAAAGTATATTCCAAGATATTATAGAAATCATATTCCACATGGTCTATATTACAATAAATCACTTTTAACTGATTTTTATATTTCTAAAGTATCTTTAGTTCGTCCATATAGATTACTGTATATTTCTTTTAAGTATTTGTGCTTTAAATAAAATGTGATATTTTAATTGAATTCTTTATCAATATTATCATTTAACAAATAATAAAACAATCATAATGTACTATTTGGAGATTTAAACTTTTATAACGTACTCAGTATGAATATGCGTTCCTTAATTAGTAATTTATTGGTGCATTGAACTTATTTCAGTTATTATTTCGATATGCCGTCTATTTTTTTCAATTTAATGTCGTGCTTTTCAATTTAATAAGTAATCAACGAGTTTGTATTTATTTTTAGCGCGAGTTCTATTCTCGCATAATTGATAAAAGTACATTTGTAAAAATTACATTATCTTCAGTTTCGAATTATAATTAACGTGATGATTTGAAACGAAATCGAATCTTCCGCATCCTGCAACTAAAATGTAAATATCGTATTTCTACTACTCTCTAATTTCAGCGATATTTCTCTTGATTGCGTAAAATTTCAGTTGTTATAATTATGTTACATAATCATTATTATTTCAGTGATAAGTAAAGAAATTGAATTATAGCAATAACTATCACTATTATAGAAATAATTATTCTAGACGATCATACATTTTTTAAAACAATTAAAGCGAACTAATGTATATTAATCTTAATTAACAAAAAATTCAATTTAACATTAAATGTCAATGCAATTATAATATACAAATATTCTTTAATAATGCATAACGACCAAGTATCAACCGTGTAAAAAAATAAAAATACTATAAGTCATGGAAACAATAAATGTTACTAAGGCTATTGTTTTATTTCAAGAAAATAGATATTATCCTTGGCATAAAACACAGAAAATAATTTTCAATAAATTATGTTTTGAAGTATTCTAACAGATATCGCATGTATTAAAAAAACACAAGAAGCAGATAGCACTAATAAATTCAAGAAATAGAAATAATATCCGACAATCTAATTAATAATAAAAAATTAACTATAATTAACTCATTACATAAAGAATGAATTCTTGTATATTAAAATCAGTTATTATCGAGGGAAGAGAAAATTCAGAAGAATCAATAACGAAGCAAAACAGATATATATTATTAACAAAATGAACCATTTATAAATAATTCAAATAAATGGACTATAATTTGTTCAAATAATAAACCATTCATAAAATAATTACGCGGTCAAATGGAGAATAGTTCGTTTAATTATCAGACTGTCCATGGATAAATAAATCAATAATTATAAAAGGTGAGATATAGGATATATAAGAACAAGGAGAGACTTATGATATTATGAAGATCATTCGTCAAATGGGTTCCGTTCAAAATTGAGCGAAATAACTGATTACCTTCGAAATCGTCCGCGTAAGGTTTTAGGACGAGACGCCCTCCAATCTCAAAAACTCGACACTCTGTTTAATGAGAACTGACAATTCTTGTAGCGCCGAATTCGAGAAATGACTGATACATAGAGCAAAAAAGGGTCTAACGAGCTTAAGCGGGAAAAAAAAAATTATGACTTTCGAACGTCTTCAGTGCATTCGTTCGGGGACGAAAGTCGGAGCTCTCGGCTTGGGTATGGTAAAAAAATTTCTGCCTCCCCACACGTACTGGGTGAATACCCTATTACGCGGAACGATTTCCGCGCGCTACATTGACAATTGCATTTCGAGGCCTTTTATATTCTTTAGCATATGTTACACTGCAACATCGCACAAAAGCGTGCAGCTGCGGAAAATACCGTAACGCAAATGCGTTCTGAATAAAAAAGAAGTAAAATGTTACAATGAAATAATATTATTTATTATAAGTAAATCATATAAATAGTAATACTGTGGTTAAAATTATAATTTAGTAAAATAAGAAGAAAAAAAATTAATAAAAAACGCTTGACTCTGTCGGCGAGGAATACCATTAACCTGTGGGTGATAACAATCCGCTACCTAAAGTATTTTGTTTTCCTAAAGCAATTTTTTCATGGCTTCTCTTTTTTTGTAATTTAAAATTTATAAGTGTATAATTTCATTACGCATCCATTCATAACACGTATCTTAAGATGTTACAGATAAACAATCACAACTTCCATGTCAGTCCTAAAATATACCATTGCCAATATTGCAAGACTGTAAGATAAGTTTAAAACTCTTTCAACGTACATAAAAACATATTGTATACTGCTTATAAAATAATATGCAAACTTTTCTTGAAAATGTTTTAATATATATATTAATTTTAATTGATATTGTGATGTTGGGATATCCGATCAGTTTACGAATCAAGAGTATGAACTTTCAAAACAATCAGTTGATTTACTTTGACAAAAAAAAAAAAAATAAAATCAATTCCACATGAAGTTTGATGGAAATGACAGTATTTATTTCAATGGATCGGGATGAATCGATCGTAGCGTACAATTTCCAGTTTCGAAAGCCCGCCTGCAGCGCTCGCAAACGCTCTAATCAACTGGACTCTCGATCCTTCTATCGGGACGCTTGAGCATCCGATCCCACGACCTCGCACGCGACAAGGCTGAGTACCCTGGACAATTCTTATAATACGCAAAACTTTCGACTCTCCTATTATGTTACCATTACTCGGAGGGCAACGAGAGGATTAGTCGAATCGTACGCATGAGGTTAAAAGAAATTTCTTGAATTATTGATCAAAAACACTTGTGCTTTTTTTCTCCATAGCTTGGAGAATTTGATACTAGGGAGCATGATTTAACTAAAAACTTACATCTAGCAATAATTATAGAACTTTAAGTAGTAGTAGTATAAGTTCTTATAAATTGCATGATCTAATTGACTTTATAATTTTTAAAAATCAGTTGAGAACATGTTTTAACCGAAAATTGAACCGAATAGGTATAAAGTGTTGTAAGGAATTCCGAAAGCTCGAATGTTATTTTGTAGCAGGGAAAGTATGCAAAAATCAGAACGATGGCGTTTATAATTACTAGTTAAAAACAAAAATCGTGCGTGTAATCCAGTCCAAGATTGAAAGTAGAAATTTTTGTCGTCACGAAGTGTAAGCATCGCAGGGCAACGATACGCTGTAGCCACGTGCCCGTTCGAACTTGCATTATAAACCCAACGTCTTCACGATGGGCCTTCATGGGGGGGGGGGGGTTGATTAAAAAATGCATACGTTACAGAACATATTTTATTTCTCGGCCCGTGGTAACACTGCGAACCTGTAAATCCGCCACTGTATTAGTTGATGCCAACTCTCTCGATTGAGATCTTGACAATCCTTGTACGATAATTTCTTCGCAAGCTGTTTAGTGTTTTGTAGAAACGCTCGAGTAGTGCATATCGCGAAAATGGAACAGAGAAATTTAGAGGAACGGTGCGCGGTAAAATTTTCTGCGAAACTTGACGAAACCGTGACAGAAAAAATGCTTAAAGTGTATGGTAGCGATGCTCTAAGTCGAAGTCAAATCCTTCGGTGACATGAAGATTTTAAAAAAGGCCGTGAGAGCGTCAAAAACGAGGCGAGGCCAATGAGCAAGTACAAAGTGAAAAACCGTGTGCATTTGCTTCTCCGGCAGCAAAAGAGTGGTTCACAAAAAGCTTGTACCATCTGGACAAGAAGGGGATTTCAGCGATGTACCTTAATTTTTAAATAGGCTCGATTTTTTAATATTGTCGCATTACTTAATTGTCTGACCTCGTATATATATATATATATATATATATATATATATATATATATATATATATACGATGCGCACACGTAATATCCCGCATGTCTCTGTCATCGTCGTCCCTCCAATATTCGCGAGCCCGCGTCTCCTTTCCACGAGACGCGCGTATCTTGGAAATCGATTACAGCTCGGAGACGCGCCGCGGATATTCGCGGGTACGTAAATTCTCGCACAGGGAGATGAGGGCATACATATGTTTATACATGTACACAAGCGCGTGTAAATATGCATTTACATATACATATATATATATATATATATATATATATATATATATATATATATATATATGGCGCGTACATGACACTCGCGTATTCGTCAATTCCGTAGCACTATTATGCCATCGTAAGTATGCCATCGCCCGCTGAGACCAACGGCGAACTTGCAACCTCCTTCTCCCGTCTGTCCCTACAATATTATAATGTAATGCCCGGTGTTTATATATATATATATATATATATATATATATATATATGTGTGTGTGTGTGTGTGTGTGTGTGTGTGTGTGTGTGTGTGTGTGTGTGTGTGTGTGTGTGTGTGTGTGTGTGTGTGTGGTGGGTGGGTGTGTGTGTGTGGGTGTGTGGCAGACGAAGAAAACTAATAATGATGAAATGATGATAGCTCCGAAGAGGGCGGAAGGCGATCGTCGGTGGACCTCTAGTACTCCGTCCCTGAGGGGCTATTGTATCGGGGGGGGCGGAGGTCCGAGGTTTATCTGCGCGGCACCACACGTTATTATTGGCTAAAGTCGCGCGCGCGCGCGCGCGTGTCCGGGGCCAACACGAGAAACATACATAGGAGGGGGGAGGATGATAGCGAATTCGACATGTATACCGTATGTCCCACCGATATAACTAGAGCTGCTGCTGCGCGCGCGTTCGCGCGCCTGCGACAATGGCTTATATATAATCCCTGCGCACGGTTCCATGCCCGCGCGTTCAACAAAAGAGCCGCGAACCGCGCGTGAGTAAGCTGATTAGAATGCTTCCCCATCCATTCCACTCTGTCTCTCTCTGCCTCTCTCTCTCTCTCTCTCTCTCTCTCTCTCTCTCTCTCTACCGTTTTCACCGGAGCTTTCATTTACTTCTTTGCTCATTCTTAGACCCTTTCCAAGCCCTACTTTCCTCTCTCTCTCTCTCTCTCTCCTTCTCTCTCTGTCTCTCTCTCTCTCTCTCTCTCTCTCTGTCTTTCTTTCTCGGAATATTTTCCGTCCTTGTTCCTGACGCCTGAATCTGATGTGCGCAGCTTCTCGTTAGCGTGCTCGCGGGATAATTAGCATTTAAATGAAAGGATCGTGGCTTACAGAAAAATGCTTCCACCGACTCCTTCCGGGGTTAATTGCGATTTCGGGATATTAAGCTGCACGCGCTTGTTTATCATTAAAAGCACACGACACCAAGGTGGTGTTGCACACTTACCGCAACTATATATATATATATATATATATATATATATATATATATATATATATATATGCACAGTTCACGTTAAACGTCGGCTGTTTATGAGCAGGTATCAATCGCAGATAAAATTATATTGCGCTTTTCGAGGTTAGCCAGGATATAAGACGAGCTTTAATATTTTGCTCGTCTGGAAAGGACGATTTATGTTAGATTGAATTAAATTAATTAAAATATCATCTACCTCCTTTCCTACGAAGAATTTTAGTGCGTCGACGTACGGTCCATAAAGTTTTAATTGACACTTTACACGCTATTAGTATTAGTATATAAGAACGAATACATATATGTATACAATGTTTTACAATCATTGAAAAAGTAAGGTTTGAGTTGTATATTTTTCATATGATTGTCCCATTTATAATGGATTCTATTAAGATTTTTTTTATTCTAATACATGCATCATACGTAATCTGCAGGTTTGATAATATTTTCATACAATGGAAAAAATGATAATTATAATTCTAATGCAAAGTATTTTCCATCAATTCCATTGTATTCTTATTCGCTTGTGTCAGTTAATAACTATGAAGAAATTGACGCTGTCAACGTTTAGTAAATTGTTCGAACTTTCTATGAAAATTCGAAAAGTAGCTCTAAAAATTCAAAAAGGGCTCCAGTCGATGGCTTACGCACGCGTAAAGTAAATGCGCTTTTCAGTATGTAAATTATACATAATTATATGTAAATTATACGTAAATGAGCGAAATGACTATTGTATTTTAATCGAATGACTGTTTGGTATATCATTCTTATTGGTAAATACTGTTTAGAGGTTTTTAAATCAACAGCTGTGTTGATATATATCCGTGAGTTTTTTTGCAGGACATGCCTCCATCACTTAGGTGAAAGCTGAAGAATTAACGGAATACCTGATCAAATAGTGCTATTCAAACGTAACATAACAATTGGAATTAAACAAGTACTGTATTTCAACGTGAAAAAGATTTCGTCATCGTGTACAATGTCTTTGCAAGATAGATTGTTGCCAATGCTAACGTTCCTCAATAAAACATAAATAAAATTATTAAATTATTACATTAAAAATTTGAATTTGAATTTATGCGAAGATTTAAGATTAGAAATATAATTTGAATGAATCACTGTACTTTTAAAAATGAACAACCATTAAGACAACGGATTATTGCTGATCAAACAGTAGACAAAACCAATTTCACCAAGTTTTATTACTACCAAGTATTATTTTTTGGAATTCGAAAGTAATCGATCACAAACGTATTCAGCTTGGTCAAGGTTCTGTTGAAAAATAAAGTGAAAAAAGAAACAAAAAGTTATTTTTCATTATTAAAAACTTTTACACACCACCCACGTAATATACGATACTCCTATATATATTGAAAAAAAATAGTCTAAAGACATATATTTAAAGAATGTTAAAGACAGATATTAATATACTTGTAAAAGAAAGAGAATTTTCGAAAGAACTTACCATGTAATTTGATAATGTCATTGTTTACTTAACAAAATAACTAAATCCAAATACATACATAGCTCTCCCTCCAATAGTGGATCACCCAAGTATACTATCCTATTAAATATTAATTATTTCTCTGATAAAAACGTGAGTATCATTTTCTTATGCTAATAATTCAACTAAACCACCATCCCTTTTCAGCCATAATTATTTCCGTATTATGTAGAGGATAGAAGAGAAACGTTTTATCAGAATCCCTATTTTTTCAAGAAGAATACGACAGTTTATTCACAAAACTTAGTTTTAAAATATAAATGTTCAATTAAAGTTCAATTTTAAAAAATTTAAAAAAATCAACTTTTTTTAAGCTGCGACGATATGTAATAAAAAATTTAAAAAGTATAGCATTCTTCAAAACCGGAATAGATCTAGGTTACAAAAACTCAATGTTTAGTTCTGTAGCTTGCAATACTCAATAGAAACAGAAATCACAAAGTTCAAAATAGTAACGTAAGAGTAATTTAATCATTGTGTTCATTGCACTAAAAATGAATGAATCATAAATTGATAAGAATTCAATATCCATTTAGTGCAGCTACAAGAGATAATGTTATACACAAGTGTCGAAAAAGAACGATTGACCATGATATGTTGTTGAACATTCATAAAAATTCACACATTAATAAATCAAATGAAATAAGTAGAGTTAAACTGTCATGTACATATTATGCTCATGTATCCGAATTCTAATAAAATGGAATACACTGCTGAGACATGGACTGCGACTCACCATACAGATTTAATAATTGCAATTAATAAACTCACAAAAAATAAATTCATAAAAATCTTCATAATATATTTTTAAATAAAAGGAATATTTTTGTTTGTCGACTTAAATTAAAAGATAATTTTCCTTAACCTAGATAGGGTATATAGTCCCAAAGTAAGTTGCAACTGCGATAACATCATCATTGATTTTTTTATTGGTAATGTAATAAATGACCTACACCGTTATGTTTATATTATTTCAAAAAAAGTTGAATAGTTTCCTATAAATGCAAAAAACATTTAACTACACCAATCGAACCGTGAAATAATAATGTTGATATGATTTTAGAGCTTTCATTGTTAATGAAAAAACTAAATTTTACTTCACGCATATATTCGCTTTGCTAGACAGAAAACTGTCTTAGGAGCTGTGCGTGTCGAAATGTACTATTTTTTTCTCTTTTGTACTTGCTATTTCACAAATCTTGCAAGAGTGATGGCTGTTTTACAATCGATTTATTAAATATTGATAGGATATTGAGCTCTATAATCACTTTTCTTCTAAGTAAAATCAAACCTATAGCATCGCATTAACAATTATTTTCAAGTGATGTATTATTTTAAATCTGTGTAGAATTTTTAATTTGTAAATAAACATATTATTAAAAATAATTTTCCTTTCTTTTTATCAGTTAATTATATTCTTTTATCAGTTATCTATATTCGCTTCTAGTTGAAGAAAAATATAAGTCGTGGGAAAAATGTAAATGAGTGATATTAAATATAAATATTATTTTACAGGCAGTTAAATTTTGAATTTAAATTTTATTTTATGAATTTCTTAGGAGTAATTATAAACAGCAATATAATTTAATATAAATTAATATACGTTGCAAATTTTCTGGAGAAAGCCTATGATAATGTTAATGAACTTGAATCAATCGATCTTTTTGTGATACTTTCATTCATACGAAAAATAAAATTATATACATCGGATTATCATGCATTCAGTAGAACAATAAGTTGTTATTCAAAAGAGCTTTCAGTTCGGTCAATTACCCCATGGATTTCGAATATATAAATTGAAATCAATTAACCGATTTTCAACAAGTGCGCTTTCGACTTTTAGAACAGCAACATGTTTGCAATAACAATTATCTTCTTCAGCCTTACTTTAGTCACAGGTAAATGAACTATTGTTTCAAACTAAATTTTCATGAAAAGTAGAAAATTTTAATGTATATTATCGAATAATAAAGAACATTCAGTACGCGTATTTAATCATATTCCAGTCGCGTGAAGCACGGCTTTTAGATTTTATGTGAGTGCTCAACTAATTTTACAGGATCCCTGGCTCATCCATCCGTCATTGGATTGAAGCCGCCCTTCCCCAATGGCCGCATCGTCGGAGGCGTCGAGGCCAAAATTGAGGATCACCCTTGGCAAGTATCACTCCAGGTCTACGGATTCCACTTCTGTGGTGGTAGCATAATTTCCGAGAACGTCATCCTCACCGCCGGCCACTGCACCACCGCCTACCCCGCCTCGTCCATCACCATACGAGTGGGCAGCTCGAAAACCAACTCGGGCGGTAGCGTCCACCAGGTGACCGAGATCGTGCGACACGAGGACTACAGCACCAACATCTTCGGTATACCCGAAAACGACCTGGCGGTGCTGAGACTCAAATCGCCCATCGAACTAGGCGAGACTGCGCAGCCGATCGAACTCTACGACCAGTCGGAGGAGGCCGTGGATGGCGTTCTCTCCACTATCACGGGCTGGGGTTCCACTAGAGAGGGCGGCAGCGGCGCCGACACCCTTCGCACCGTCGACGTCCCCATTATCAGCAAGCCGGTCTGCAGCGACGCCTACAATTCGTGGGGCGGCATCCCAGACGGCCAGATCTGTGCGGCTTACCCAGCCGGTGGTAAGGACACCTGCCAAGGCGATTCAGGCGGCCCGCTGGTCATCAACGGACGCCAGGCCGGGATCGTTTCCTGGGGTAACGGATGCGCCAGAAAGGGATACCCGGGCGTCTACACGGAAGTTGCCTCTTATCGCGACTGGCTAGTGCAGAATGCGGGTGTTTAGGTTCACCACGCTTACATAACCTACTTACTGTAGATATAAAACTGTATAACAGTGTTAGAATACACTTTCATCAATCAAGAATAAAAAATGACGTATAACAAACAATTCGAAAAAATTTCTTTTTATTTAAAAAAGTTCTGCACATGATTATAGATATTGAGAATATTCTATCATGCTTTTGTTCTTATATAAATTAATAAATTATAAATAAGTAAGCATACAATGTGAGAGCGTAAATATTTTTTAATGTCTAATAGCTCTGAAACATGTTAGTTTGAAAATAATTGTTATAATTAAAAATAAATAAATACCATTTTGAGAAAATCATGTAAGAAACTTAGTTAGGAACTTGGTCGTAAAAACAATCATTGAAATAAATCTTTAATATTTGAATATGTATGGATGAACAGGAAGTTGAAAAAAAGTTTATTTAATATAATGACTCTATAAGTTAGCTATGTACTCGGACGCCTTTAAAAATTAAAACTTTTACTTAATCAACTTGCTGTAGATATAAAACTGTATTAGAATACACTTTCATAAATTAAATATAAAGAATGATACATAACAATTAATTTAAAAAATGTTTTTATTTAACGAACTCCTCTAACTCCCGAATTATAATTATTTAAATGTCAGTCAAAGTTTATATATAGTTAACTAATATTATTAATTATTACAATTTTGTAACTTGACATATATGGTATAAGGAAAAGATTAAGTGTTTTATTTTGATGAATTTCATCTACTTACCGACAAGAAAAAGATTAATTTTCTATGTATTCTTTGTAATTTATGTTAAAATCTGATGATAAAAAATAATTTATCATTTTTTGGATAAAAAGATAATTCACACTTACCTATTATATTTGATTATGTGCTTCTCAAATATAATAGGAGAAATAAACTTTATTTAACATAATAACTTTATGAAACAACTTATTTAGCACAATATAAAAATTACATTCCTATATGTTGAAGAACCGAACAAATTCTTAAATTAAATAGAAGTAAAACATAAAATGTTATTTTTAAAAGGAAAAATTTGTACTCTCGATAAATTTAATAATTAGTTTTTATCACATTCCATTATAAAACGATTCGTTTAGCATAATCAATTTGAATATTTTAATAATAGACCATTGGTCAAAGAAAATTTATTTAATTTTGAATTAACTGCCTTTCAAACAGTAATCATATTCTTACTGCTTTTAGTAATATATAAATATTAAAATACAAAGAACCATAGGGTGGCCTCTAAATTTTATAAATCTAAATTTGTTTATACGTATCATGATTATTATCATCTATACTATGTACGTACTTAAACATTTTTCCTTTTCTTCTCAAGATTATTAAAAAAAAAAATTTAATTCGAGCTGAAAACGAATGACCGAATTTATTATAATTTGCTATGACTCTTTTTTAGATTTTTTAAATATACTTATTCATTTTAATCAGTGTTCAGTTCATTTAATAATACATAATTAGTTTCTAATAGAAATTTATTTTTTAATTCATTACCATTATTATATACAAGCTAATTTCGATACAATAGGAAGGTAATAAAATATGATTTATTTGGATTCTATAATGAAATGTCACCATAATAATTTCATTGAACAGATGTATATTTAAAATATTTTTATACATTCTTATTTCATATTAGTTTTTAATCTTTTTTGATTAATGAAGCATTATACGTTGGCTACGGTGTTAGACTTTTGAATTTAGACTGCCAACGCCTCTATCTATCTGCGAAAGCATCTTGATTATCTTGCTTAATCTAAGGAACATATTGTTTTTGTCCGATGCTGATCTCGAAAAGAGCGCGTCCAATAATGAAGACTCGGCACGGATGGATGACATGGATTCATCGTGTCTGCCAGTATTGGGATTCCAAGACACAGCGCAATGACAAATGGGCTCGCACTCGAGAAGGAGAGAGAAAGAGAGAGAGAGAGAGAGAGTAATAAGAGACGGAGTAATAATAATAAAATAATATAATAATAAGACGCAATAATGTCGATTCACGGTAAGTATCGGACTAAATCCAAGCGCGACCGCTAGATGAAATCTACCTTGGCCAGAAAATATGTGAATGGTAGATATGCCACCGAGTATAATAAAGTATTTCGTGTAAATTTTTCATTATACTGAAAAAAATTGCCCATAGTACGAAAAGCGTAATGAAATAAATATATGTTTTTATTTTTAATAATACTCGGTATATCTGAAACGTGTGTACTTTATCAGCAATCTCTCTCAGACTTTATAACAAATGCTCAAATCGAAAGCAATTTTGATATTGAAAATGTAAAAATAATAAATTAAATACTCCGTATACTCAGTGTTCAAAAACCATAATTAAATAAAAGCTCACTGAAGGAATTAAATTATGTCAACAGTTATGTACCTACTCACAGTATCAATACTTGCTGAAACCTTATTTTCAACGTTTAGTTGACAGTTTTGTACAACACAGAGATTAACCGTGACTAAACTAGGATGCGAGTACCATAATAAAACATTGAATACGCTTTCGAACGAAAGAGCTTCTGCGATTTCCATTTTTAGGTCAACATCGCATAGTACGCTTCCTACAATTCTTACTATTGACGTGGTATTATTATGAACTGCTAGCTGTGCAGATACATCAGATATAGAGAGGCTATCGGATAAGACATTAAAGATGAAGGGTTCCATTGAGTGGTGGTGATGATCTTACTATCCACTATATATATTTTAATAAAAGCAATGAATTATCTGTATGTGAGTGAGCAAGTAACACACCTTAGACCCGAGAAAGCGATAGCGAACTTGACAGATGTCATTGTCGCTATAACCAAAGTCATCTGGCTCAATCTAAACCTAATCCATCAGCCATATATTGTAACCTTTCCTTGAGAGATTTCTTATAATATTTTATGTCATACTAACCTGATTATATTCCAAATGTTGAAAATACATAAAATGTATTGTTAAAAAATAGCTTTGTTTTATTGCCTTATATAAAAACGAGAATATTGTTTCTTCATGTTTTAAGTGACGAAAATGAAAAAGAAGGTGTAAATGATTGTAATTCCATTGGAATGGCTAATGTACATAACGAACTAACTACAATAAATACGACTGACATAATGTTCAAAAAGCAATACATTTATACATCAGTTCCGATAGAGAGCTTATAATACAACGGGATATAACTTTGTATATTTGTGACTAAATGTTGCGTATGATGGAGACACCCCATTGGATATACCATTTTTATCTGAAAACAAGAATAGATATTTCTAACATACTTCTTCTACCTTTCATACTACTATTTAATATAAATATATTATAAAAAAAAGAAGATTCGTTTTCGAAAAGTTAGTAGGCTGATAAGAAATTCGTTAATTTTTATATTTTACCATGTCGTTAATATGAGAATTTTTAATTAACAGCATTGTGTGATTTAACGCATTAGAATGTCGTATTATGTCCTAAATATTGTATTGCCTTATTTTTTCCCAATATGTACATTTTATCTTTTTCAAGAATTCATTATAACTACAAATTATTGTATATTAACTTTGTAATACATTTACTGTTTAAATTTATATTTTGGATTATATTTGAATAATATTATTGAAGTAATTTTTTCATTTTAATTAATAAATGTACATCAAAGAATTTCTTTAAAATTTAAAAATAATAATTTAAAATTATACCTATGACACAAAGTTTTAGTAACTACCATGTCACGAATATGTAGTAGAAATAGATTGTTCGTCACCACAGGTACGTAAAATTACACTTATTCTCACCCATTTTATTAAAATAATGCAACTTGAATAACAAATTTTAATCAAAAATAGAGAATAGAGTTGCTCAATTAATATCAAACGAGAATAGTCGTTGAGGACAAACACCTGGAAATATTTCTTGCTAACTATCCTGAAAAGAATGGTTAGAGTGAAAATAGCCGAATATCTGCCGATGATAATCTACATGGGGTTTGATGCTTGCAGTTTATTGCTATCTCGGGCTAACCATCCTGTGGTTTAACACCTACAGCTTATGTTCTTGATTTATAGAACATTTGTCATTAACCTATCATAGATATAATGTAGTCAGCATATCATATTATATGTTATTATCGTAATGATCAAATCTATGGCAACATACGGTTTTTTATAAGTATTTGAGGTTATTTTTACCTTATACTTATAATACTTTATAATTCGTTACTCTAGAATTCGAAGATAACTATATCTGCCGTTTTGAATTTTTCAATACTATACGTATAAACTTCCATCTGGAGGTATTACATAACAAAATATACTTTAGACATAAAAAATAAAGTAACAGTTCATTGAAACTGACAGATATTTTTTCTCATGTACCATATTTCAGTATTATCTGAACCTTAAAGTTTCTAAATGTAAAAAAGTAATACCACGGATTATAAAAATCTGTTTAAAAAAAATTTGCAGTGGTTTTTAAGTAGAAGATATAGAATAGAATAAAACTTCTCGATATGAGTTCAAATTGAAAACATGTTCAAATCTTCTACATTGTTTTGACTGCAAAAAACTGGATATTTCGAAATAAAATATTAAGAATAAATAACTAAGTAATAGAATAGATATAATGATGGCTTATAGAATATTATAAAAAAGGAGGGGAAAGCCAATTGTTCTTTCCGAAAAATTTTAAATGTAAATTGCCTAATAATTATGTACATTAACAGTTAAGACATTGTTATTGCTATATTTTTTAAATTAAGGATAGCCGACCTTGGGAGGATATTCTATATTGTGAAGTTACATCATAAGATTATTAGTAACGATTTCATGACTAGCGGTTAATAATGAAATACGGAAAGAGATATATCATAAATAAGTATCATGTGAGTATATTTTTAAGTATAATATTCTCAATGGTTGACGAATGTTGATCACGGAATTGAATTCTGATGAACAATTTTTATAAATATATTTTCAAATCTTCGAGAATTTGTTAAAGAGAAAAGCAGTTTTTTCTTTGTGTAATTATGTACTACGACTTACACTATTAATTATTTAAACTTTTACTTACAGTAGTGACAGTAGAAAAACTTTTTTGAAGAACATTGAATAGTTACTTACGTGTCTATTAACTATAACTTTAATTTGTATTACAATTATTGAACTATATCCTTCCTATTATATTATAAGCGTTTCTTAGTTGCATTATTGGAATGTGAACAATATTCAATTCATATAATTTATAAACTTCCTTCTACTATGTTGATTTATTTATTAACGTTAATCGAACGTACCTATCTTTTATACTTAATAATTAATTATTAAAAGTCTTGAGTAATTGAGTGTATTTAAATAAATGTCTTCAATTCTCTTGAGAAAAGCCTATGATAATGTTAATGAACTTGAATCAATCGATCTACTTCTGATATCTACATACACGCAGTATTCAAAATTATATGCATCGGATTATCGTACATTCAAATGAACAATAAGTTGTTATTAAAAAGAGCTTTAGGTTCGGTCAAGTACCCCATGGATTTCCAGTATATAAATTGAAATGAATTTACCGGTTTTCATCAAGTGCTCTTTCAATTGTAGAACAGCAACATGTTTGCACTAAAAATTGTCTTCTTCAATGCTGTTTTAATATCAGGCAAGTCAGCAAATGTATTGAAATAAAATTTTATTCACATTGAAATTTTTCAAAAGTTAATATCGAATAATAAGATACATTCAGTGCGCGTTAATATTCGAATTAAGTAAAGCAGGATTTTTTATTTTTTTGTGAATACAGAACTTACGATTTTCATACTTTCATTCTGAAGATTTCATAAATTTTATACATTTTATTATTAATATGTTATCGTTGAATTTCGTAGGTGCTCTGGCTCATCCATCCTTCATTGGATTGAAGCCGCCCTTCCCCAATGGCCGCATCGTCGGAGGCGTCGAGACCAAAATTGAGGATCACCCATGGCAAGTATCACTCCAGGTCTACGGATTCCACTTCTGTGGTGGTAGCATAATTTCCGAGAACGTCATCCTCACCGCCGGCCACTGCACCACCGCCTACCCCGCCTCGTCCATCACCATACGAGTGGGCAGCTCGAAAACCAACTCGGGCGGTAGCGTCCACCAGGTGACCGAGATCGTGCGACACGAGGACTACAGCACCAACATCTTCGGTATACCCGAAAACGACCTGGCGGTGCTGAGACTCAAATCGCCCATCGAACTAGGCGAGACTGCGCAGCCGATCGAACTCTACGACCAGTCGGAGGAGGCCGTGGATGGCGTTCTCTCCACTATCACGGGCTGGGGTTCCACTAGAGAGGGCGGCAGCGGCGCCGACACCCTTCGCACCGTCGACGTCCCCATTATCAGCAAGCCGGTCTGCAGCGACGCCTACAATTCGTGGGGCGGCATCCCAGACGGCCAGATCTGTGCGGCTTACCCAGCCGGTGGTAAGGACACCTGCCAAGGCGATTCAGGCGGCCCACTGGTCATCAACGGACGCCAGGCCGGGATCGTTTCCTGGGGTAACGGATGCGCCAGAAAGGGATACCCGGGCGTCTACACGGAAGTTGCCTCTTATCGCGACTGGCTAGTGCAGAATGCGGGTGTTTAGGTTCACCACGCTTACATAACCTACTTACTGTAGATATAAAACTGTATAACAGTGTTAGAATACACTTTCATCAATCAAGAATAAAAAATGACGTATAACAAACAATTCGAAAAAATTTCTTTTTATTTAAAAAAGTTCTGCACATGATTATAGATATTGAGAATATTCTATCATGCTTTTGTTCTTATATAAATTAATAAATTATAAATAAATAAGCATACAATGTGAGAGCGTAAACATTTTTTAATGTCTAATATGTCTGAAACATGTTAGTTTGAAAATAATTGTTATAGTTAAACATAAATAAATATCATTCTGCGAAAATCATGTAAAAACTTGGTTAGAAACTTGCTCGTAAAAACAATCATTGACATAAATCTTTAATGTTTGAATTGGTATGTATGAACAAGAAGTTGAAAAAAAGTTTATTTAATATAATGACTCTATAAGTTACCTCTGTACTCGGACGTTTTTAAAAATTGATGCCTTTAAACCCCACTGTCATGATGAATAATTCTTTTTTTTTAATTGTACTATGTTGAACATAATATTTAGATATTTGTACGCACTGCTTCAAAAATAATAATTAGTTTAAAACGTAAAGCAAAAAATAATAGTAATGTAAAATATTTCTTCGCTGAAATAATAGCCGAACAAGGTTGTTGATGTGTTTCTATTATATGAAAAACTTCGAAACCTATAAAGTGAAACTATATACAGTTTATAGATAATATAAAGATTAATAAATAAATAGTTTTGTCAAAATTACAGCTTAATAAAATAATGATATCATTTCTAAATAGACAAACTAAAGTCGACACTTAAATACACTTAACCATCGACGTTAATCTTAAATATATTTATTGTACCCACGATTACTTATAAACTGCTTATTCTTAAGAAAACGGAAAAACATCTGTTTTATTATAAGAAATTAAATCATTAAATCAACAACAACAGCAACAACAATATTAATAACAACAATAATAACAACGGCCGAACGATATTGTCAGGCCCACATGGTCCTACGTCTCTCCAAAGACACTCCCTTTCAAGGTGAAACACCTCGCAATGAAAGAATGTGTGAAGTGCATCGTCTCGGGGAGCGCAAAAGTGGGCACAGCTCGGATCCGGTACTTTCCCCATCTTGTGGAGATAGGATCGAAACCGACCGTGCACCGATAAGAGCTGTTTGAGGTGGTAATTAACCTCTCCGTGGGACCTCTGGAGCCATGGGTTTAACTGATTGATCAGTCGAGCCATCCATTGGCCGCGCGGTTCCACTCCCGCCATTCTTTTTCTATATTTTTGGGCGATCAGTGCATCGGCCCATACCTCAGCGCCGTATAGGATGATGGATTCAGCTGTCCTTATAAGCAGAGGGCGCTTGCAGGGTGCTGGACCGCCGACATTGGCCATCAACCTGCTAAGTTGTGCTGTCACTCGGGCAGCTCTATCCGCCACTTTTTTTATTTGGTCCGAGAAGGTTAGCTTGGAATCAAGCGTCACCCCCAGTTACCTTACAGGTGCTTTGGTACTCACCGTCGTGTCTCCAACCTGCATAAGGCGTATCTTTGGGATACGTTTCATAGTTAGGAGCACGATCTCCGTTTTCGCCGCCGCCAGTTCTAACCCATTGTTCTCCATCCATCTCTGCACTCGACGCATCACCTGGTTGAGTCGCATCTGTGCAGCGTCATAATCCCTAGCGATGATAATAGCTGCAATAATAATAATAACAATAACAATAATAATAATAATAATAATAATAATAATAATAATAATGTGGGGCCTTAAGTTCAGCTACCACACGCGTCCCCGGGGTTGCGGATAGGGGAACGACCACTCGCGGTCAGTCACGAAATAAGCACCTGTAAGAGTGACGAATAAGTGGCCGTGGACAAGAACTTCGAGCGAAAATAGTGGTATTCGCCCGTCTACACACCCACTTATCATTCACACACCTACATATCTGTAAGATAGCCGTACTCGGACTGGGGAGTATATCGAGAACTCTATAAACGAGTTTCCCTCACGTATGAATGTGACCAGTTGGAGCGACAGTAAGGTCTTGCGGATGCGATGATTACTTGTTGATTGGTTGGATTAGCTGCGAGGGAATCACTTCATGCTTATGTGCGTTCCCCTTCTGGAGGATACAGTTGTAAAACCAGATGGCACTCCTGGGCCCCACAAGTAGGGGGCCCGAACCCAGTCTAGCCAACATGGGAGGTTGCCCCACACAGTGGTAAGACGTCGTCAGACGTCAAATCTCGCTCCTCGTAGTAGTGCCGTATGGCGTACGGGTGGGACCCTGCTGCGAGTCGTGGGGGAGGAACAGCCGAGGCCACCGGAATGTAGGAGGGCTTCAGTATTGGGGAGATTCAGGACGCTGAACCGTCATCTCCAACAAGTGATCCTCCTGACCATCACAAATATAAAACATTTAACACAAGTTAATAACTATACTTTTCCAGAGTATAATTATTAATTTGTACTAAACTTACTATTCCAAAATACATTACCGTATTTCAAATTATTTTATTATCGCACTGTTTCTGTAGGAGTTTGAATATTCGACTTTTATGATTATCATCTTGATGGATTCTTCCATAACGATTGATCTGAATACGGAAATCACTATTATCTTTATTGTCGTCAGAGTACTGAAAAAGATTGAATTTATCAACTATTCAATTTATATATTTGATCTATTTATTAATTAAATGTAAAAAGTTAGATAAATAATTTTAATGGTTATTATAATTTGTATTTATATTACTAGTACCCTAAATTTGTAATAATAGGTAAGTATTATTTTAATTAGATTTTCTATTATTTTGTAATGGTTTCCACTGCAATAAAATTAAATCACTATTATTAGTCATCCAATTACTTTGTATTATTTTAATAATAAAATATATAAATTATAAATGCGAATAAAAACTTTGAAGCTAAATGAATTATTTAATGCGTCTGCTCAAAGACACTGGTGAACATAACTCGAAATAAATACGCTGCTTTAGCGCATCCCCTCATATCTTTCATTTTCGTCGAAAAATATTTTATAGAAAGAATGTATTCTTGTGTTTCTGACCCATTTTTTGACCCAATGAGGAATTTAATACAAAATCCTCTATCTTTTGATTTTATCTCTAATACTACTTGAATAATATCGTACGACAATCTGCATCGTTGCTAAGTTCAGGACAACCAAGTTCCTCTTCCTTCTCACTAAACCTGCTGCTGTCTCACAACTTACGCTGAGACGGAGACAAGGCCTTCTTTCTCGGTAGTATTCTATCATTTTAATAACTTTAACTACTTTACCACGATAACATGCTCTATACTAAAGTCTAGAAGATAATAGTAACAAAAATTTGCAGCACAGATAGATTCAACGGATACATTTATACAGCTTATAAATATTACTTTACTACAAGGTACTTATTTTTTTGACGTCGATAAAGCTAAAATTATTCGCGTCTTACTGAAGCCCGTGGCATTCAAAAAATTAATGGCCACGCAGAATGCTCGATTATGCTAGCGAATAAATGAAAGAGTACGTGATTCATTAAACATGGGAATTCTTCCGTCGTGGATCAACGTCGTGAATGAAATATAGCATAGAGCGCTTAAAAGTCACACCGAAATGATAACTCAAGATGAGGCTCAAACGAATGCCTACGTGATCAATGAAACGCTTTCACTGTGCTACTAATTGACTTAATGAAATGACAGAGAGGAAGTCGCTGTTGATGTCTATGTGTGCTTTTTGACAGCTATATTTCTAGCCTCCAATGACTCGAAATAGGTATATTCAAGCCAACTCTGCCCGATCATTGTAAAGCCTAAAATTTATTACAATTTCCTACTTACAATTGGTACTATCTTTCTTTAGTGTTACGTATATTCCAACTTTTAACTACGGACATTCCTGTTTTACTGTCTTCCATGGCTCACTGTCTGCTTTTCTCGAAGGGGTCAGCGCTTCAAAATCGATTGTTAGTTCGTATTCCATCCAAAAGGAGCCGTTGTATATAATATCTTCTTATTTTATATCATATCTTCTTTTTCTATAAACCTAGACAACTTGAAACTGAAAATACTCTGAAATAGATGACCTCTATAAGCTCTTAGTCTCTTCAAAGATTTCGGGAAACTACTGACTGTTTATTTTTCATTTTTCAGCTGTTAGGAATTTTATGTTCATCATTTTAAATAAAATATTATTTTACAAGCAAAAAAATTATTTACTTAATTTTTATATCGTAAAATTATTATTAGTAAATTTTAAAAAATTACGACAATTAAAAAATATATTGCCCCAATTCTCTAGAGAAAAGACTATGATAATGTTAATGAACTTAAGTCAATCAATCATCTGATATCTACATTCACGTAGTATTAAAAATTATATGCATCAGATTATCGTACATTCAAACGAAGAATAAGTTGTTATTGAACTGAACTTTAGGTTCTGTCACTTCTGGCTTTCGAGTATATAAATTGGAATGTACTTACCATTTTTCATTAAGTGCTTGTTCAACTGCTAGAACAGTAAGATGTTTGCAATAACAATTGTCATCTTCAGTGCTAATTTAGTAGCAGGTCAGTAAGCAACTGCGCAAAGTAAATTTTTAGTAACATTCAAAATTTTAAATTTATATTTTCGAAGAATAAAAATATCCACTATGCATTATTAATGATGTTTAAGTAGATCATAATTTTTTATTTTCATGAGAACACAGCACTTAGATTTTAATGAACAAATTTTACAGGAATCCTGGCTCATCCAGGATTGAAGCCGCCCTTCCCCAATGGCCGCATCGTTGGAGGCGTCGAGGCCAAAATTGAGGATCACCCATGGCAAGTATCACTCCAGGTCTACGGATTCCACTTCTGTGGTGGTAGCATAATTTCCGAGAACGTCATCCTCACCGCCGGCCACTGCACCACCGCCTACCCCGCCTCGTCCATCACCATACGAGTGGGCAGCTCGAAAACCAACTCGGGCGGTAGCGTCCACCAGGTGACCGAGATCGTGCGACACCAGGACTACAGCACCAACATCTTCGGTATACCCGAAAACGACCTGGCGGTGCTGAGACTCAAATCGCCCATCGAACTAGGCGAGACTGCGCAGCCGATCGAACTCTACGACCAGTCGGAGGAGGCCGTGGATGGCGTTCTCTCCACTATCACGGGCTGGGGTTCCACTAGAGAGGGCGGCAGCGGCGCCGACACCCTTCGCACCGTCGACGTCCCCATTATCAGCAAGCCGGTCTGCAGCGACGCCTACAATTCGTGGGGCGGCATCCCAGACGGCCAGATCTGTGCGGCTTACCCAGCCGGTGGTAAGGACACCTGCCAAGGCGATTCAGGCGGCCCACTGGTCATCAACGGACGCCAGGCCGGGATCGTTTCCTGGGGTAACGGATGCGCCAGAAAGGGATACCCGGGCGTCTACACGGAAGTTGCCTCTTATCGCGACTGGCTAGTGCAGAATGCGGGTGTTTAGGTTCACCACGCTTACATAACCTACTTACTGTAGATATAAAACTGTATAACAGTGTTAGAATACACTTTCATCAATCAAGAATAAAAAATGACGTATAACAAACAATTCGAAAAAATTTCTTTTTATTTAAAAAAGTTCTGCACATGATTATAGATATTGAGAATATTCTATCATGCTTTTGTTCTTATATAAATTAATAAATTATAAATAAATAAGCATACAATGTGAGAGCGTAAACATTTTTTAATGTCTAATATGTCTGAAACATGTTAGTTTGAAAATAATTGTTATAGTGAAACATAAATAAATACCATTTTGAGAAAATCATGTAAAAAACTTAGTTAAAAACCTGCTGGTAAATACAATCATTGACATAAATTTTTAATTTTTGAATATGTATGTATGAACAAGAAGTTGAAAAAAAGTTTATTTAATATAATGACTCTATAAGTTACCTATGTACTCGGACGCCTTTAAAAATTAAAGCTCACACACACGCGCGCGCGCATACACACACGCACACACACATACACACACGCACACACACATACACACACATACACACACATGCAGACACATACACACACATACACGCACACACACACACGCGCGCGCGCGCAGTCAGACAGACAGACAGACGTATATGTATATATAACTTTATAACTCTGATAGAATAGACTTTTACAATATGGATAAAGAATGATGCATAATAAAATATAATTAATAAAAACTTACTTTTTGCTTCAAGAATTTCTCTACGTATCTGATTAGAGTTGCTTAGAGTATTGTAGAATATTTTATAATTAGTTAATATTATAAAATTTTGAATAAATATTATGACACTCCAAATGTGTAACTTATATGGTAAAGAAAAATTTTTCATTTTTATTTTGATGAATTTCATAGACTAATTCACAAAGAGAATTGTAATTTTTTATATTGTCTTAGTACCTAGTATTATAACAAAATGTTTTTTTTCAGAAGAAGGATACAAAATCAGTAAAGGAAGCTTTGAATTTTAATTTAATCGAACACCCTTGCGATGGTAGCGTTTGAAGCTGCTGCTTTAGACTAGTTATGGATGGCGAGGTTTTTTTACTGAATATAAGCTAATTATCGCATTCAATTAATACATATATTTATATCGGTCTTACATTCATACACTATGATTCAGTTTAATTCTTGATGAGCCGTAGCGGTTTCGAACATCGGACAACAAAGCAAAATTTTAATTTAAGGTTGTGAAGCAGTCAGGTTGTCCTTTCCTAACGTAGAATATAAATTATTTTTATTATGTTTATTATTGATATTTTTATTTTTGTATTATTTTTAATTTTTACTAATTTATTTTTAGTAGTAATTTCTATTTCAGATTCTGGGGGGGGGGGTGATGATAAGAGGGTGATGATGATAAACAAGAACAGTCTGACTCATTATTTTAGTAGTATATTAAAGTATAAAGACGGTAAAAATATTTATTAAAAATATTTATTAAAAATATTTATTAACTTATTTTAAAACATTCAACAAATGTACAATTTTTAATTATCGTATTTTCCTTTGTTGTGAATAAGTATATGTTCAAAATGTAATTATCCTTAACTATACAAAATTCTAATATGTATTTTTTGTGAATTCTATAGCGTTAAAATATACATTTCATTCAAAGTATTACTCATAATTTGAGCATTTGTTGAAAGAAATTCAAATGCTGAAATATAATTAAGTATTAAAAGAAAAATTAAAAATTAAAAATAAAGTAAATTGAATAATATCTAAGACTTTGTGAAAATTTTCAGGCATAGTATATTTTTCTGGCTTTTCCCGCTCCACCCAATGCCGATAACAAATTTTAAAAGGTAGAGGCAACTCGAGTTTATGAATAATTATCTGTTGACTAGTTTTCGAACGGACAACAATTCGTCAATGGCCAAATTATTTTTCTTGGTATTGAAATTTATTTCCATTCCGTTTTCAATATATTCATTAATTTAATAATTTCCTATGTAATGTGAATACAGTAGTATACGATGGTAAGAAGCAGCTCTCTCATATTCAATTTGAATATTTGAATTTCGGAACTAAATTAATAATTAAATAATAATGATGTAGAAATAAATCTTAATAAGTTGTAATATCACCAATATAATAGGGAAATCATATTAATACACCAACGTCTGTATTTAAAAAATTCTCTCGCGTAATGGTAATAAGCTTCATAAAATACTTATCATGTATGACTGATCCATTTTACGAATTCATCAATAGATAATTATTAAATTATTACAATTTAAAGCTAATTAAAATTTTCCATTTATTCTTGATACTCGAGAAGAATTTACAAAATACACGTTTCGCGCATATATACGTAGACCAGGGCCATTTTGCAGCTTCCACATTGATAAAAAGTTGATAATATTCCCAATTATCGCATTATTCATCCGATTACAGGCATTATCTTCGAGTGCATTACTGTTCGGTTCCAAGGCTGAAGCTTATGATTGGATATAATATAAACCTTTCTGCAAGATTAAAAGTTCGTGAATTATAATTAAATTCACAGCGATGCAATTTCCTTGTGCTGTTCTAGATAAAAGCTCTTTCTGCATATAAAAAATATTTAATTCGGTACTAAAATCTAAATTCAATATGAATCAGTGACATACAATGTACTGTAACGATACCTCTTTGTCAGAATCAGAATCAGAAATATACCAAGGCAAGGCAAAATACCAGTTTAACATTTGTGGAATCTAGAGTTCCTCCGCGATTCGCAGGCACTCATTTCCTTTGTACTTAAATCCCTCGGCAAGCAAATTTACTTGGTATCGGGAAGGTGTATAATGCAAACTTATATATATATATATATATATATATATATATATATATATATATATATGTACGAAAGCACTGACTAAATGTTTCAACTACTCGAAGTATGTTGATGAGGGGACTGCAGCAGCGCAAGACATTCGCAGAACAGAAGCCGCTTTATATAGAAAATCCATCAAGCCATCGCACTTTATTGGCACGGCGCGCGAGCTAGTGCATGGGTCGATGGAAGATCCTCGAAAGTGGCTCTCGAAGATGACGGACCCTCGCGACCCCACCCCTTTCTCTCTACCGCGAAATCCTCATTCAGGGCGATTTTGTTTATTCTGTCCCCGTGGGCGCGCGGCCACCGTATCCACCACTTTTACGACGCCTCGCGGATTTTTATCTCTATCGCTCTTATATATATATATATATATATATATATATATATATATCCAACGACTCCAAGGATCAGCCGCCTCGCCCCCGTCGATATCCCAGTAATTCTCCCGGGAAACCAAGAGTGGCCATAGCGCGGAGAAAAAGATGCACATTCAATGTGGCACCTGAGAGCTTCCAACATCCTGTGCCTTCCTTCGCGACCCCTCTTTCCCTGCATCCTTCCCTCCGGAAGTCCGTTCAGCAAGATACCGTAGGAGAGATATGAGATTTTTCATCGCTTACCTCCTTTCTTGTCCATCCTACCGCTGGCCCGTCGTTACGTACTTTACGCTCTTTAGAGCAAAGTAAAAGATTTACTCCTTATTCAGCGGCTCCTTCTTTACGAGGCGAAATTTTTATCGACCTATTCCCTCCTACTCACCCTCCTTCACTCATAATGTTCGTCCGCTGTTGCCCTCGAAGAAACGAACCCATAATTCCATGCTGGAAATTTTCACTGACGAGGAGACACTCACCTCACCCGATAACCAATTTTCTCTGGTAGGAGAACAACTACTCAATGTGATATAAAAATAACTATGGAAACGTTTTTGATTTAAATCGCTCTTTATTTTCTTCATTTTTACCTACATACTAGATAAAATGGAATAGTTGATATATATCAATCGAAATAAGTAGTTGTACAAAGTAACTATGGATTTTAATTATTTTTAAATAGCTATAAAAGAAATAACGATTCGTTAAAATTTTGATTTTTTTACCTCTAGACACATGGTTAATCCCTTGTAGGCTCCTATTAGGTTTCATCGAGTAACATCTCTGAACTTTTTTTTGCCCAATCGGCCATCAAGTTAAAGACATTTTTATTGGTAAACTATGTAAATTCTAAATTAATAAATATTTTTTATTGGTCTTACAGTCCAATCAATTTCAACCAAAAATAAAATAAAATAAAAATAAAAATAAAATAAAAATAAAAATAAAAAATAAAAATAAAAATAATAATAAAAAATAAAAAATAAGAAATAAAAATAAAAAATAATAAAAATAAAAAATAAAAATTAAAAATAAAAATTAAATTAAAAATTAAATTAAGATGATAATGACAGTCAGACTGTCCTTGTTTACATTCACCCCCGTAGACTAATCTGAAAATAAAATATTAGCTGAAAAAATTCTTTGTTAGTAAAGTGCAGTCTGACTGTCCCCAACACCCTTACCTAATTGAAGACTTGTCCAACGTTTCGAGCTCGCTACGGCTCCTCATCAGGGACTAATCTAAACAATTATGTAAATTTATTATATTAATTATGTAAATTCTTCCTTCTCACGACAGAAGAGATTTAGATCATTTTTTTTGCTTCAATTTTAGTTGGCTCCAGTAACTAAATATTTGCGGTATTTAATTTGACATACGAAAATATATGAAATATATATATATATATATATATATATATATATATATATATCTTATATACGGGTTATACGGGAAAATATTGTAGTTTCGTTTTCGGACAGTAGAATACAATGTCCAGGTATTTCCGGAAGACCTCTACGGGAGGTTTCGTTTTCGGACGTCAGAATACAATCTTCACGTATCACAGAATAACTTCTATGGGAAGTATGGTTTCGGATAACAGATTATTAAACCCCTCGTAGAAGTCGTCCCGACACACTTAGTACACCTCTACTAGTTCCGATACATCGTATTCTTCCTCCCCAACTCGAAATACCCTATAGAATCTGTCTCAAGACATCTGAATAGCTTTCTCAACCGCTCGAACACGAAAGTGTATAAATTAATATATTTTGTTTTATTTTATTTTAGTTTTAATAAATTTATATATTTATATATTTTGGAGCCATCTGAAATTGAAGCCAAAATAGCTCTGCGAAACGGCACCTTTTTAAAACAGACGTTGAGACAGAACCTTTTTATTCGAAAGCCACTTATACGTAAAATCACACACACACACACACACACACACACACACACACACACACACACATATATATATATATATATATATATATATATACACGTATATAGGAATATAGATTTATGCATAAAATATTATTCACATATATTATTGAACTGTCTGATAGAATTGTTTGAATTATTATGTCGAACGAAATCCAGGCGGAGGATGCTAATAAAATTATAAGATTATAAATTTGGGAATAATTTAACTATTTAAATTTATATTTTCGCTTATATTTGAATAATACATTTTGAGTACTTTTTTAAAATTTTAGTTCATACTACACTTCAAAGTTTTTAGACTATAAAAATAGCAATTGCAATTAAACGTATGACACGAAATTTTAAAAATTATCAGACTATCAATATACAGTATAGATAAATTGTTCGTGACTACTGGCACGGATAAATAAAATTCATTTTACTAATTCCATATAAATACTGCGAATTAAATAACCAATTCTAATCAGAAATTGTAAGTGGTAATTTACTTATATTGATCATCACGTAACTTGATTTTTATATAATTATTATTTAAATATTATAACAGTTCACATAGATTAAAATAAAATGCAGGTGATATTTTTTACAATGCTATCAGTATTAACCGTTATACTTTTTCAAATGAAATCTTCAATAGCAGCAATCAATTTTACACCTACAGAGGTAAGTAATATACTAAAGTGATAAGATATCTTATTCTGAAGATTTTGATGGTTACTTTCTTTACAATCCTTATTATAGTTTACTTATAATAAGTAAATATTTATACAATACTTATTTTAGTAATCATAGTTTACTTTATTAATATTAGTCAATCTTATTATTTTATTATTATAAATCGTTATTATCAAAATTATTGTATTATTATTATTTATTTAAATTTTAAGTTATTAAGTAACGTTGCCTTATTATCAATATATGATGATGATGATAATAATAATAATAATAATAATAATAATCATCATCATCATCATCGTCGTCATCGTCCTCGTCGTCCTCATCATCATCATCATCACCATAATTGTCCAGGGACTTTTCACAATAGCATAAATAATAACAACAAAAGGTAACAAATTTAACAAAAAGTTTAAAACAAATTTATTATATGAGAGAAGAATGCAAAACGAATATTAGAAAGCCAGTTGAAAGAATAAATCATTCACGAACGCGCTCGCGCTTATATAGATGTATCCGTACTCATTACAGTAGGTTCCCCGAAATTTAGCAGTAAGATAATAATGTGACCGCGCGAAATGTCGAGTAGATTTGTCTCACAGCCTTGCGGCCGGGAAAGGAATCCAATCTTTATAGATATATGGGTCTCTACATTTCGTATAGTTTCAATTGATCCGAAGCTTTCGAAAATCACCAGATCATTCGTCATGTAAATACATATACAGGAAAGTACAGCTTTTGAAAAACATTTGTAAAAAAAAGTTTTCCAAGCATCGCATCGGATCTCTCAAGAAGATACACTCATATATAAATGAAATGGCATTTTCGAGCCACATCACTGTGTGTTTTATAAAACTTCTCGAGATAAATATAATTTATAAAATTTTCGCAGATTACGTTCGTTTATTTGAAATGATGTTAAATTAATATATATAATACCAGTTTAAATTTTACTGAGGTAGTACATATAAATTCCTCTGACTTTCTTTATATACATATTACACTTATTCATCTGGATGATCTTTTATTCAAATTATAACGATTAAAATTAAATAACATATAGTTGAACTAGTAAAAGTAAATCTAAATTTTTTACTACATTTTATTTATGTCAAACTATACGTTTCGCAGACTCGTATATTATCTTAGGTAAAACTATCCCTCTAAATTCGCCAAATGAATGGTTTACTTTTCGAGGCTTGAAAGAACAATAAGAGCGTTGCTAGATTTATGATAACGGACGTAGACAATTGGCGATTGATCGCTAATTACGTTACGAATGTGTTAGGGAGCAAAAGTATTGATAAATGTCTGGAACAGCGAATGAATCTGCATAACAATTCCGATTTGGTGTCAATAGAAACAAGGAGACAAGGAAACAAAATATGTGTTTCCGAGAAATGCATAAAATGCATTGACAGACTCTTAAAAAACAAAAATTATAAAAATAAAGGTAACAAATTCTGAGAGAAATCATGTAATTGGGTACAAAGCTCTAAAAACAAAAATTAAATAAAAATATCAATTATTTTGAGTTTTGGCATAAAAAGCCTTTTTACTTATTTTTATTTTTGCGGAAAATGGTATTTTGTCAAAATTCTGCTTTCTGATTGGTCGGAAAGCGGCCATAAAGACTTTTCCTCCCTAGGGAGGAAAAGTAGTATTTTGCTCCCTCTAGACAGCTGCAGAAGATCGTATTTTCGGCCCGAGTGCAGGAAAATAATTTTCATTTTGATTGAAAATAATAATTTTCACTTTAAGGAGAAATTATTTACTTATGTTTTATAGAGTGCTCATCACAAATATTATAATGATAATTGCAATAAAGTGCGGTTTTATCACGAAAACTATAAGAACTTCATAAAGATCTCTGAAGTTATCTTGTAAAAAATGCAAGATTTCAAAAGGTATTTTTAATAATAGTTACAGATCTCATCAAAATACATATTTTACATTCTAACCATTTTTCTGTACAAACAGTAGTTCTCGAGAAAAATATTTCGAAAGTAGAAGCCGAAATTCCGCCTCCATGTGTTAGTCATACTTAGATAGAGCGAGCAGGTATAAAATCTAAAGTTCCAAATGATACTCGCTCTGAAATAAGTTGCCCTAGAATAAAATGTAATTAGTTGGGTTTAAAAAGTATATGATATTATCGGTTTTCTCTTAAGGTTATACCTACAATTTACTTGAGTTGAATAAAATAAAATTAAATAATTTCTTCTTATTTGGAAATTGATAAAGTATGTTAAGAAGAGATGTAGGATTCGGTGGTGGGGGTGCAGGGGGCGAAACCCCCACCAGGGGTGGGGGCGGAGCCCCCCTTTTTTATAAATAAATAAAACTAATCAATTGAAGATTATAAGTTTGTTAATAATCTACGCTCAAATTAAAATTTTAAAATATTTAATAGCATAATAAATAGAATTTTAAATTAAAACTAATTAAAAAAAAAGATATAAATAATTTTTAATACTTAAAAACATAAAAATTTTTATAATAAATTTTAGATAGAATAAAAATCTTATTTCATTATAAAATCTTGAATACCTAACTTAAAGTGCAAAAAAAAGGTTGAACCCGCAGTCGACTGGTGCAGATACTCGTAAGTCTAAACATCGTAAATGCCAGATGTTACGCAGGCACGGAGAACTGAGAATCCTACCGGACTACACGGTTCCGTTCATTCACTTTTCCTCCCTAGGGAGGAAAAGTAGTATTTTGCTTACTCTAAACAGCTGCAGAAAATCGTATTTTCGCCTCGAGTGCAGGAAAATAATTTTCATTTTGATTGAAAATAATAATTTTCACTTTAAGGAGAAATTATTTACTTATGTTTTATAGAGTGCTCATCACAAATATTATAATGAAAATTGCAATAAAGTGCGTTTTTATCACGAAAACTATAAGAATTTCATAAAGATCTCTGAAGTTATCTTGTAAAAAATGCAAGATTTCAAAAGGTATTTTTAATAATAGTTACAGATCTCATCAAAATACATATTTTTCATTTTAACCATTTTTCTGTACAAACAATAGTTCTCGAGAAAAATATTTCGAAAGTAGAAGCCGAAATATAACATAAAGACAGATAAGTCAACAGAGATATTGCGGTGAACTCAATTTTCATAAAAAATGACGCTTATAAAGAATAAATATGTAGATTGGAAATTTGTATTTTAATGTGATTTACAAATTTTATTTGAAATATTATTTTAAATTCTTTGTATTGTAGTAGATAAGTTAGAAAAACGATATTTTTACGGGGTTTTTATGTGATAAAAATGGAAATGTTGTCGTTTTTTAGTGTCATATCTTTAATTAGAATGTTAAAAACATATATGTTGAAATTGTAAGTTTAGTAGATCTTTGATATAAGAAATTTTCTCAACTTTTCATATTTGCCATGATTCCTTAAAATTACATCAGGTTACAAAACGTTGCGTAAAACATTTTATAATTATGAATTAAGATATTCAAGGAAATTATTTATGTATTAACATTGACTTATAAATACAGTGTAATACCGATGCTGACTGTGCTTTCTCAGGATGTTGCCTTCAACCTTCGGTCCAGGAGCATGCTCTTTGTACTGTAGGTAAGTGAATTATCCTCCTGTCCTTTATACAACATTAAAAAAATTAAATAAAATAATTATAAGAAAATTATAATATATATTTCTTGTGAAAATACCTATTGCTAAACTTCTTACTTATACATGTTCAATAAAAAGAGCGGTTGCGATATGAATATTATTTATACGAACTATGGCAGAACTCGTTACCAGTACATACTTTTTAAGCATAACGTCAAATCCAGAAATTTAGATTTAATATGTATTTATTTGATAAATGTTTTATTAATTTTATATTTATTATACTGTAATAAAGTATAATACTATCATTTTATTTTTATTACTGCATTTTAAAACTACATTTTAATGTAGTAAAATAGATTTATTTTATTTGGTACTGTATTTTACAACTACATTTAACCTACAAAGTTAAAAGGAATTTTTTTTAATAGAATCAAATCATATTTTCTTATTTTATAATAACTTGGAGAAAATAAAATTCTTATATCTAAAGATTATCAATTAAATAATAAAATTAACTAAAAAATTTTTCTTAAAATCTAACAATTTGTTTTCAACTGAACATAAAATTTATGAAAATATATTATTGTGTATAATTTCTTTAAGAAATGTATATAAGATGTATATACGTACATAACTGACGTTACAAATTATAGTAAATTTATTGATTGTCTTTTAGAACCGGAATGGTGCCCATGCTCTAAGAAGCAAAATCACTGTGTTGCACCAAAAACCTGTACTCAAACAGGTCCAGTCAATTGCACTAAACAATCCTGTTTCCCATCATCACGTTGTGATCCTCCAAAGTAATAAGGAATAACATGGAACTTAATTCAGCATACGTAGATTATCGTATTTATAAAATGTCGACCCAAATCAGCAATAAAAGTATCCTATTTTCTTTGAAACCTAGACTATTGTTCAAAGACATCCACATTATTTAAAATAATAATTTTTATTTCCATGGTTTTACATAATATATGCTTTGTGGCCTATTTGTAAAATGTAAAAATATTTAAAATTATTATTTTTCGCTATATTTTTTCGCTCTAAAGAAAACTTTATAGTAACAAGAAAGCATTACAGCTCTAAAGAAAAAAACTTCTGAAATTAGAAAAATATTTACAAACGAATAATGCATAAAATATAAAAGGACAAATTCTTTGTATGTTATATAATTTATTCATTTGAAGAATTATGATAAAAAAATACTTTTAGTATTTTAGGACATTATTCAATTGTAAATTGAATAAAAGTATAAATAAATATTGTCAAGCGTATAATTATGGCATACGTCAGTCCAAGGAAACACACGACTTCGATGTACAAAAGAAAAAAAATCTCACTGCAAATTTGTATTATTATTTGTATTTGCTAATTAATTATAATATGAAAAAACATTGTAAAAGCAAGAAGTGGTCATGAGGGCGATTTTTGAAAATGCCTAATGTTTACAGCCTGTTCTCTCTCTCTCTCTCTCTCTCTCTCTCTCTCTCTTTCCCTCTCTCTCGACTGCGACCTTCGCAGACATTCTAAACGTATCATCTGCGCATGCAACTGTTGGCTTTCTGTTGTTTCCGTCGGCATCATGAACATTGAAGATGTGCTGTCTACATTCGTGTGCATGGAAGGTAGGGACCCGTGGAAGAGGGAGGTATCCGCGTATGACGCGAGTCCCTCTCTTTGCCGCGGGTTTCGCTTACGTTGGGAACGATCATCTGCGCGTATTAAATCGGTAGGTAAGGTGCCGCGGGAGAGGGGTCTGTGACAAACAGAGGGACCATCAAAAGACGAGCGAGTGAGAGACAATGAGAGGGAGTCAAAATAACGTGGGAGCTCCGAAAAGACGCGGAACGATGCGGTGCCACTATCTCCGCTATCGGAGCTTTCCTGTGCAGCGTGTCTGAAAAGATTTGGGAGCTCGGTCGGCCACACGAAATCGCGTGGAAAGGAACGCGCGCGCGGTTCGTTCATGCTGCCAGAATTTTTCTTGCAAACGGGGCCTCATGCTGAGGTATAAAAGCTGCTCGCGGACCTTTTTCCTTTCAAACCTCGTTGTAAAAAATAAAATATTTTTTACCGCACTTTCCTTTGTTGTACTACAATAAATTCTTTTATCATCTTCTTTGAATAATCAAAATAAAAACAAGCTCAAAAGAACAGCTAGTTGAATTTCTTCTCCATTTCTCCTATCCATTCGCAATATTGGTGCCCCAGGTAAGGAATCACCGGACTACAATACGAGAGAATAGCGATCTATCAACTTAGGTGACTAAGTTATTTTTTGTGAACCAAGAAAGAATAATAGAAGAATCGCAACAATGAACCTCTAAATTCACGGACCAAATAGAGCGCAGCAAGGCACGACAAAGCGGCGTTTTATTGGCGACAACGCGGACATGGTCAGCGGCCACGAATGGAAAGAGTCCCGAATTAAATATTTGAGAACCCGCTGCAAAAAAGGCGAAACAGAGCAGAGCCATCAAGAAAAATAAGCTACCGGCACCAAAGGCGAAGAAGCAAACGTCGAGGTGGTAGCGGCAGATGAAATCGCTCGGAGTTGCCATCAATAATAACCTACCGAGCACCAGTCAAATGCAACTTCTAGAAAAGGGCGACAGCACCGAGAGATAGTGAGAAAGAGTTAGGTCGTCATGGTCGTCCCAGAGAAGATCGAGGAGAACTCGCAGTCGCAACGGGACCAGATTCTTACGGGCGCTCATACAATGGGCGTTCAAGCAACCGCGGCAGCTGCCACGGGGACATCGGCTTTCGTCATGGCTTTCATCTTTGAGGCCTGTACAGTAGACTCGCAGTGATCTATCGGGTGTAAGTGGTGCGTGTAACATTGATATAATGGAAGACGTGACCGCGCGCTTAGCCTGAATTCTTGAGAAAATCCTTTTAGCCGTACACACGGTAGCAACATGTTCCATGTTGCTACCATGATTCCACGTTAGGAAATCGCCTACGTTTTGCGAGAAAAGTTTCAGAGTGTTCACGTTATTAACGACTACCAGAGACGGAAAAATTATGCGCACATTGGAATTGCAATACGACACTAAGAACGCGATCACGAAGAAAATTATAAAGGATATACAAAGCTTGCCGGATTTAGAGTCGGATCATATGCGACTTGGAGACTTCGCGACTAAGTTAAAAAACGCGGTGAGTGCCTTCAAATGTTGCGATAAAGCTGCCATGTTGGTTGAAATCCTCCTTTAATAGACATTTAGTTAGCGTTATCGAGCACGAAACGGAAATGGAAAAGTTAGCGATTTTTTACAAGAGGAAGCCGAATTTGCCATGATCTTTGCAATTTTTGAATTACACTTGGTGCCTATGACTTTACAAGGCATTTCTGATCATATCCCGAAAGGCCAAAGACCGAATGCGAGCTCAGCAGCTCTGTTCGTTACTAGCGCGAAAAAATGCGAGCGCGACCCGAACATCTGCGCACACTGCAAGAAATGAGCACACAAGATAGAAACATTCTCAAAGTTTCTCAAAGTTTCTCAAAATTCTCATATATATGTATGTATATATATATATATATATATATATATATATATATATATATATATATATACGTTTTAAATACGGGTTCTACAGGGAAATATTGAATTTTTGTGTACAGGTAGTTAGATATGACATCCCGATGCCTCAGGACGATTTCTACTGGGAGTATTGTGTTTGGATGGTAGAATGCGATGTATTCTGAATCGAATTCTACGGAGAGTATAGTCTTGATTTGGTAGGAAAAGATTTTCAGATATTTTGGAACGAATTCTACGGGGAGTATTATGTTTAGGCAGTAGGAGATCATGTCCAGTTGCCTCGGGACTTTTTATATAGGGAATTATATTAAAAGTACAATTTTCCCCATAAAAGTCATATGTACTATGCATATATGTATAAATGTATATATATATATATATATATATATATATATATATATATACATATATATATATATATATATATATATATATATGTATATATTGTATAACATGTTCGACAAAATATCAGTTTTTTAAAGTAGAAGCTGCTTTGAAGCAGTTTTATTATACAGAAGTGACAATAGGTAAATTAGAATAAATTATTTATAGTAATATAGATTTTTATATATATAGAGTACTTTTTACTTAGATATTATTGAACTGTTTAAGAAATCGGTTAAATTATTATCCCGGGTGAAACCGAGACCTGTGATGCTAGTTATAAATATTAAGAGTCTCTTTATAATTGTAATAACCGGTAGAGTCACGTGTTTCATGAGAGTTGCAATGAAAATTTTGGATGAACCTGTCGAGAAATTATTATTTTTAACAATATTATTTTTAACAATTTAATTTATTTTTAATTATATTTATTTAAAATTATCCATTTTTTTCAGTGTTGAAAATTACAAAAAATATTTCTAATAATATTTGTAGCTCTTATCAAAATACATTCTTACACCACGCGTTTATATTCTACATTCAGAAACATCGTAATTGTTTTTCTTCAGAAATATTGTTTGCATCAAAAACTGTATAGAACAAAAAATATGATTTAACGAACTTTATGATTTTGATTTTTAATGGTTTTGCAACTTTTTTTATTCTCTAAGTGTAAAGGGTGAGGTTGAACAGAAATAACAATGAACTATTCAATTTCTTAGCTGTTGTTTTTTTTTTTTTTTTTTTTAATGAATTTCAACGAAAATGCAATATGACAAAACGCAAGATGCGATATATATTTTTGGAAATGATTTTATACAACGATGAAAATACGATTTTGAATAGGGCAAGATTCGATATGCCCTGTTCAACGGAAAAACGGAGAGTGCCCATCCGTCCGTTCAGCGGGCCTTTTACGGGCCGGTAAAGCCCCTCCTCTCACTCTATAATTGCCGCTTTTCCGGGTTCATCGGCCTGATTGGGCCTTCGCCTGTTCTAAGCCGTTCGGTACCGCCCACGCCCACTCTTTCTCTCTCGCTTGGGCTTGCGCCCACCAGCCTACCGGACCAAGGGTCGTCTGAGCTCGACATTGTCTCGCAAGAGCTCCCTTCCCGTTCCTGGGTGACCTGCAATACCCGGAAAGTACGACTTTCCCGCGAGGTCTAATGCCTCCAGTATCTCAGTTTTCTGGAGCTGAAAGTTGGCTTTATCTACGTTCCGAACTTATTCGCAAACGTGATTATGACTATTCGTCGAGAGGAGTCGCGGTTGAGTTCCAGAATCGGCATTATATTCATATATCCATACACACACATACACACGCATACACAGGCACATGGAAATATACATATACGTATTTATAATTACAATAATTGTCTTATTTTTAGATTTATTTTATCTGCGGTCGGAACGCATTACATTGTTCATATTTTTTTGTTACTCCAGTCGCTCGGCATACGTTTACACACATACGTTCGTTGTACAGATGTCTTTATTTATTTTGGAACGAACTGTATGCTCTAGGAGTATAGTACGAGCACATTACACAGGACATCTGCGTATTTTCCACGCGCCCCTTTTTCCCAACGTACCCAGATTCTATTCAATGGCTTCGATTATAAAATCGAGTTACCATAAAGTTTTCTCAAATGCTAACTTTCTAAAATGCGACCCACAGCTGTCTATCACGTGCTTCCAACGATCTATTCTGATGGAGGGATTTTCAAAATGTAGAAATAGAAAACTTAGAGGCTTTATGGCGACCATAAAGTCCGCGCGCCGACTCATTTAAAGACGATTCGAAAACCCCTCAATTTACTAAGCCCAGCCTGAGTGACGCGTATAATTGTTTTTTACAAGCTCCCCCCAGTCTAAGAAATCATGTATTTTTAGACTTCATTTGTGGAAAATATCTTTACCAATTTGCTTACCGGCCTGACAAACTCCTTTTTCCCGGCGCGAACTTTTACCACTCGAACTACTTGATCTGATTCATTCGGGTACACTTCGACGATCCTTCCCTTTTTCCACGTATTACGCGGTGCTTGATAATCCGAAATAAGGACGATATCGCCCACTTCTAGAGATGGCGTCTTCATATTCCACTTTTGTCGCGGTAGTAGAATCGGTAGATATTCGCGCAGCCACCTCTTCCAGAAACCGTTCGCGAGATGCTGCGCTATTTCAAATGTTTTACGGGGATTACAAATTTTGGATTCGTACATGTTTAGTTTTAGATAACCGGACGATGAACCGAGCAAAAAATGATTCGGCGTAAGTGCCTCTTCGTCTCGTGGATCCACTGATACGTGCGTAAGCGGTCGAGAATTAACCATGTGTTCTATTTCTACGAGTAGAGTCACAAACACTTCTTCCGTCGGAACTTGTTCATTGAGCGCATGGTTTAGTGCAACTTTCACTGATCTAATCAAACGTTCCCACGCTCCCCCCATGTGAGCGGCATCGGGAGGGTTGAAAACCCATTCGATCCCTTTCAATTCTGCTAACTCTGTTTGTTTCTGAAATTCCGCTACCGCGGTCGTAGCGTTCAATTCTTTGTTCGCTTTCACGAAGTTAGTACCATTATCGCTGTATATTTTGCGCGGACAACCCCTTCTTGCCGATAACCTCTGTATGGCCATAATTGCCGAGCTCGCGTTTAGTGTGTGCGCGATCTCCAAATGTATTGCACGCGTCGTCATACAGGTAAAAATGACGCCCCACTGTTTTTCTCGCCGTCGCCCGATTTTTATAAGCATGGGCCCAAAATAGTCGATGCCGCAATGGGTAAACGGTCGCTGTCCGTATGCAACTCGACACGCTGGTAAGTCGGCCATGGGTGGATGCGAAGGCTTAGCTCGGCGCAAGCGACACATTACACAATTCTTTGCGAGCCATCGTAATCTCGTACGTAGCCCGACAATATAAAATTGCTGACGCAATTCATTGATTACTGTCTCGTTGTTAGCATGATCAAATCGCTTGTGAAATTCAGCGATAAGAAGCTTCGTCGCGTAATGTCTCGCGTCTAAAACTATAGGTCGATTTTGAAAAAATGTCGAAGAAAATTTTGAAACGCGACCCCTTGCTCTTATCAAACCTTCTTCGTCTACAAACGGCTTTATCCCGATTAATTTGCTTCCTTTCAATAATTCTTTGCCTTTTTTCAATGCTTCGAGTTCTTTCGGAAAACACGCCGATTGTATTAGGCGATACCACACTTTTTCCGCTGCAACCGTTTTCTCAGTAGGAAATTCGCTGTCAATTTTTGCTATGCGTTGTATTAACGTACATCTTCGATCTTCCCCGCTATGAACTCTCCTAATTTGGCTTTTTTCCTTAGCGTTGCGCTGCCAAGTATAGAAACATTTTCTCACGTATACCATCGTCTTCCTAATTCTTGACCAACCGAGTATTCTTAATCGCACTGGCACTTCCCACTTTTCGGGCTCGGTCATATAGGCCGTCCCTATATATTCTTCGCGCGCTTCGAGTTTATCTATCTCCCTTTTTTCACGACTTTCCAACAGTCTTGGTACCGGCCATAGATTAGAGCGCACAAGGAGAAATTCCGGTCCGACAAGCCAACGGTCGTTTGTGCGCATCGGCTTATCAGTTTCGCGAGTCGCGTCGTCCGCTGGGTTCAATTTCGACGGAACCCAACGCCATTCACTAACTTTCGTTATGTCTCCGATTTCCCCGAGTCTATTTGCGACGAACATCTGTTTCTCACGTGGCTCTCCTCGTATCCAATGTAAAACGGTTGTCGAATCTGACCAGAACACGCGTTTGTCTAGTTTAATGTCTAATTCGGTCTCTATCGTGCTTGCCATTCTTGCTCCAAGCAAAGCTGCTTGCAACTCTAGACGCGGAACGCTCAGCGGTTTTTTCGGCGCAACTCGCGACTTCGACATAATTAGAGAAAGATGCACGGTTCCATCACGCGCCTCGGTTCGTAAATAGGCGGCTGCCGCAAATGCTTTCAGGCTCGCATCGCAAAAGGTATGCAACTGCATATTCACATATTCAAAATTATTTCCTAAGTAGCAGCGCGGAATCTTACAATTTTTCATTTCGTTTAGATTTTTTAACCACGTAAGCCAGTCCTTAAAATCCTCATCCCTAATGACTGAATCCCAGTTAATTGCGCTACGCCAAATATTTTGCATTATAAATTTAGCTTGAAGTGTGAAAGGGGCGATAATTCCGAGCGGGTCGTAAACCGACATCGCGACGCTGAAAAACTCGCGTTTTGTCGGTTTTACTGTTCCTAAAGAGAAATCTGTAGGAATCTTGTTGAAACCCACATTAAAACTAAGCGTATCGTCCCGACGGTCCCAATAAAGCCCTAATACTCTTTCTTTATCATCGCATAGATTTGCTTTAACGTGGTTGTTTAATTTAAACTCTTCCTTTACGTCGGAAACTACGCCTGGATCATTCGAAGTCCACCCATGTAATTGAAAATTAGCTTCGTTGTTAATAAATATCACGTCGCGGACTTGCTCTCTCATTTTATCGGCCGACATCCCAGATGCCAAATAGTCATCCATATAGCTATTTCTGACAATACTTCTGGCAGCCTCAGGTTTTATGTTCATGAATCGTTCCGCGTTTTTATTTTTGACGTAGATAGCGCTACAAGGGGATGATTTTGAACCAAAAATCAAACTTGTATTTTCATAAATGTCAGGTTCCCGATCTCGATCCGTACCCCGCCATAAAAAGCGTTGGGCACCGCGATCGCGCTCAATCAACTTAACCCGCAGATACATGTCTTTTATGTCTGCTTTTACAGCTACTGGAAATTGGCGAAATCGAAGTAACACGCCTAACAGCGATTCTAACAAATCAGGACCGGTTTCAAGTAAATCATTCATTGAGACCCCGCCCGTTTTCGCCGCTGCGTCAAAAACTAAACGAATTCTGTCGGGCTTATTTGCATTTTCAACTCCGAAGTGCGGTACGTACCACAGTCGCGGTCTCTTCAAATCGCTTGTGACTTTGCATGCATAACCGTTTTCAATCAATCTGTTCATTTCCTTATAGTAACGGGCTGCGAATGACGGATTTTTATCTAATTTTCTCTCTAAAGAATAGAGTCGGTTTAACGCTGTTGCCTTGCTGTGTATTTTTGGCATGAAACCCGGCTTCCATAATAAACCCGTCTCCCATTCCTTACCCTCCTTTCGTGTTGTTATTTCTAAAATCGCCGAAGCTCTTTCGTTTTTCGTCACGGTTTTCACTGTTTTAACTATACCGAGATTTTCGCATTCTAAATATTCACGTATAAGATTGTCCAGATTCGCAATATATTCTCGTTCCGTATTTTTAATCTCGGTTTCCGTAAAATATGCCGCATATACCGGGATATTCCGATCCGGCTGTCCTTCTACGTACCCATGCACCGACCAACCTAAAGGCGAATGCGAGACTACGAGCCCGCTGTTTTCTATTCGTAACGACTCGTCGCACATTATTAGCGGCCAGTTATCTTGACCAATAAGAATACACAACTGCGCGTCTTGATATGGAACAATTTCAACGCCGTGACATTTTTTAACCTGTTGCGAGACCTCCAGCGATAAAGTTTGGCGTGGTAACTCTAACTTAGGGATGATTAACGCGTGCTCAACGTTTTGCTTACCAAACAAACCTGTGACCGTAAAACTTATTCTCTCGCATGTTATTCGATCGGCGCCACCATACAAACCTCGCAATGACATCTCGACTGTCTTTCCTTTTAACCCAATACGTCGCGCAAACTTCGCGTCGATCAGAGTGATCGTCGACCCCCCGTCAATCATAGCATACGTGGTCATTGCTCCATTTGGCCCGCTGACCGTCAACGGCACAACGCGCAGCAGTCCCATCCTTCCCGCTAGTCAGTTTTGCTTCGAATTTGAGGACAAACCTCGCGCGATCGCGTTATTCTGCCCGTTCCTATCATCACAAGCATTTCTGTCGTCGCGCTCCGCGTGAGGTACCCATTTCCCTTCCTTTGCACGATTTTGGTTTTCGCTATTTTTAAAAAAATGCAGATGGGTATGGTGGTGTTTCCGACAAATTTCACACCCGACTTTCGCCTTACAATCTGGACGTACGTGTCCGCTTTTCAAGCATTTGTAGCAAAGCTTCATTTGCTTAACTAAAAACCACCGCCGTTTCGTACTTTCCTGCTTAAATTTCCGGCACTCGTTGATTTCATGGTTATCCCTCCCGCAATGCGCACATTTATTTTTCGCCTTCATATTTCTCCCATTTTCGATATGATTTTCGTCATTAATAGAGTAGATCACGGCTGTACGTAAATTCTTTCCCTGTTTATTTGTCGTACTCTCAGTGTTTTTTGATAACGCGTTCTCGATATAAAGGATACCCGCACGTTCCGCCATTTCAGATTCTTTGGCCATAAATGCCGTTAACTTCTCTAATGATGTCACATTTTCATTAAACTCAGGCGCATCATTCAAATATCGATAATACTGCGATTGCAAATCAGACGGAATTTTATTTACTACGCTTACAAGTAAATCCATGCTGTTTAAGTGCTCGTACATCTTTAATATTTTTAGAGCATCTACGCTGCTCTTTAGTTGCGTCGCGAACAAAGCCAAATTTCCTTTCTTTGATTTTAAACAAGGTAACATATGCAGATCTCTTACAATATCTCGCGCAATTACAAATTTATTTCCAAAATGCCGCTTCAACTCCGCGACCACTGCATTCGGACTATCCGTCGTAGCTAACAGTGTTTTCACAAGATCGTACGCTTTACCTCTCAAGGCCCTGTCTAAACGACTAATGTTTTGACGATCGCTAAATTTTTCCGCAGTCTCCTCATAAGTTTTCGCGAAATGCATCCACTGCAGTGGTTTTCCGGAAAACTTTGGCAGCTTTTTATTCAACTCGGACCGATCAAACGCACGACAACTGGTTTCACATCCCGTATCTTCACGAATTACAGTCATCGTTTTAATTAATGTTTCAGATAATAAAAGCATCGCGTTCTCAATCGTATCCACACTCGCATTAGACGCATTACTTATCATAGTACCTTCGATGAAGCCGCTCGGTATACCGTTGCCGTTGACGTTGTTGGTCGGACGAATGCGAGAAATTGTCTCTGGTGAAGCCTGCTCGACGATATTTACGTCCGGTTCAAGCGGATACCCTGGCTGTGGTCTTCTTATTCCTGATGGCGGAGTTGAATCCAGCTGCTGCTGTTGTCCCCGTTTCGATGCTCTCGCCGCTGGCTCGTCTCGTTGCCTGGATCGTGCTGTAGATCGCACGGCGTTTTCAGATGTAACCGATGACGTCTCTACACCCATTACGACCTTCTCAATGACTTCACTCACATGGTGACGTTGTCTTTTTGAATCAACGCTTTCCGTCGTCGCTGCCACGCGTTTTTTTGGCGCCATGGCGAATGGCCGGTGAAGCACTTTGTTCGCGACAGTTTCGCTCCGTACGTATTTAAGGACATAAATTCCCGCAATAATAATAAAAAGAAAAAAAAAGGGGAGAGAGAGATATTTAAAACCATACTTGAAAAATATCGAGTCCATAATGAAGCGACGACGCTTATAAACCCTCCAAGCTTATATTTGACACGTACGGAGTTGGAGGAGCAGATGCGCGCACGGCGTAGGCGGACTAACTGTGGACCGCCCTCAGGTACCTGCGTGACCGCGTGAGACTGTCCGCGCGGACTTTACCTGGTAACCAGGCCCCCTGTAAAACCCCTATTGGACCTCAGCTGAAAAGCGTACGAAAAGGTTCGTACGTTTTTCGCTGAGACATAGAGAGACATTTCATTCGTCGTTCTGCCACCGTTGTGTCTAGTCGCTTTGAAATTTCTGAACCGCTTTAGATTTCTGCGTTAGAGTTACAATTGTGTTTGTGTGTCTTTGTGTGATCGTTAATTACGAAATAGTGAGATTCTTGTGAATTCAGGGACGCTCTAAAACAGGAGTAGCGACGGAGAGATCCGCTGCGCTGCTAGAGGACGACGTGGTTCTCTGAGGTGTTGTCTCTCTTTCTGCCCTCAGATCGGCAACGTCGGCGGATTCGCGGTTTTGTGTCCGAGACGTCGGAGCTGCGAAACGCCTAGGAAAAAAAAGGCAATACCTTTCTGCGCGTTTGTGTATTCTGTGAGCGTCTATCTGAAAACAAGTATCACCGAACAGCGTATGGCCATACATGTAAGTTCTAGACTTTGTATTTTAGATAATAGACAGCGTTAGTGCACTAACTTATCCGTTTATTATCCGTGACGATTATTGTGTAATTAACCCTTGTTGTAACGGCGGCGATTGTAACGGTATTATTACTTGTATAAATCTACATTATTATAATTTAATTAGTGATATTTAAAGGGCTTTTCCCCCACTCAAGACTGGGGTTTTTTATGCCGGCTGAATATCATTAATTAATTTTCTTTTCTCTTTTATTTCCTAAGTTGAATAAATCTTTTAGACTAAAATCCGACATATTTGTTACTCATTACACGCCCATATATAACTTTATTAAATAAGAATAATTGTATTCACGTTGGAAAAGGTAAGCTGCATTTCTTTTCTTTTATAACTTTTATGATAACAAACATGGTGCCCCGGGTGAGGAGCGTGTAATGAAATAAATGAATATACGGATTTTTAATTTGATTCTGTTTTTTTTTCTCTCATTGATGTATTAGATCGTTGTATTAGTACTATAAATATATGTAAATATAGTATATAAATATAAAAATAGAGTAAGGTTTATTATTAAGTAACAAGCTTAAGTAACAAGCTTCATATAGATCTTATTAGTTTATCTATTGTATGTAATTCTGATCAAGGTCCACCACGCGGCGTGAATTATTTCGTAAACAAAGTTTAATATAAAGTTTTCTAGATTCGAGATGGCGCCGGTACCTCTTGCGAGGCTCGTGCTTTTGCAAAAACACCGTAACGAAGAAATTAAACATATCGGTCACCATATGCGAGAGCGTAGTTCCGATACGCTTAATAAAATTCTTGTGCAAACCCGATTAGAAACGATCCAAGAACTTTGGGCTGAGGCGCGCAAAACGCACGCCGATATTGAGATGCGCGTAGAATCCGCAAACGACCCATACGTTAGTGAAAATCGATTTCAGGATATGCATAAAACTTTCGAGGATACCTTAGACTGCCTCCTTACTCTGCTCGCGAATTTTCCAACAGACGGGGCGCGCAACGTGCGAACTCGCGAACGCGACGATAATGAGCAGGGCGAACGTCCAGCAAAGCTACCGCGCCTAGACTTGCCAACATTTACAGGCAAGTACGAGGATTGGGATAGTTTTGCTGATATATTTACCACGCTCGTAGATAAAGTCCCGCGTATTGCCGACACCACGAAATTGCAATACTTAAAGTCTTGCTTGAAGGGCTCAGCTGCGGAACTGGTAAAAGACGTGGCGATTTTGGGTGTAAATTATGCTTCAACGTGGAAAGCCTTGAAAGATCGCTTCTACAATCCGCGTTTAACGGTTAATAAACTTCTCGATTCTCTTACGAATATGCCGCATTTAAGAAAAGAATCCGCGTTTGAGCTGCGCGCGTTCGTGGATGAAATCCAAAGAATTGTTCGCGCCCTTAAAAACTTAAAAGCGCCTGTTGAACATTGGGACATGTGGCTGGTGCACATGTTAGAATCCCGCCTAGATCCGGAGTCTAGAAAAACTTGGGAAGCGGACTTAATTACTAGGGACCGTCAAATGGCTGCTCTTGCATCCTCCGGCGAACAAGATGATATTTCGCGTTTTCCAAAATTTATAGATTTAGTAGCATTTTTAGAGAGACGAGCTCAATCTCTATTAGTGATACATTCAGACAGAGACGATAAAAGGTCTACTCATACACCTCATACAAATATCGGTTCGCGAAGGATTCACCATTCGCAGTCCTCTCAACCTGCCACCTCGTCGAAATGCGCGCTTTGCTCCGGGAAGCACTTTATTTCTCGCTGTCCCACCTTTATTGCAAAAAAAGCGTACGATCGCCAATATGACGTGCGACATTTGAGACTATGTTTCAATTGTCTTGGCGGCCATAAGAGCAAAAATTGCCCGTCTAATTACCGATGTAAAGTATGTAAAGAGAAGCATCATTCGTTGCTCCATTATCAAAATTCTGTTGGTCAAGATCGCGGCACTGGTAAAGACGCTTCAGTAAACGAGACTGAAATCGCAAGTGCCTCGCGGATAAAGGCACAGGTAGCTCGCTCGAGCGTTGATTCGCAATTGTCAATCAATACTTGTAGCGCCGGTGTTAATAAAGCCAAATGCTCGATTCTTTTGGCAACGGCTCAAGTTACCGTTTTTGGCCCGCGTGAAAAACAAACTCGCGTTCGCGCGCTTTTGGATCAGGGCTCAGAAGCAACATTTATATCCGAATCTCTCGTTCAACTGCTCGGATTACCAAGAGACCGAATTAGAACCAATCTAAGTGGCATCGGAGGCTGTCAAGCTGGAGTCGTCAAGCACGCAACATCGTTTCGAATTCAATCGCGCGCGGATTTGGATTTTGAGCTCGAAATTTACGCCTTTGTACTGCCGCGACTCACGTCAGAGTTACCAGCTCGCAACCTCGTTGAACTCGATCTCGGTCAATTTGAAAATCTACTGCTCGCTGATCCAAAATTTTATCAGAGTGACCGAATCGACCTCTTAATAGGTGCCGACGTGTATGGACAACTATTGCGTGCGGGTATCAAAACTTTTTCGGGAAATCTATTAGTTGCACAAAACACTGCGCTCGGTTGGATTATTTCGGGTCCTACGCAAGCTTGCACGTCACGGCGGGCGGCACCTAGTAATCGATCGATGAAAACGTTGCAATGCTCCTTTGAGAAAGATTTGAGTGAGGCAATTCAACGTTTTTGGACAATTGAAGAAGTACCTAATATGAATAAAAAAATGAAACCGATCGACGAAGCGTGCGAAAAGTTTTTTGAGGATACCTATGCACGGGATGCGGACGGCCGCTACAAAGTGCGACTTCCTCTGACAGCCGAGCCGCCACGAATAAAGACTGAGACGCGGAGCATAGCATTATCGTCGCTTAAAACCCAACATCATCGCTTTTCCCGCGATTCAAACCTGGCGCTTGAATACAAGGAGTTCATGGAAGCCTACGAAATGCTCGGGCACATGAGCCCTATTCCACCAGCAGAAATCAACAATCCGCGTTCGTGGTACCTCCCGCATCATGCGGTAATTACGGGCACGCCCCCAAATCACAAAATTCGCGTCGTGTTCGATGCCTCCCGTAGAACGCGTGATAAGAAAAGTTTAAACGATTTTCTCATGTCAGGCCCGGCATTGCAAAGTGATCTTTCGCTTATTCTGCTAAACTGGCGTCGTTATCGCTACGTTTTTACAGGGGATATAGTGAAAATGTTTAGGCAGATACGCGTTTCGCGCGAAGATCAAGACCTGCAGCGAATCCTATGGTCTCCCGCGCCGGAAATACCGCCGACAGATTATCGTTTAACAACTGTCACGTATGGTACTGCATGTGCGCCGTACTTAGCGATTCGTGCATTGTTGCAGTTGGCACGTGATGAAAGGCTGCGCTTTCCGCTCGGAGCAAATTGTTTAGAATCGGACACGTATGTCGACGATACGTTTTCGGGAGCGGACGATCTTGATCTTGCAATTCGTAAACGCGATGAACTAGTGGGAATTCTTAAATCGGCGGGTTTTGAGTTGAACAAATGGGCCGCGAATCATTCGGATTTACTGCCGCGAAGCACTTTATCGGTCAATAAAATCTTCAATAAACCTATCGATTGCGACACTAGTATAAAAGCACTAGGCGTTCATTGGAATCCTTCGTCGGATAGTTTTGGGTTCAGTTGGTCTGGACAGAAAGCTAGTGCGAGAAACTTAACAAAGCGCTCGATGTATTCAGAAATCGCGCGATTATTTGATCCGTTGGGTTGGCTTGCGCCTGTAACTGTGCTCGGAAAAATAATTATGCAAGATTTATGGATTGAAAAATGTGATTGGGACGAGCCTTTATCCCCGGAGATTTGTAAAAAATGGCAAACCTATTGTCAATCATTATCCACACTCCCTAATTTATTTATAAATCGCTGGCTCGGTTTGTCGCATGGAAAATTGTGTGAAATTCATGGGTTCGCTGATGCTTCCTCACGCGCGTACGCAGCTGCCGTTTATTTACGAATCGATCTCGGAAATGGTAATTATCGCGTATCATTATTAAGTGCTAAAACGAAAGTCGCTCCCGTCAAGACGGTGAGTGTACCCAATTTAGAACTTTGCGGTGCCACTCTCCTCGTAAAGCTTGTAACACATTTGCAACGATTAGAATTTCTACAAAATGTGCCTGTTCGTCTGTGGTCTGACAGCCAGATTGTCCTTATGTGGCTTAGAAAGCACCCGTGTCACTGGCGAACGTTCGTTGCTAACCGTGTGTCATTGATACAGACAGAACTTCCTTCTGCTGTGTGGGCGCACGTGTCCACAAAGCAAAATCCGGCCGATTTAGCTACGCGCGGCACGACGCCGGCGGAGTTGCAATTAAATAAATTATGGTGGCATGGTCCATCGTGGCTCGCTTCACCTTCTGAAAACTGGCCGCAGCCACCGGTAGCTCGTCAGGTACTACATGCTCGTCCAAATAATGACGAGTCAATATTTCTTACACAATTTTCGAGTCTTACGAGACTCACACGTGTGACAGCATGGTGCTTGCGACCGCTCCTGCAACTCCGACGACGTAAAACAGGGGAGCTTCCGTTACCAAGAGCGCTAACATCGGTTGAATTAAATTACGCTCGAGAAATCCACGTAAGATTGGCTCAATCACGCGCGTTTTCAAAAGAAATTGAGCTTTTGAAAGTAGGTAAGGCCTTATCAAAACACAATGCGCTGCGTAAATTAAGACCGATAATCGATAGTAACGGTATTTTACGAGTAGGAGGACGTCTAAGCAATGCGAATTTGCCGCGGCATATACAACAGCCGCCCATATTGCCCCGATCCTCTTTGCTTAGCCAGCTATTTATTAAATTTGCACACCGTCACGCGTTGCATGGTGGACCTACCTTAACCACAAGTATTTTACTACGATTTGTATGGATTGTGGGTATGCGTTCGCTGGTAAAATCTGTAATATATAAATGTATAACGTGCCAGAAACACAAACCACGCTCAGCCCAACAACTTATGGGAGATCTACCTGCGGCACGAGTGATTCCAGCTCGCCCATTTACGACAACCGGCATGGATTACGCTGGTCCATTTCAAATACGTACCGCAAAGGGTAGGGGCCAACGATCGTATAAGGGCTACATAGCCTTATTCATCTGTTTTGCGACAAAAGCCATCCACTTAGAGCTTGTCAGTGATTTGACCACAGCAACATTTATCTCCGCCTTCCGACGGTTCGTTAGTCGAAGAGGCTTATGCAGACAAGTTGTGAGTGACAACGCTACGACCTACAGAGGCGCCGACGCTGAATTGCAAGGGATGTTTAGGGCGGCATCTCAATTTTACAAAGATGTATCAGAGGTGCTTGAGAATGATGGAATTTCTTGGAGTTTTATACCTCCAACAACGCCGCATTACGGAGGACTATGGGAGGCCGGCGTCAAATCGACAAAGAATTTACTTAAAAAATCGATTGGTGAACATATACTTACGTTTGAAGAGTTTTCGACAGTCTTGACGGAGATAGAAGCTTGCCTCAACTCACGACCGCTATGTCAATTAACATCGGACCCCGAAGACTTAGACGCTCTTACACCGTCACACTTCCTTATAGGGAGTGCATCGGGCATCGTACCTGACGAAGAGCGACCATCAATTGCAGAGAATCGACTCGACCGTTACCAACTTCTTCAACGTATACGTAATCAGTTTTGGAAACGCTGGTCAAACGAATACGTTCTCCATCTACAAGAAAGAGGAAAATGGCGAGATACAAGTGTGAATTTCTCCATAGGACAATTGGTGCTAGTAAAAGACAATAGATATCCTGCGTCTAAATGGCCTCTGGGACGCATCATCGATATACATCCCGGTGCTGACGGCTTAGTGCGTGTAGTCACAATAAAAACGGCGACAAGCACACTACGTCGACACATTGCCTGCCTAGCCCCGTTAACCTTGGAACGTCCAGAAGAGAAAGAAGATAAGACTAAGTAAGGATAAAAATTTACTTTGCTGTTGTGACTTTTCGTCCAGAGGACGAAGGCGGGCGGAATGTTCGCGACAGTTTCGCTCCGTACGTATTTAAGGACATAAATTCCCGCAATAATAATAAAAAGAAAAAAAAAGGGGAGAGAGAGATATTTAAAACCATACTTGAAAAATATCGAGTCCATAATGAAGCGACGACGCTTATAAACCCTCCAAGCTTATATTTGACACGTACGGAGTTGGAGGAGCAGATGCGCGCACGGCGTAGGCGGACTAACTGTGGACCGCCCTCAGGTACCTGCGTGACCGCGTGAGACTGTCCGCGCGGACTTTACCTGGTAACCAGGCCCCCTGTAAAACCCCTATTGGACCTCAGCTGAAAAGCGTACGAAAAGGTTCGTACGTTTTTCGCTGAGACATAGAGAGACATTTCATTCGTCGTTCTGCCACCGTTGTGTCTAGTCGCTTTGAAATTTCTGAACCGCTTTAGATTTCTGCGTTAGAGTTACAATTGTGTTTGTGTGTCTTTGTGTGATCGTTAATTACGAAATAGTGAGATTCTTGTGAATTCAGGGACGCTCTAAAACAGGAGTAGCGACGGAGAGATCCGCTGCGCTGCTAGAGGACGACGTGGTTCTCTGAGGTGTTGTCTCTCTTTCTGCCCTCAGATCGGCAACGTCGGCGGATTCGCGGTTTTGTGTCCGAGACGTCGGAGCTGCGAAACGCCTAGGAAAAAAAAGGCAATACCTTTCTGCGCGTTTGTGTATTCTGTGAGCGTCTATCTGAAAACAAGTATCACCGAACAGCGTATGGCCATACATGTAAGTTCTAGACTTTGTATTTTAGATAATAGACAGCGTTAGTGCACTAACTTATCCGTTTATTATCCGTGACGATTATTGTGTAATTAACCCTTGTTGTAACGGCGGCGATTGTAACGGTATTATTACTTGTATAAATCTACATTATTATAATTTAATTAGTGATATTTAAAGGGCTTTTCCCCCACTCAAGACTGGGGTTTTTTATGCCGGCTGAATATCATTAATTAATTTTCTTTTCTCTTTTATTTCCTAAGTTGAATAAATCTTTTAGACTAAAATCCGACATATTTGTTACTCATTACACGCCCATATATAACTTTATTAAATAAGAATAATTGTATTCACGTTGGAAAAGGTAAGCTGCATTTCTTTTCTTTTATAACTTTTATGATAACAAACACACTTGATCGTTTCTTTAATCACTGGTGAAGCACCTAATCGTTTCTGTTCAACTTTGACGAAATTCCTCACCCGGGGCACCAATTGTAAAGGGTGAGGTTGAACAGAAATAACAATGAACTATTCAATTTCTTAGCTGTTGTTTTTTTTTTTTTTTTTTTTAATGAATTTCAACGAAAATGCAATATGACAAAACGCAAGATGCGATATATATTTTTGGAAATGATTTTATACAACGATGAAAATACGATTTTGAATAGGGCAAGATTCGATATGCCCTGTTCAACGGAAAAACGGAGAGTGCCCATCCGTCCGTTCAGCGGGCCTTTTACGGGCCGGTAAAGCCCCTCCTCTCACTCTATAATTGCCGCTTTTCCGGGTTCATCGGCCTGATTGGGCCTTCGCCTGTTCTAAGCCGTTCGGTACCGCCCACGCCCACTCTTTCTCTCTCGCTTGGGCTTGCGCCCACCAGCCTACCGGACCAAGGGTCGTCTGAGCTCGACATTGTCTCGCTAGAGCTCCCTTCCCGTTCCTGGGTGACCTGCAATACCCGGAAAGTACGACTTTCCCGCGAGGTCTAATGCCTCCAGTATCTCAGTTTTCTGGAGCTGAAAGTTGGCTTTATCTACGTTCCGAACTTATTCGCAAACGTGATTATGACTATTCGTCGAGAGGAGTCGCGGTTGAGTTCCAGAATCGGCATTATATTCATATATCCATACACACACATACACACGCATACACAGGCACATGGAAATATACATATACGTATTTATAATTACAATAATTGTCTTATTTTTAGATTTATTTTATCTGCGGTCGGAACGCATTACATTGTTCATATTTTTTTGTTACTCCAGTCGCTCGGCATACGTTTACACACATACGTTCGTTGTACAGATGTCTTTATTTATTTTGGAACGAACTGTATGCTCTAGGAGTATAGTACGAGCACATTACACAGGACATCTGCGTATTTTCCACGCGCCCCTTTTTCCCAACGTACCCAGATTCTATTCAATGGCTTCGATTATAAAATCGAGTTACCATAAAGTTTTCTCAAATGCTAACTTTCTAAAATGCGACCCACAGCTGTCTATCACGTGCTTCCAACGATCTATTCTGATGGAGGGATTTTCAAAATGTAGAAATAGAAAACTTAGAGGCTTTATGGCGACCATAAAGTCCGCGCGCCGACTCATTTAAAGACGATTCGAAAACCCCTCAATTTACTAAGCCCAGCCTGAGTGACGCGTATAATTGTTTTTTACACTAAGATAAATTCAGCAACTCATGATCTTTATGGAGCTTTTACAGATTTAGATTTTTTATTATACAAAAATATAACATTTTACATAGACAGTATCGAACTATTTGATAAAACGGTTACGTTAACATTTCAGGTCATGCCGAGAAGAGGAATGCTAGTAAAATTATAAGATTATAAATTTAGGAATAATTTAATTATTTAAATTTATATTTTTCTTTATGTTGAAAACATACGTTTTAAGTGCTTTTTGAGATTTTAGTTCATAAATATAAAATAGTTCAAAAATAGCAATTTTAATTAAACCTATGGCACGAAGTTTTAAAAATTATCAGACGACCAATATAGCGCATAGATAAACTATTCACGATTACTGGTAAACAAAAGTATTATCGTACTTACCAATTACATTTAAATACTGCAAATTGAAGAACGATCTAAATTTAGAAATTGTAAGTGGTAACTTAATGTCGTCGATCCTCGCGTAACTTGTTTCGTTGTATTATTATCATTTAAATATTATAACAATTCATATATATGAAAATAAAATGCACAGAGTATTTTTTATAATGTCATTATTGTTAGCCGTTATACTTTTTCAAACGAAATCTTCAGCAGCAATAAAGTTTACGCCTATAACGGTAAGTAATATATTAAAGAAACAAAAAATCTTATTCTGAATAACTTAATGGTTAATTATTTTACAATAGTTTTGCTTTATTAGTATGAATAAATCATATTATTTTCTTACTATAAATCAATTATTATTATAATAATTGATATAGTATTGTTATTATTTATTTAAATTTTAAATTCTTAACTAATTTTTTTAGTATGTACTAAGAATATTGTATGATTAGGGCTTGTCAAAAATAGGAGCGATCACACCAAAAAGCTAAATAGACAATAGATGCGGACAGCTGGCATATTATTTAATACTATAAATATCTATCTTATTCATTTTTATATAAATAGCAAGAAAGTAAGTAACCGCTAATCTTGGGTTCGAATATTGTGATAGGTAGATCCATTGTGAATTATTTTAGTTTCGGATATGATATTTCAGCACCAGAATAGTATAGATTAGAAGTGCGAGAAACCATATTCTAAATGTAATAACGTTAGTTTATTGAATTCGGATTCTTCTATTTATATTTGTAACCTATAGTTGGTTACAATTACAATACAGGTTGACTGTGGCTACAAGAAACGGGGAGCGGGAGAGTAGTTAGTAAAAAAGCTGCGGGGACTTGATTCCAGCGACCACAGGGACTATAGTATGTTGATCATAACGTAGACATGTTTCAGGACGAAGCGGTGATTGTTTTGGAGATTGGCTAAATGAAGTAATGTAAGGGCAGGACATAGGTAGAGTGGATCTGCTAGCTTAGATGTCCGTATCCTATGGCAGCTAGGCGGTCAAGAAGGAATTTTCTCTTCTTCTTCTTTCTCCTATTCTTCTTTTTTCTTGCCACGTACTCTCGCGGCTGGCAATTTGAACATTTTCGCGTACGCACGCGAACACTCGGTTTTCGGCATTATGGACCGGCGAAATGGTTGGTCAAAATAAACACAAGATATTCTACATCTATATAGTTATTCTACGTATAAATATTTTTTTATCGTGGACCTTTATATTTATTACATCTAAATAATTGCGTAAGGATTTTACGGAACGAGAATAAAATTATGAATGTCGACTAGGTAATACACGCATTAGCTCTTCAGACGAGCAATAGGCCGATGGTGTTAAGTATTTCGGACGTGCCTTCAAAAATTGTGATAGTTTTTCAGATTTCTTCAAAATTCTCGTAGATAGTGCGGCTGATTTTGCGGATATCATCAAGGTACAATATTTGAAATGTTGTTGAATTCAGTCTTCACGCTCCGTGCGCGCCGTTTTTTTGGTCTGACGGGCCCGCCAACAGGTGGCGCTGGCGATGGCTGCCTCGCCCCGCTCATCGGCACGGAGTCCTTTCGGTGCCTTCAACGTTAAGATAGTTGCGCGTTAGCCACACTAGAGATGTTCGGCACGTATCTGAATATTAATCACTCAGCAAGTTTCTTAATATTAATAATAAACTCATACATTTAAGTTATTTGTTCTTTACTTAGTTCTTTGCAATCCTTACTAAACAACATAAGAATAATTTTGTCACCGAAAGCAAAATAATCGCTTATAGATGATCGTCTTATATGGCACGTCGGTTGAAATATAAGGTACTTATTTATATACAGCATTTTCAATTTGCATCCGACGAGAAATCGCGTTATCCATTGAGAGTTACGTGTATCGAATGGAATACATATGTAGACGATACTTTAGCCGGTTCTAACAAGATTTCCCGCGCTATAGCAAGACGTAAAGAGCTCATGGAAATCTTAAAGCCTTCGGCAACAGAATTAAATAAATGCCCCGTGAATCATGCAAGCTTATTATCGTCTGACTCGATTCAACATGTAACAGAGATTATTAAACAAATTGATCGTGACTATGAAGGAAGAACTCTTGGGGTTTACTGAAATCCATATGTATGCCTAGGAGATATAGTTAACAACGTTAGTGTGTTTGGTTTGTGGCGGTGCGCTGGTATAGACTGTATATCCGAAGACTTATATAGTTTTACATTTTTATATCGATTTTGTTTATGACTTGGTAGTATCCATAAAATAATTATGATTTTCCAAATTATTTATTGATTACGATTCCAGTGTAACATTCTATATTTATGAATTAAGTCTGGATGAATATTTATATTTTAACATTCACTTTACAGTGTAACACGGATGATAACTGTTATTACTCAGGCTGTTGTCTACGATCTCTTATCGCTCGGACGACTGTTTGTACTGGTGGACCGCCAGACTTATAAGTCAGGTGCCCCCGTATATCGATCGGCAGCACGGGAGGAAAATTATTATTTCAACCAGATGCTGACCGGCCACGGGTACTTTCCCGCGTACTTGCACAGGATGGGCAAAGTCGCGGATCCAGATTGTATAGGAGGTATGAGGTATGATATTAAATAACGGGGCTGATGTTGCAGTGGAACGAGTGCGCATGCGCCAACTAACATTGACCAACAGTTGTTTAGTTTGAGACTTCTTCTTCAGAATGCAGTTAGTCTCATTTCTATAAACAACATCGTTAAGTCATAACCTTCATTTACGCTAGTGTTGTTATCTTATTTTGACGGAAAAATGGTAAGCGTAATAATAGAGCAACGAATTGTTATTAAATTTCACTTTAAACATGGAAAAACCGCTACCGAAATCTATAATTTACTAAAAGATGTGTATGGCAATGAATGCTTATCGTGGACTCGTGTTTTTGAATGGTTTAAGCGTTTTCAAGATGGTCGACAAGATATTGAAGATTATTCGCGGCCAGATCGTTTTCAACATCGAATGGATGACAATGTCAAAAAAGTTGCTAATTTGATTCGGTCTGACCGTCGATGAAGTATTCGTGTGGTTGCTTAATCTGTAGGCATTGATAAAGAATGTGTACGGCAAATTTTAGATGACAATTTGAACATGCGAAAAGTGTGTGCAAAAATGGTACCAAACATTCTCACGATTATAAATTGTAAATTGTATGTTGATTGTGAACTAAATTAATAAATATTTCTACATAAAGAGTATAAACTAAAGTTCATTTTACTCACTAGTAGATAATATTGATATCGACAAAGTTAATGTCTAATTTTCATTTTGTTTTTACTTTTTAATTCTTTATAAGGTGATTGTAAATGTGGAATCTATCAAAAACTCCTTATTTATAAAATATTTAGCTACACGTGCTGGTAAATGTTCACCTTTTAAATGTTTAATTTACAACATGGATCACGTATCGTTGTATTTGTGGTTTTGTGTATGTGTGTAAATGCGTGTGTGAAAATTTTTCGCACGATTATTTTACTTGGAATTGAAAATACACTTATAATTCTTTTGATAGATTTAGATACATAACATCACTTACGATAATTATTTAAAAAATTTCTGTTCTAAAAGAGTGAATATATATATTACACCTGAATTTCAGAATTCTTTAATGTTTAAATAATTTTTTCCATAAAATACAATATTCACTCTATGGTCAATGAAGGAAATATATATTAATTGTCTTTCAACTTACAGTGATCCAGTTCATTTTTTTGTTTATAATTAAATCTTTATTTTAAAAATCAAAGGTTTCAATATTTACCATCATCTATTAGGTTAGATTACAACAATAGAATTAAATATTTTTTACGTATTGATTTAGAATATTGAGTTATATAATTTAAAGATAAGTGCCTTGCTCTTTTAAATTTCATTTCTTTGAAAGTTACTATTCATATTGTAAATCTAAAGCTATAGAACTTTTTTTACGAAAATTATAGAAAAGAAATTTTGTTGTACGAGTATTAAAAAAAAATCATTATTGATGAAATTTTTTAATTCTTTAGGACCCATATCTATAGATCCGCATCAATCTGAGATAATAACATTATCAAACAGTATGTGTTATTCTGCCCGCTATGTCACAGTAAAATCGTTTATATATCCATCGTAATATCTGCAATTATGAATTGGAAGGAAACAAAAGGAAAGAATTCCTAAAATAAATTATACTTTATAGAAAATCTCTTGCAACACTGGAGATTGAACAGCCAGACAAAATTAATTTGCTATATAATAAGCTGAGATAACACTCTTCTACTACATGTATAAATGAAATTTTTCTAATATAAAACCAGCAATGTGTACACAAACTTTTTAATTAAATACTTTCAACAATTTAAAGAGATAGTTATTCTCTTTCCATTGTGATTGTTGCAGTTCTTTTTGTTTTATTTCTTCTTATAAAAGAATTCGTAACTGTCAAGTGTTCTTTAATAAATTAATTTTATGGAATATAATATCATTTTTAGAAAATCTTATTTTTAGTATATTGATATGTTATTCAATAAATATATAGTAATACATTGAATATTTTTGTACTGAATCTATTAATTTTGTAATAACAAAATAAATTGTATAGGATTTCTTATTTTAAGGTTTTAAATAATTTTACTTAAACCGAACTAAATTCTACACTCTAAATATTTGCATACATTAGTATGCGGAAGAAGAAAATGAAACTGTTAATGATAAGGGTATTTATGATACTAAGAACTCTATTCATAATATAATACTTATCATATTATCATTAGAATGATATTTAATACATTTTAGAACAATGTACATGTTCTTTACTTGATTTCAAGTCTCAAAACCATTTTCGCACTTTAATCTAATAAATTTAATGTAAAAACAACTAATACTTAATTAATAAGTCCGCGGAAGCAGTAGAAAAATAAAAGCCACTCGCTGCTGAAACTTTGAGCGTAAAATATTTAACGAGAACCGTCACATTCACATGGGTATGCGTATAAATAGTATATGTACCAGAATGCACCTTTTATCGAACGTGAGGATATTGCCGCCCGTGGTCCCCCATATTCAAGAGCACAGCGCACTTTGAATACAGGGCAAATCCGGGAGAAAAGCGATTTTCACACGCGGGGGTGGATAACGGGTCAGGCGACGAGGGGTCCTCGCAATATAAAAGATTATCCAGGAAAACAAGTAGCATTCACTTATATAGCGACTGGAAAAAATGCGACAAAAATGCCGACACTCCCCACCCCGCCGCCGGCTCCTTTCGCCATGATCCCGCACAGGTAACCGCTTATACGACGGCATAAGGGCCGAGGGTGTCGAGAATCTTTGGACGTCGAAGCGGAGAGGAGTTCTTCAAGACAATTAGGACAGTGTAGCCGCCGTCGCCGCTGCTTCTGATACTCCCGCCGGTAGCCGCTGCCGGGCTTCCCCGAAGTCCGAGGCAATAAAGTCACCGAGGCAGCGCCGCGCTGACGCACGCTCGTTCCTCGCACACGTGTACCTCCGTGTGTGCGCGGTGGGTGTCATATCCCCCTTCCACGTACGCATATATGTACACACAGACGCACGCTTCTCGATGCCCTCTCCGCAGAGGCCGCTGAATATTTATGTTTTCCGCGCCTCGAGCGCGTGGGCCTACTGAATAAGCCAGAGGTCGTTGCGCTGGCGCATTACGCTCCGCATCCCGGCGTTTTGTACCTTCATTCGTTTCTATTTTTTCATACATTATATCGGTGGAAGGCCAGGCGCACCATTTTCTTATTCCGGGTGAGTGCGCTTCATCCCTCCTTCTAACCCCACTATGTCAAAGGACTTTACTCACGCGGCCGAATCCGTGGGACGGGTGTACTCGCCGGAGTCATTGTCGCTGGTGGTCATTAAGAGGTAGACGGGGATATAATGGCCGAGGGATAATGAGAGTGGGCTCGAGTGTGCTCTCGGATTGCTGTGACGATGTGGATCGATTGCGTTCGTTGTATACCGAGTGATGCGCTGTGGTAATATTTCGCTAGGGGGAAGGTAATTTCTTTTCCATTGTTCCACAGCAGAGGACTTATCAACAGTCTTCGTCAATTAAAAAGAAAAACGAAAGTTTTAAGTTACACACGCACAGACAGACACACAAGCGCAGACAGACACACAAGCGCGCGTGCACGCACATTAATAAATGCAAACATATATATATATATATATATATATATATATATATATAATACTAGTTTGTTTGATTGTATTGTAAAAAATACATATACACAATATCCGACGAAAATTGAGAGTTCATTGATATGAAAAGAAAATAAATTTTCAATGTCCCTTATAAAGATTCTGATTTTTATTTCGCGCATAAAGAAAATTGTTGGCATGACCTAAAAATAGTAGATACTACTAATCTTCATATAAAGAATCTGTTTACTATATTATTAACACAAGGGCGGTCACATTTTGTGAAAAAAGGTGTTGTTTCATCACGCTAACGCAATAGCACATTCATCTGGAGTTGTCGCCACCAAACTGCATGAATTGCGTTATCAATTGCTGCCGCATCCCCCATATTCCCCCGATCTGGCTCTCTGTGACTTCCCGTGTAAAAATTCATTCTCGAATCTAACGAGTATTGGGTTAGTTTTCCTTATTAAATTTTCGGATTCAGAAGGGAAATCTAGTCTGATCCAAATTCCGATTTGCTCCACTTTTAATAGCATTTTATATAGGGAACGAGCTTAGATTTTGGTAGGTATACCAAGTTAGAAACTAGACAGAATCTAGTCAGAAAATCAAGAAATTAAGACGATTTATAAACTCTTCTATTTTTGTTTCCTCGAGTCAGTAAATAATTTTTTTGACTCTTTTAATTATTATTTATTTAAAATAAAAAATAAATTTACGTATTTAGGTAACGCATACAATTTAATTAGAACTTATAAATTATTTTCTATATACTACTACGTATTACGTATTACGATTTATAGTTAATAATTAATAATTACTAATATATTTTTTATACCCTAATTATTGTAAATTTTAATGTCAAGCACCTCTGTCGAACATATAAATTATTTTATTTCGATGAAAAAAATTTTGGCCTCCGCTGAGTATCGAGAACCCACGACCATACGATTCGCAAGCTAATGCATTATTCATTATGTTTAAACGCAATATGCGATTACTATACTATACTTTGCATATGATCGTACAGCACTTTAGATCATCAAATCATTTAAACACAAGATAAAACATACATAATAAATCAATTTTTTAAATTCTTTCTCATGTTGGATAGATCTGCGGGTTTATATATATATATATATATATATATATATATATATATATATATATATATATTATATATCTAATTCATGTACTCGTAAGGTCTTGACTAGAAATGACATCGTTCTTTCCAAAATTAGAGAAAGCTGAGGAAATCTAACTAAATCCCAGATAGAAAGCCTTAATTTTTTAATTTTTCTAATTTCATTTCATTTTCATTTCCTTAATTTTTCTACTTGCAAAATTGGACTATGGAAAACACGTATTTGTTTCTAACATCAATAAAAGATAGGCAAATGTGAATAAAGTCAAGAAAGTAATAAATAATATAAGATTAATAATATAAGATTATTAAATGATCGTAGGGAAATCTAACTCGATTCTGACGAGTATAACCTACCTGAGGAAATCATCAGTAATACTGACTAGGATCTAGCTCAAACTAGGGATATGCAGAGTATATTTCTGCACGGGTTCTTCTAGTTCCCTGATATGAAGAAATGGCTCGTGGGAAAAAAAAATTTTGCTCAACCGAGGAAGTCATCGCTGAGAAAGAGACTTATTTTGAAGAGTTCAAAAAATCCTTATTTTTGGATGTGTTAAAAAATGGTCAGAACATTGGAAGAAGTGTATCTTGCTAAAAAGCGATCTGTTGAAAAATAAAAAACAATTTTTGAAAAAATGGTGTCTTCATTTCTAAGACGGGTACTTATTGAACCGCCCTCTTAAGTTGATCTAATCACCTATTCGAATCTGCTTATCCTCTTCTTTCCTGTCTTTTCCAGTTATCCTCTATCACATTTGTTCTTAGCGACACCTATGAAACACTGAAAATGAATTTATGAATATTTCATCAAGTACTATTGAAAAAGTCCTGATTTTCAAAACAAACAAATTCATGATTTTTGTTTTTCCAGTTAGTTGGGATATTTCGGATTGATGAAAATTACTCTTTTTTGAGCTAAACTAAATTTTTCCATCAATCGATTTTCAACATTTTTTGTACAACGCGCATATATCTTGATAACTAGAATATAGGTAGTTTACATTATCAGAGATATATATTTATATTTACTCATATACATTATAGAGATATATATTTATACTTACTCATTACTTAAAATTTTCTTTATTTTTAACTTGTTTTTAAATAAAGACTTCTAAGATATGCAATTTAGTTACGTGAATTAGGAAGGAATATGCGTAGAGGGTATATGAAAAATTCAGAATATGATTGCAAATAAAACCTTTAATTACGAAATAAGTTAACACATCGGAGGCATAAAAAACCCCAGTCACAAGTGGGGGAAAGCCTTAAATGTGTTAACTCTTATTATTATAGACAATAAATAGATATAAACAATAATTCGTATAAACAATAGAGCGAGACTTATAAATACTAAATCGCAATGTCGCTAGAAAGACTTATCACTACAGGTACTATAATCTAGACTATAAAGAGGGTAGAATATGCCCGGTAAGCACTTACAATAAACTACAATATTTTGAATGGCCATTCATAAAAAGAGCGCAAAATCCTTACCAGCTGACGTGTGCCCACAAGGATCACAAGGATCGCAACAAAGCTGTTGCTCACAATACAGATATACACACGAGCATCGCAGGTCCGACGTCTCGGAGACGCCGCGATGTCGCAGATTGCCGATCGAAGGCAGTAAATTATGGCAACAGCCGTAAAATACTTATTGTAAGCGTCGGTCCACCATGCAGTGCATAACGGTGCGCGTATCTTACCTACAATTTGCTAAGAGCGGAGAAGCGAGGTAGTATAGGCGGATGTTGTATGTGCCGTGGAAGATGTGCATTACTCAAGCGCCCCCCGACTCTTAGTATACCGTTATTATCCACTATCGGGCTTAACTTAGTTAAATAGTTATGCTTAGGCCGAGCTTTACCTGTTCGCAATAAATGACTTTCTTTTGAAAACGCGCGAAATTAAGCTAGCTTGATAAGCGCGAGTCGTGCATAGTTGAGATCGGTCGCCGTGAGACCTTCAGGAAGAGAGGTTTGCTCGGCCTTGCGCCGACGATATTGCATTAATGGACGCAAACAACATGCAGTCACGCGAGTAAGTTTTGTTAAGCTTGAGAATTTCGTCAGCAACACTGGTTCGTCAATGCTTTATCTAATATGCATTGATTTCACCAAGGTTTGCATACGCGGCCAAATTTCAGATCGCGTAGCGAGCCACGTCGGCCAGTGCCACCACAAATTATTCGATCGAAGGTCATCGGGCGTCCCCCCTCGGGTGGCTAAGTCCGCCGGATTTTCTTTGGAAGAGACATGAGCCCATGTTGCTAACGGTAATTTAGTTTGAATTAAGGATACTCGATTGGCAACAAATACTTTCCAATGACACGGGTGTTTTTTCAGCCAAGCGAGCACGATATTGCTATCTGACCATAGGCGCACTGGTGAATCGCGTAAGAATTCCAACTTCTGTAGATGGATGATTAACTTAACCATCTTAACTTAACTTCACCCAAATTGGTGTTTTTCCTTACATTGCAAAGTTCTAATTGACCCTTGATGACAGGATACCGCCCGTCGTGGCGCCCCCCCTTTTGTCGGCACTGAAATTGTCCATCCGAGCGCAGTATTTTGAACTCGCAGTAACGTATGAGGAAACGACTTTAGACCCGGCCGAAGCAGCTGACCGTAACAATCAGCACCTATAATGAGATCAATTCTGTCCCTCAAATAAAACTTCGAATCAGCTAGTGATAAATTGTCAAACTGCTCGAGTTCAATTTCGAACAGATCGCGGGCCGGCAATTCTGATGTAAGTCGTGGTAAAACAAAAGCGTTAAATTTAAACGAGAAGTTTGATTCTACGTGAGACTGCAAAGTCGCGGAAGTTACATATTTAGCGATGCCAGCCTTGCAAACCCCGACACCGAATAAATTTGTATGGACACGATCCTTTTGTAATCCAAGCAATTTCACGAGTGATTCGCGTATAAAAGTAGCCTCAGATCCTTGATCGAGAAGCGTGCGAGCTTGAGCTCGAGCACCATGCGGTCCGAAAACAATGACTTGCGCTGTCGCGAGCAGAATGGGGCCTTTGTCATTGATTATACCGAAATTGGCGCTATTGATAGCACGTTTCGAACTCGCATCAGTGTTAATCCTATGCGTTCGGACATTCGACGTGGGAATTGGCTGATTTTTATTTTCTATGACTCCGTTTGTCGCCACACTATCTTGTTTGAGCGAACGATTGTAATGAAGCAGCGAGTGGTGCTTCTCTTTGCACAACTTGCACCGATAAGTGGAGGAGCAATCGCTGCTTTCATGATTTCCGAAACAATTAAAACAAAGTTTTAAGCGACGCAGATCCTTTTGTCGATCGGACGTCCCTTTCGCGATAAATGATGAGCAACGCGCAATGAAATGATGAGGGAGCATGCGATACTCGGGCATGGTGTATCTTGCGTGACCCGCAACCTGAACCGTTCATTGACCTTTTGTGGTCTCTATCTGCGTCCATCACAGATAAGGATTGAGCTCGTCGTTCTAGAAATTCAGCTAAATCTTCGAATTTCGGGAAACAAGAAATATCGTTACGTTTTAAATCGGATGAGGCTGCTACCCTTTGTCGATTGCGCACGATTAAATGGGACTCCCACTTTTCCTTGTTTCTGGGTCTAATCGTACCTCTAACATATGGACGAAGCTATATATCCCAATGCTGTACAGGTGCCTGCAAGTTCGTAAGCACACGAACAATTCTCCGAGTCTCATCCACGAATGTGCGTAACTCGACGGCGGACTCTTCAAATACGGCATATTTGTAAGCGAGTCAAGCAGTTTATTCATAGTCAGTCGCGGATTATGGAAGCGTTCTTTAAGCCTTCCAAGTGGACGCATAATTCACTCCTAAAATTGCAACGTCTTTCAGTAAGTCAGCAGCCGGCCCCTTTAAACACGATTTTAAGTATTGGAGCTTTGTTGTATCTGCGATACGCCGGGCGTTGTGTACCATGCTTCGAAAAATGTCCGCGAAACTATTCCAGTCTTCATACCGGCCACAGAAGGTGGGTAGATCTAGCCGCGGCAGTTTCGCTGGTCGATCACCGTGATCTTCCTCATATCGATCGCGACATCGAGCGGAGTTCTCTTCATCACGCGAACATTTCAATATCTCCGTAAGGAGCAAGTTGAGTGTAGTCTCATACGTACTTTGCATCGACTGAAGCTGATTTGTTCGCATGTATGGGTCGTTCGCGGAATCTGCTTGTATTGCAATATCAGCATGCGTCGCCCTTGCCTCAGCCCAAAGCCCGTTAATTGTATCGATACGAGTCTGCACAATATGTTTATTAAGGGTGTCAGTTACCCGAGCTCGTATATGAATTCCGATATTCGTAATTTCATCATTACGGAGATTCTGTAAGATTACAAGTCGCGCGAGAGGAACTGGCGCCATCGCGATACTACCAAGTTCCAATCACCCTAAGAAGCTAGTACATATAAAAATCAGAAAGCGTAGTGAACCTTATAAGTGAGAATACAACACAGTTCTCGTAATAAAATAAATGGAAATTACACTACATGAAATGAAATATAAATTATTAGAACGGAGACGCCGTCTATTAAGTTCTACGCTTACCACTAACAAAATATGAACATATAATTATTGAAATACGATTAAATGTTAATACCGCGAGATCTTGTTTTTTCATACACACTACTACGCATTCCTCACCCGGGGCACCATGTTTTTAAATAAAGACTTATAAGATATGCAATTTAGTTACGTGAATTAGGAAGGAATATGCGTAGAGGGTATATGAAAAATTCAGAATATGATTCCAAATAAAACCTTTAATTACGAAATAAGTTAACACATCGCAGGCATAAAAAAACCCCTAGTCACAAGTGGGGGAAAAGCCTTAAATGTGTTAACTCTTATTATTATAGATAATAAATAGATCTAAAGAATAATACGTATAAACAATAGAGCGAGACTTATAAATACTAAATCGCAATATCGCTAGAAAGACTTATCACTACAGGTACTATAATCTAGACTATAAAGAGGGTAGAATATGACCCGGTAAGCACTTACAATAAACTACAATATTTTGAATGGCCATTCATAAAAAGAGCGCAAAATCCTTACCAGCTGACGTGTGCCCACAAGGATCACAACAATGCTGTTGCCCACAACACAGATATACACACGAGCACCGCAGGTCCGACATCTCGGAGACGCCGCGATGTCGCAGATTACCGATCGAAGGCAGTAAATGATGGCAACAGCCTGAGACCCGAACGGCCTCGATTAGCGCAGGAAATAGCCTGATAGCTACTTTCTTGAACCTGTGTCACTGATTGGTGGTGATACTAGTGGTATCACCACTGCAGCTAGATACCAATTTCCTAGGCCCAGAATAAAATGCACACGTAACAAGTTAGCACTAACGAAATATCGCACTGTATGAACTGTTGCGCAGAGAAAAGCGCAAGCTCTGAAGCGTTACTAATTTTCGGTGCATCTGACTTTTCATTTTTACACACCTACTGTTTTTCCAGAGATTTTACGGGACCTTTCCTCTTACTTAGGGAAAGCCTTCAAAACTTGTCGGCCACCTGTATTTAATGGCGCGGTGCAATAAATGCCACATTCATTTATGACTGCACTCTCTCTCCCTCCTCTCACTCACGCGCGCTCTCTTACTCGTGCTTTCCAACACACGGAGCGCATATTTTGCGAACATAACTGCTAATAAGAGATTTGTACAATAGTGTATGCATTCATAGGAGATTTAAAATCCATCATAAATTGCAGTTCCGTTGACAGGACACAATGATCGATTGATTAGAAACATAAACGACAATAGAAAAAAGTATCGAAAACATGATCTACAACCGACATATACTTGCATAAAACGGCTTCCCTTGTAAATAGCATTTTTGCATCTGCCTTTCAGCGAACTTTTCTAGGTATTCTGTTTACATCGTGGACTAGAAATGCGCTGCTTTCTTCAACAATAAATAAAAGTATATTATATAGAGGATTCCTCTTCTCCCTTTCTCTCTTGCGTATCGCACGAAGTAAAATCAATAGAGTCCGTGAATGGGGTGCCGATATTCGTGGCCCCCTCAAGGTTAATCGTCCAGGGAGGCCAAAATGAAGCTGATGTTTCGCCAAGCTAATATTCATTCGGTAGAAGTCGATAAGAAACTGGATTTTTCTTCTATTTACCTTAGTCGATGATCCCTTACAGATTAATTTTCTAAAAAATATCTCGGAATATTAAAGTCAATGGACGACATGCTTAGAATATACAATATTAACGATTTAAATGATCTATTGATATATCTATAACAACGAACTCTACTCTGTCCCCTCTTTTTGTTACGATATCCCATGAATTAAATCAGTGGCAGAATCCATGGAGCTCCATCGACTTCGCTAATAGACTTGGCTAATTCTTCATAATCAACGGTAAATACATTATCACCGGAACGAACCCCCACCCCTCTCGCCTTTGTGGACACAACAGGTATATACTTATACACGAGATTCGTTATTTGCGCTACGCTATCGGGGCTTCTTTTTTCCCCCATTAGAACGTCACTCAAAGTTCTTCCGTCAGAAAAATCTAATAAAGTTTCTTCGGGAAGTCGCCTACCTCCGTCCATACTTCTTCCCCATCCCCCACTGTCCCTGTGTCGACCGTTTCAGTTTTACTCGTTCGAGAGGTACAAGCGAATTTCGAACTCGACAGCACGAGTTGGTCTAGGATAGTGGGACCCACGGGCAATTGCGCGAGGGGAATGGTGTTGGGGGGGGGGCGGCGGAGCGAGGCATGGGATGCTGTTCGCGCTACGCGGCGCCCGAATGCGAACGGTCGAGAGTACGGCGGCGCGGTATATAAGCAGATGAAGAGAGAATTGCGAGAGCGGCGGGCTCGGGTTCGCGAAAGAGAAAAATTAAATGAAGAGTAACGTCGGCATGCGGGAATTTTCGTGAGGAGAGAGCGGGTGAGCGAGTCCCGCCACCGGCTCGGCGGTTCTTAAGATTCTTGGAGGGGAATTACCGAAGGCTCTTTGAAATGAGAAATCGAACGGACTCCGCGAGCGAACATCCATATACTAGTGTATATACATTATTAGTTCTGAAAAAGTTAAGCTTCTAAAATATTCCTTCAGATCTATATCATCGCCTTCATCCTTATCTTTAATATATTTATATGACTGTATAAATGTTTAAGTGTCAGTACGATCTAATTTTTCTAATCAACCGTAGTTAAATGAAAGTTCGATCGAAATATTAAATTCAGATTGGAAATGATTTAATTAAAATTGAAATGGTTTCTTTATCCACGAAAAACTGTATATACGTGTAAGCGAAAATAAAAATCTGAAAGATATGAATTATTTCTCAATACGAAGCTTCTAGAATATTATAAGAAAATTATAAGGACATTAGAAGAAAATTACACTATATAAAAATATAAGAAGAACGACACGTTGATCCGTCGACGAAACAAAGAAAAAAGAAAGAATCACGCGAGTGTCTTATCTTCTTATCGTATAAAGATTATTATAAAGCGCGAACGCGCTTTAATACCGATAAAAGAGTGAGGCGCATAACTCAATACGTCGCTTAAATCAAAATCTGCCCGTTCTTCTCCATCTCCGCGATATTATCGACGAATATCTTCGTAGGGTAAAGCTTGGGCGAGAACGAACAAAAAAAAAAACAGTAATCGCGTCACTTTTATCGGGCCGTAAACACCTCCTCGAAGAGACAGCTTGATTGCGTTCTCTTCTCCCGTACGGCCGCGGAAAGTTATGCGGGAACGCTCTTGTCTGCACACCCGACCTACCCTTCCCACACACATCCAAACTTTCATGTTTCCCTGAATTCGCGCTGTACGATATATATATATATATATATATATATATATATATATATATATATCCCTATATATGTATAAAGTTGAAGAAGAGTGGAGGATCCGGTATACCGCGAGAATCATTCCTGGCTATCACGTCCGTCGTATAGTGCTTCTGCCCCCCTCCCCTCTCTCTCTCTCTCTCTCTTTCTCTTCAATCGAGACCGAGCTCGGAGAGCCTCGGGCAGCCGACATCACTCAGCGCGAAAGCGGACAGCCTTAAGAGTTCTTGGATGGCGACCGCAACAAGATCCGGCCGCTGGTGCCGGAACGAGAAGCTCGAAACTTCGATATTCGTTCCATATGCTCGTGGATTCCAATATTTTTCGGGATAATTTATCGCGTCGAAAAATTTCTTTTCCGATGGATTATGTTCGTTTTTTTTTTGGTTGGCACATTTTCGTTGGACTTATTAGAAGTGTGAAATGAATGTTTTCGCATTTCGGAATATTTAGAAGACGACAGGATGAATCGATGTAAAGTTTTCTACATAGTTTTATTTAATAATTAATTTCATAAGATATAATATATGAGAAAGAAACTTTCTCCTGTGGGTAGAGAGAATTTGATTTATTCACGCTTTTAGTAACATTCATGTTTTCAAAAGTCACAGAAGTATTACAGATGTCTGTGACTGCAAATTTTCAAATAATCACATATATGAAGAATCTTAACCTAAGAGTCACGTGTTACTTCCTACAGAAAATAAATGTGCACAGCGTATAATAATCTTATTTCGATTTACATTGTTCAAATTAAAAAAAGAAACATATAATAATTGGACGCCTCTGTTTGCTACATTGATATCTTATTATCGATATTATGTTATAATCTAAAATACAGTATTAAATTTATGATCTGTAATATTTATTTGATAAGCTTAATATTTTTATCTAATTTTAATTTTTATATTCTACTTGAAACAGTGGATTGAAAAAATAAAGACATCAGAAAACTCCGATAAATACCTCATTATAATGATTCTGATAAATATTAATCATTAATTTTTTCATCGAAATATAATGGGCGAGCGTCCTTCGTATAGAATATTAAACACTATCGCAGAGAAGATTAATTAAATATAATTTCAGATGACATAAGTTTGGATAACATGTATATATATATATATATATATATATATATATATATATATATATATATATCAAAAGAAAAATTATCATCTGTCGATGGAATACAAGAACAAGTAAAAATGAAACAATGTTGTGTGACAATTATAATATTTTCTTGTTTTTGGATTTCGACAAAAATCGTACCACTCGCTGTAAAAGCACTGTTTGTACTGGAATTGAAAATACTATCGCTTCTCCGGCTAATCAACATTTTTGCAATATTATCGAGCTCGATCGAAGAGAGAACAGCTCGACTGCAGTTCCTCTCACTGGCGTCTGGAACACGGACACCGTTGGATATCTTAATAAGCAAATCAATCGTTCAATCAATTTCTCCATCTCGCTCGGGCTACCGTCTCCCCTGCCTCCCTCGCTCACTCTTTTTCCTCTCGCGCAATCCTTTCACGATGCAAACGACTATATCTGTATACTCTTCCCGCCGAGCTCGTCCCTTTTACGCTGCTTTACATCCACCGGATCTTTACTGCCTCTTTGACGTTCGATATTTGCAAGTAAATTACTCCGTGGATGCCCCTCGCTCCCCTCCTGCCCTCTTCCTCTTTCTCGCGCACTGCTTTTTTTTTCTTCTATCGCCGTCGTTGCTTTTCCCAGCGTCCTTTAGTGGTTCGGGACGGGAGCGGAATGGGGGACGGGGTCTCCGTTCTTATTGCTTTCTTAAGGGTGCGCCGCTTGATTTTGACACTTGGACGGGCCGCCCGAGTTTTCTATCATCGACACCGATTCGGTAAGCATTATTTTCTTCAAATTGCTCGCCCGCCGACATGGTAATGCGCGGCTGTTAAAAAAGTCGTCTCTCGATCCGCTAGTACTTCCATTAGTAGCTTCAAAACTTTTTTTTCCATTAAATGGATAAAATTGCAATCGCAGCTAACGAAATTTTAGATAAAGAATATTCAACTATGGTAAAATCTTCAAAATTATTATATTGAATTTATTGAATTCTCTTAATTACCAATGGATTATCGAGTTCATGCTATGAAGAATATAAAAGAAAATCTACATTAAAGAATGAATTTTATGGATTAATCATATAACTATCGCGTTGACAGAAATTTAAAATCATGTGTGCACGTATGTGCGTATATATATATATATATATATATATATATATATATATATATATATGTATGTATGTATGTATGTGGATAGAACAAATTTCCTCTCGAGCACAAATTTCGTCTCGCGCATTTGATTTTATGCGGCAATGTACGTGGCAATTCGAAATCTCCGTGAATACGTTATTCCCCTTTGGATTGGAAAAATTTCGATAATATCATTCCCGGTCTAAGTCACGATCGCGGAAAAACAGATCCTGACATAAAATCAGTATTCAAGAGATCTCGCGCGTGTCCCTCCCACCCGTCTCCAACCCACACCCTCATATTGGACTTTCTCTCTCACCCCCTCCCGCCCCTCGCGTCGCCAGACCCCCTTCAATTGTCCTCTTTTTTTTCTCTCTCTCCTGTAGGAAATGTAGAGAAAAGACATAGCGCTGGATTGGGGGAGGTAGAAAGACAGAAAGAAGAGGAAATTCCGAGAAAAAAGAAGAGGAAGCTCGTAAAATGCCCTTCGGGAAGTTGGAGAAAATGAAAAAATGGTATATATGGGGAAGGAGGGGGAAAAGGTGCAGCAGACTATAGCTTCGCGTGGGCTCGTACACGAGCGCGTGAACGTACAGAGAGGGCGGAGGGTAGAAGAGGAAGAAGCGCGGGAGGATTTCAGCCGCGTGAGCTTCGCATAGATTAGAGAAAAAGAGTTCCGGGCACACGGATGAGAGGGATGAGAGCTGGAGGGTAGAGGGAGATAGAGAAAGTGAGCGAGAGGGAGAGAGAGAGAGAGAGATGGAGGATCGCCTTCGGGCGATGCGCATACATAAATTATCGAAGGGAACATAATTCATAAAGAGGACGCGCTGCAGTCGTGCTCGCCGCCGGCGCGGCTGACAATCGCGCTCAGCTTCGAGAGCGCCACTATATATAGTACTATACGTGACGCTGGGGTGCGTGTGCTCGTGTATTTTCATGTATATATATATATATATATATATATATATATATTTATGTATATATGTGTATGTATATGATCTTATATCCCGAGCGTATCTTATGCGCTCTAGCCGCTTTTTTGCACGAGCATGTGCGCGGTATTTCACGAAATTGGGCGAGCAGACGATAGAAGGGGGAGGGGGCCGATGCGCGCGCGAAAGATAAATAGCGAATTCGAGGCCGTAAACTTTCGGGGTGGACTTTGGACTGCCTCGCGTTGATACCGGACGCGATAATACTCCCCCTCCGCCTCCTCATACCTCTGCCTGGTTCTGCCATTCGAGCGCGGTCTAATTATTGCCACTGTAACGGTATCGAATGCGTTTTCTCCGACTCTTTCGCGCTGCCGCTCCGCGAAGTTCATGATAAGCGCTTTCCGCGATTCGCGCGATGCCGGCACGTTTCGTTCTTAGGTCGAGCCGCAATTCGCGAGTTTCTGGATCTGGTATTAAGGGCGGATGGGTCAACGAATAAATGGGACTGGGTGGCGAATGCGAAATGTTGCTATTTTTCTTCCGCTACAAGTGACAGAATTTTAATTGAGTTGGGAGCAAGAGCGTCCGCCGTGGATGTCTCGCAATGACTAGTAATTACACGCCCCGGATCTCAGTGACAATGACGAATAACGGGCGCGGAGAATCTCCTATCTGGTCATTCGCCGCCTAATCATTTTTTATTTCGGCCTCGTTTCCCGTCCACGCGCGGTATTGTCTCCCCTCCTCACCTGATAACGATTGAGAACGACCGACCGTATAAATCTTAATTGCTTCTTCGCCGGGGATCATTTTTCATTCGTATCATTGAAAATAAGTACAGTGAGTACCGATAATAAAGAATTTAAATACGTGTCAATTTAAATTTGCGATATAATTATTGGTAATCTATAAATGTTTGGAATTAAGATAAGATTTTTTAAGATACGAGTATTGCTTTCTGAATGTATAAAAACATAATTGATGAATAGATATTTTCTTTCTTTAATTCAATGTCGAAATCTCGTATTTGAAAACGTCCTTGAATTATATAAGGACTTTTTCGGAAATTTTCTATACCGATCCGTTTTTAAGATCATCAAGAAGTCCTAATCCGTGATATCTCACGTAATTCAATTTGTAACGTATAAAGTTTCAAAATATAATTCTTCTTTTTAATTTTTTTTCTCTATGACAATTTGCACTGTGGATATTGTTAATAATAGATTTCAAATACTTTAATTGTACTTTTGTAGACTACTTATATACAAATTATTAAATATCAAATGATAGCCAGACTGTCATTATAATTTTTAAATTAATTTTTTTTTTATTATTATTTTTGTGTATTAATGTATTAATGTTAATGTAGATATGTATTGATATTGTTACGTATTGTTTTCGATTGATTTGATTGGACTCTAACACCAATGAAAAAATATTTATTAATAGTAGATTTAAATGATAAGCATAAGAAAACACAAATTCGATCTCGTAAAAATATAATTCGCATATATGAATATTTATTTTATTATTAGTAGTACTTTCGATTTTTTGGTCCACAGTCCGAATGATCTCATTAATATAAACTTCGGAATCCAGTGTAACTGATAATGATAAAGGAAATTCGTTCAAATCTCGTCCTGTTTTTCTTACAGTATTTTTTATTAGAAGGACGTTAAAACGGAAACTAAAAACTCGTTCATATTCTTCTATTATTATGAATATAAACAAATATGATCGGTTAAAATAATAATGTAGTAAACTAGGATAGATCATTCTCTATGCCCTATATGTACGTGTAAAGTTTTGTAAGAAATCCCCACCTCCGAAATCCTCACTTAATTCCAGAACAATCTCTTTAAAGAAATGCATAATTGGAAACTTTTAAATGGAAAATATTTAGAGATTATTATGAATTCAAAGAAAGAATTTTTACAATGAGAAAGAAAACTTTTACAGTCGAGTCTTAACGGCTTTATTTTCTTTCGAATACAGTCTCATTTTCAAAATTACAGGATGAAGTGCTCTAATTGTTCTCCTTTTACAAACTGTCAGATTTTTTTCTCGAGTAATTTACGAGGTGGTCTAGTAAGTTAAATTAAATTTCTATTAAGCTGAAATCTAATTCGATAATCAGATAAATTTATTCTCGAAAATGAAATTGCAACTGTATTAAATAAAACCTGATTAAGATATTTGCCTTCTGTATATAAACAAGAAAATAAATTTCTACATTGAATTTAATATACAATATTCCAAAAATTAAACACTCAAAAATCAATTTTCATGAAAAACATATTCATTCGATTATTTCAGTTATTAAATGAATTATTCCACTAGTAACTTAATATAATACTAATTAAATAAATACTTAATACGAGAAGTAGTACCTGGCATATTATGTAAGTAACAGAATTTATTCTTCAATGAATTTCACTGTACGTGTACTACAAGAAATTTTTCTAATATACCCTAAAATTATTACTTAGAATAACAATATAGGTCTTTCATATAAAATATTTTTTAAATGAAGGTTGCAAAAGTTTACTATTAAAATTTGAGTTTAATACTACGTTGAATTTATTCATATCGTAATTCCTGCTGGCTGTTGTTCAAAATGCTTAAGCGCATTAACATTTATATGCGTGTTACAACTTTTATAATCAGAATTGACTACAAAACGTAATCGATATATTCTGGAATTTTAGTGCACATGTGCTCCATCAATAGGTTTTTTGACTTAACTGCATGAAAAGCCTTTAGATTGCTGGAAATTTTACACTGTATATAGAAATTTAATTATAAAACATGAATTGCAACTATTTTTTTACGGTATAATATTTTGCCGTATCGTAGTTTAAAGTATTAAATTGAATAATAGTCTAACGTAGCTATACTCGAGTTATCAACTTTAGATTATGATAAAAAAAAACCGTTAGGAGTATATACGGATCCCAACTGAACCGTGGTCAAGATAAAGCAATCACATACGTTTTGATATCCAGCAAAATTTTGACTGATTTTTGATCTCGGGGCGAAATCCAATTGAAACATAAGGTTCCAGTGCTACATTATAGCACATTGATGCAAGAAGGGAGGATGGATGAACAACGCGTATCCGTCTCACGTTCGGCCTCATTCTCTTACGTTCTCTCTGTGTCTTCGACTTCTCTCTGTCCTTCATGAAAATGAGAAAAAAGCAAGTCTAAAAAGATCGTCAGTCAGCTTCCAGGGCACATAGCCATGCATATGCGATGCTTGAAGTTGAACGAATGCGACAGAGAGGGAGTGAGCGAGAGAGGGGGCAGAGAGAGAGGGGAAGGCATCCTCTCACGCGGTGCACACGGAGAAATTCAATTTCCGGTCAGCGCCGGACGTTAAGCGCTCCGGGGAAAACAACTGTCAGCCAACGGGGAGGCGCTGTCTGAACTGAGCGCTCGCGCGTCCTCGTGCAGGCGCTCGCCCCGTTCGCCGGGAATACGGTGTCACGAGCAAAACCTCCTCAGCAACGGCTATGCTTCCGCGCGGGACTGCCGATCGCAAAAGGCGCCCTGGCCCTTCGCTCGGTATTCCGCGGGTCCGCGTCTCCGCGTATGCACCGCTACTATTTCTCCCGCGACGCGACTCAGGGCGACGTCGAAGTGTATCCGAGTCAGGGCTTCCTTTCTCCGTTGAGTAGGCAAGGGGCATTTTTCGCTACTGAGGTATTTCGGAAAAATTCGCGAGTTCCTGGTGGGGATCCTTTACAGGAGGATGATGGCAATCTTATCGACGGGCTGTTCTACTGCAATAGTTACGAAAGATAATATAGCAGAAAAATATTTTTTCGCTTTTTGTTCGTTTTCTATGCGCTGTGGATGAATTCGGCGTTCAATTCGTCGTTTCAGATTTTTTATGATATTGAAATTTATTTTTAGATATTTATATTACCTTATTGTGACATAATCATATTTATTGAATTTATGTATACCTCAAAATTTCTAGTACTCAACAAATTTTCAGATGAATGTGACTAAACTTTGATTCAAAGTGAAAATAAATACGTCGATTAAGAGAAAAGATATTGAAGCTGATTGAATCGTATTTGTATTCGTTCATAAAGAATTTTATTCTATTGTATCATACCAAATGTTTAGGGGGATTTATTATCATAATGTTTTATTTAGTGATAGGTTATTCCCTTATAAGAACTATACTTATAGAATTGAAGATAATTCTGAAAATCTATAAAACCAGTATTTGCAGACGACTTCTTAATTATCAACTGTGCGGTCCTAATTAAAATACCACATTTTTCAATACTTTCACATTTCTTGGCGATATTTATATTCGTTTTGCGCCATTAAGCGCGCGCCTCTAACATCGACTTAAAATTTGCATTCGTTGTATACTTTAAGCTACATTTACCCACCGCGACGGTAAGTCGTCTATTTTTTTACTCAATAATTAAATCCTTATGATTATGCGAGGAAGCGCTAAAAGCATCTATCCCTATATATAATAAGAACGTATACAATAAATCACCGCGGGCGCGCGCAAGCTTCGCTGCATCATTTATCTTGCCGTTGATCAGCATTGTATCCGATGTATACGTGTATATATATATATATATATATATATATATATATATATATATATAACTTTTCTCTTCCCATCATCGGAGAAAGAGCGAGAGAGAGAGAGAGAGAGAGAGAGAGAGAGCGAGAGTCCCGGCGCAATATACGCGGAACCCCGTATTATATTTTCTTTGTTTACTTAAGCTTACTTCGAACTCCAGATTTGCAAAGATAAGGCAATAATGGATCTGCTTTATTTTGAGAGTTTACCTTCAGCGCGCCATGTACATAAATTACAATATTGATTTTACGGCTGTTCGCGAGTGTTTATTTTATTAGACTAGACAATATATAGCTACCAAAATTTAAAAATGATTTATTACCGTCTGCCGTGCCCAATGATCTTCTTAAATATTTTAAATATCTGATAAATAAGTTTATTCATACAAAGAATTCTCGTCAATACCGATTAGTAAACAATAATATGTAATTTATTTAATCGTTGTGAATAAATATGCATGAATATCTACCTTTGATTTCCTAGTAAATTTGAAATCATAACAATACGCAAACCTGTTCACAGATTCTATAGATTATTTTAAATTGTTCACAAGTGTAAATATTTTATAAGTTTTTATGTTAATAAATATTTGAGCAATTAATTTGAAATAGTTTCTATTTTTATAAAAAATTATCTAGTATTTTTAAAAGTGTCAAAATTTCAAAGGAAAAAATAAATTTATTGCCACTTAAAATTTACTTTAAATAAAGAGTTTGATGTAGTTTAGAGAATCTATAAGAATTTTGATAATTACATGTGACTGCTAAATCTAATATATCAATGAATTAAATAAGTCCTCATAAAATCCTTTAAATAATTTTATGCTGTCTCACCTTTCAGTTTAATTATAATCATTACTTTATAATGATAATCTTTTAAAATTTAAATTATTATGTGATCTCTATTAAGCTTTCAAAGTTCTTTCGTCATAATGAATGAACAAGTATTTCTTGTTGTAAGCAATTCTTTATTCATAGGACATATAAAGACACACCATGCATCCTCGGCAAAGTAGTTAAGATCCGAGTTTAATAGGCCGACCGTAGAGTGTGACTACTTACAGTGAACATATATACATATATACGTAAGTATATAAGAATCACGAGAAAATTTTTTTTTTCACCAACGTATTTCAGCAAAGCAGTTTGGAGAAAAAACTACCTGAATATTTTCGCATGTTGAATTAGCAAAACATGTACATGCCATAAATAATACGTCGTAAACGATTGTAAGTAATGCAAAGACAGGTCCCCAAAGCCACAGTTACATTTTTTATCTATTCAATCTCTACTGCTATCAGCATCTACTGCAGTAAATTTCGCTACATAGGCCTGCCTATAAGCAGATCCGACTAACACGGGCCCGTGTCCAACTAACCGAAATCCCGGCCGGCGACCGCAGATTTATCGCCGGCAATCCTTTCTCGCTCGTCGCCGCGTCGGCGGCGCGCGCAGCCCTCCTATAATAATGAAACGATCCAATCAAAATTTTCGCATTAATCCGCGCTCGCGCGTAACGAGGGCCAGTACGTAGGCGCGCGTATACGTACGAGAACGAAAGATGCGCGGAGCGGCGCGAGTATGCGCGGTTGCCCGGGGTTGCCGGTGCCGCTGCTGCGCTCGAACGATGTCCGTTGACCCCTGGCTAATAAAAGCCCCTCCCCCCCCCCAACCCCACCTCCCGCCCTCGCCGCCCATACGGTCTCCGTTGTAATTGCAACGCGCGCTGCAGCCGCGGCCGCGGTTCCGTGAACCTCGACTGTGGGGGAGGGGGTGGGATGGGGCGCAGGGAGGCATTACGGCAACGCGGCGACGCGTACACCGGTCATGGGGATCGTTCCCAAGACCCGTCGTTTCTTCGGGATTACGCCCGCGAGACGCGCGAGGGCGCGACGACGACGCATCCAGCTGTGCGAGGCGACCGTGGACAGAATTGGCGGGACGTCGAGGGGGAACGGAAGAGAGGGAGGGATATAGGCAGCGACTGGGATGTTTAGGACGGGTCGCGAGAGGGGTGCACGTCGCGAACAGGTGGCATATTAGTAAACTGAGCGTAGTATACGTAGGCCATCATGAATAGAGTCAATGATGTTTCTGGTCAATATACGGGGTGCGTAGCCTGCAGAAATATGGGGGGACTAAGTGATTTCTTTCTTTCTCCTCCTCGCATTTTTAAAGACTATAACAATAACACAGAAAACATACGGACATTTTGTTCTTGGTTTCTTGTATTGGCTGCTAAGTGCAATAATCGTTCTATTGAATATTGCGGAAGTATAAAATATACATTTGAAGAAAAATATATCCTCTATGAAAAAGCCATTGTTGTATGATTATTGAAAGATGAAAGCAGTAATGTTATATGTGGTTTCAATGTCGAATTTTAGAAAATAGTATCGTTACATTTATTAAGAGTTTTATTTTCGTTGAATTCAGTATTTTCCGCGAGTTTCTAAATACCCTTATTTTTCATTCATTAATTTTATAATGCAATTTAGTTTGTTAACAGAACTCCTCAAAGTGATTTTGAATACACCTCAAGAGGCCTACGTTGGCTCGATCGCTAGAGCAAAGGACTAGTAACTTGGTGATCCGAGTTCAAATCCCGGTCTCGGCCGATTGACACAGGCATCGCTGAAATAATTTACATGTGCTTTGTTTACAAACACATCGTAGACCTCCGTCGCTGATTAGCACCTGTATTTGGAAGCATAAATAGAGCGACGTTCAATAACATAAAAAAAAAAAAAATACACCTCAATTTCAAACGTTTGAAGAACCTAATTGAAATTTATTAGATGATAATACAGCAAAAGGTTAATTGCAAGAATATGACAAAGCATATGTAGATAAGAACAATGAATGAGAGTAAATTAATTATTAACAGTGTTTATGAGATGACCATCAAAGTAAAAATATTAGACTACTAAGTATCGCTGATCGATCTTTTACGGACGATTGCATTTAAATCAAGAATTGATAAATCTACAACGTGTTTTTATTCACATCGCTTTTCGCTCATTGAACTATTATTAATGAGTGATCGCCATTGGACACTGTTAAAATTCCTAAAAACTTTTCTTCTATTATTTTACTTTCAATTAATTTCTGTAGTTCCACGACTAGGTGCTTTTCTTGCGATCATACAAAAGTATGATTTGAAAATAGCTCACGAATCAAATTAAATACCAATGTATAAACTTGGATCGGCTTAATTCTTATTTCTATCGTAACATGGATTGTTAGCAAACGAAACGTAAGTTTTTAAGCTTGAATTTTACGAAATGTGGATAAATATTTCAACAACACTTAATGACCAGAATAACCAGGTAAAAGCACTTTTCTGTTCTTTTCTACTAAAATGTAAAAAAGAAATATTCAAATTATCCCTGCAGGATCTTAATTGCATATACATTTGTATATCTTCAC